>JAAFYQ010000060.1:0-171269 GCA_013389735.1 Phaseolus lunatus | reverse complement strand
GTGGACTACTCCATTGTATGCATGCTCAAAAGGATACTCATCCCAAGAATTGTGATGTCTTTCATGATTTCTCTGGCATAGTAAAAAGAGCTATGTTTTCAATTTTATTTTGACCATTCTTTTGAGGATAAAAATTTGAAGAGTACAACTTAATTTCAAGTTTTCTAAAAGATTCCTCAAATGATGGTTTTCAAATTTTGGAGCTCTATCCAATACTATGCTTGAAGATAAACCATGAAGACTTGTCACTTCTATATAGAAGAGATTATCCATCTCCATAAAAATGGAATCAAAACCTTTTGTTGTCCTAGGAAGCTCTAAGATAAAATTGAGGTTATATGTCTTCCCAAGGATCATTTGCAAAAGGTAAAGGAGTATAGAGTTCATGAGACATCACCTTAGGTGTATTTTTAAAACAAGAAATGTATCTAGGGTAATGTCTTGAACATCTTTTCTCATGGGTGACAAAAGTTTTCCTTTTAAAAAGCTCTAGAGTTTTATCACTCTAATTTGGTCCATGAGTTCTCCTTCATGAAGAATTTTTCTCTTATGTGTAAAGATAGTCTCGTTGTTACAACCATTGTTTATGAGAAGTTGCACACTTGGGCAATGGTTTGTCTCAATAGGACATGACAAGTTTCTTTAGGCACTACTTCACATAAAAATTTGTTTTTGTAGATGCTTGTAAATAACTTGACATTCATTGGTGATATCCTAGAACATATGAGAAATAATCCACTTTATTCTTTATCTATGCAAGCTTCTTTTAAAGACTCTTTTTTTGTTACTATGCTTGCAAGTGTTCCTTTACAAAAGGAAAGGCTAGGTGTTCAACGAGACGCATATTTTCAAAGGTATTTTTAAATCTTTTGTCTTGTTGAATGACCTTGTGAGAAGGAAACACTATTCTCCCACGCCTTTTGTTTCTCAAGAGTCTTCTCATGCTTTTTCTTTTTCTTTTTCTTTTTCTTTAGCTTCCCTTTCGGCTTCCTCTCTTTTCTTTTGTATCTTTCTTTCCTTTCTTTCTTTATGGGAAGCAAACATTTTTCTACCCTCATTTCCCAATCTAGGCAAGTTTCTATATTTTCTTTTCCATGGGAATGGGGTAGGTCTACCCTAACCTCTCTTGGGCTTTCTTGTTCTTTTCTATCTATTCTATGTCTTCCCTCCCCAAAAGAATCATGCTTTTTAGAGATAGCATGAGAAGGTAATTTTTTGAAATGTGAGACTTCTCATCCTTTGATTTAGTCAATTCATTAGTTTTGGCCTCATTCTCCAATTGTTTAGATGAAATTGATTGAATATTCTTGGAAAGTTGTTCCAAAAGAGATTTCAAGGATTTCACCTCACTTTTAAGAGATTTAAAGGAATGAGAAGACATGACTAGACCTTTGTGTATAGAAATATTTTACCTTGAGAAAATTTAGGGAAGTCAAAGAAGGTAGTCTTCCAGGTAAGGGAGGTGAGTCACAATGGACTACTTAAATACCAAGCCTTGCCTTAGCCAAAGACTATCCCTCAATGTCTTCACACAAAGCTTTCTCTTAGTAAACCACTTAAAACACAATTAGGTTGAAGAAATCAAATTTTTAATGCAAGAAAACAATGCAAGCTATGAAAGCCTTAAACAAGATTAAACAAGAAATTAACGAAGTGATTAAAGCAAGTTGGTTCAATTAAAGCAATTAATAAAAAAAAATTAAGCTAGACGGCCCTAGGTGAGGCTTCTTGGACACTTGGAGCCCTTGAAGACACACTCACCGACTAATTGCGTGATTAACAAGTAATTAACACAAGCAAGATTGCAAAGAAATTAAATGACACTCCCTTTGTTGCTTTTACTATTTGCACCCCTTTTGTTGTTCTTCTAGTTGCACCCCTTTTGTTGCTTTTCTACTTGTTAGGCCTTCCAAAGTGTGTGGTGTATTTGTAGTATGGTGTTTGTTGCTGCCCTTTGCCTTTGTTCCTCTTGGAATTAGGTCAATAAAATCTTCAATCCAGCACCTATTAAGCAAGCTAGACTCCCCTCAAGTCAAATTCTCAACAACAAGTACCAATTGATATTTAATCCACCAACAAGCTTAGAGGCCAAAGAAAGAAAGCAAGAAACAAATTAATTTGAAAAACAGTACCACACAAATGGAATTTAAATGTGACACAACTAGAAAGAGTTCAAATGAAATTAGACAAGCAAATAAAAGGTACTCAAATAATGGATGGCACACAAAAAGGAACCTAGGAATAGCACTAGATTTGATTTAAAAACCAAAAAACAGCACCACAGAAAAGCACAAATTGTTGTGGTCCAGAAAGCGTATCTTTAAAAGATTTATTCTGAGCTGACCCTTTTGTATTTGCTTCTGAAAATTGAGACACAATGAGAACAAGATCTTAAAAAACTTTTGGCGTTGGTTTCACTCCAAACGCATGTACCAATTAATTTTGGTAAATTTTATAAAATCAGTGCTCAGAGCTACCAGCTGGAACGTCAGGATTGCACACTTTTTTTGTAATATTTATCGTTTTTTTATATTTCTTTTTTTCAGATGGTTCTTTTTTTGTCTTTTTGGTAACACCTCAAATTTGTGAAATCCAGAGGCTCAGAAATTTTTGATGATGTATGTAATTTTCATAAGACAAAACAGTCAGCACAGAAATGTGAAAACAGGGGTTCTGAAAACTGGAATGAAAAACAGAATGATATTTTCCTCAAAAACACAATGGAGTTAATATGATGGAATTTGTGTGGATCTAACACACAAATAAGAACTCAAACTAAAATTAAAAATGCACCAAAGGATCAACACAAAACAGATTTCAGATCAAACATTCAGACCAAAAACAAGAAACAAATAAATCAAAAAGAGTACTACTAGGATTTGATGACAAATATGGAAACACATGACTTAGACAAAACTTATGGATTCATAAAATGAAAAGACACAAGAACATCATATGACCCAAATGAAATTTCAAGCAAGACTCAAATACCTAAAAATAAAAACAGCAACACAAATATATCAAGAATCCTACACAAAATTGAAAATAGATGTTCAAGCACAAGTTTGAACAAACCCACCAAATGAAATGAATAAACAAGCATTCAAATCATATTAAAACACAAAAAACAGCAAGACAACTTGGAATAAAGATGAACAACTTGGAGAAAAGAAGAACTCAAAAAGAAAATGAAAAGAGATACTCATCTTTGAAGAACCATAGCTCTAGATACCAAATGATAGCATTCCTATGAGCTCTTCTTTGGATTTTGGAGTTCCTTGGTGATGATGGATGCGGAAGCTTATGGAGGAGGTGAGCAAGACCCTCCTAGGAGTGATGGTGATCTTGAAGGTGCATGAAGTGTATGAAAATGAGAGAGGTTTGGCCAGCTCTCTTTGGTGGTGAAGGAGTGAAGATTAAAACCATAAATCAAGAGATTTAGGCAAGGGAGTAATGTATGGCACAATTTGGGCAGCATAACAATACTCTATTAAATCTTGAAAATACAAGGTGTAGGCTCCTCCTTTTATAGGCTAAGGAGGACCATAATGCAACCCTAATGCTAGCCAAATGAAATGTAAATGTGAAGCACATGGGCCACATGGAAAGTGTGAGCACATGGGGAGGGGTGTGTCTAGTTTGTAAGTTCACCCCCTCCATGGGCTTTCTAGAATAGTGGGAAGGTTAACTTCTCCTTAATTCTAATGTGCAGAAAAATAAACATTTGTCCACATGGCTATGCTATTTACACCCCAATTAAAGCTAAACTACATTTGATGGGCCTTCACGGAATATGTGCTAGTATGCCACTCTCCCATTCATAGCTTTGATCCAAGTCTTCTTGTCCTAGACGCTTCTAGCTTGGCCTTCTCGTCCTAGACGCTCCTAGCTTGTCTTAGACGCTCCTAGCTTGGTCTTAGACGCTCTTGACTTGGCTCTTGCCTTTCATGGAAGGTTGTGCTTGGCCCTCTTCCATCACTACCTTCTCGTGCCTTCATCTTACCATGGACCCACAGGTCGACCTGTACGCCAGAGACGAAGAAAGTTCAATGAGGAGAGACGGTAGGTCGTCAAGCAGGAAACCCAGAAGCTGCTAGAGGCCGGTCATATCAAGGAGATCCAATACCCTGAGTGGTTGGCCAATGTGGTGCTAGTGAAGAAAGCCAATGGCAAGTGGAGGATGTGCATCAACTTCACAAATCTGAATAAGGCTTGTCCTAAGGACTCTTACCCCTTGCCCAACATTGATGCCTTGGTGGACAGCGCTTTAGGATGTAAACTCCTAAGCTTTTTGGATGCATTTTCTGGATACAACCAAATTCGGATGCACCCCAGAGATGAATGCAAGACAACATTCATGATAGATCTCTCAAGTTATTGTTACAAAGTGATGCCCTTTGGATTGAATAACGCTAGAGCGACCTACCAGAGACTGATGGATAGGATACTCACCCCTATGACAGGGCGAAATGTGAAGGCATATGTGGACGACATGGTCGTCACCTCCCAAGAGAAGGACCAGCACGTTGCTGACCTGGAAGAGTTGTTCAACACTGTTCTTGCCGGTTGACTCTCCTGTCGGTTGACTCACAACACTCACACGCCTCCTTCCTCACGTTGATACGTGCTTGGTTCTTTCGAAGCAATCTGCACCTGCAAAAGAGAAAGGGGGCGCCCTAGAGGCCGTTTGCACTCCGACGCTCAAGTCAGTGTAGGGCAAGGAACACCAAGTGTATTGAGTTTCTCTGTGTTTAGGTCTAGAAACTGCGTACCTTTGTGAAGTATTTTACTGTCCCTTATATAGTCTAGGGTTTACTGCGCCGCTAGCCCTAATTAGGGTTCACTGCGCTACTAGCCATATTTAGGGTTTACTGGAATACCCTTGCGCCGCTATCACCCAATCTTAGGGTAATCTAGCACCTAAGGTTTCCTTCTCTGGAGTGCAAACTCTCACAGGGTGACCACCTGGATGCCTCCTTGTGCACCTAGTCTCTGGGGCCACCTGTTCTGGGAGTGCCTTCACTGTTCACGTGCCATGCATGTAGCCTTCACCAGGAAAACCCTAGTTCTGGTGAGTACTCGTCCCCTCAGGACTCTGCACCTAACTGTGCTCTCCTTGCTACCCGCATAGGCTCTTCGTGATTCAGGCCTCTCCCTACCTCTGGGTATTTTTCTGGTCATTGGCCCACACTGGGAACCAATCTTAGCTATTCTGTCTATGCTGTTCAAATCACCCAAGACCGATGTCACCTCGTCACACTCTGTTGCCAAGGACTGATCACCCTGCGGAGTGATGAGGACACATCAGCCCTTCCTGGTGATCATCACGCTGATGACTAATCACCCTTCTCTCAGGGGACACACCGATGACTGATCACCCTACTTTGAGGGGAGTGACTGATCACCCTTCTCTAAGGGAACACACCGATGATTGATCACCCTTCTCTGATTGGACACACCGATGACTGATCACCCTCTAATCCAAGCTGCCTGCGAGGTCCACTCTACATGGCTTTGGCCCGTGCTGTGGGACCCAGCTGACGTGGTTCGCCCTTTACTACCTGTTCTCGGTGTCCGAGGACTGGTCGGTACACAAGCCCCCCAGTCTCAAGCTGTTAACTTGTTTCAGCGAAGAGACTAAGTGGTCGATGGCAAGATCATTCCTCCTCCTTGAGCTTTTCCCTTAGCAACTTCTTTTTTTTCTGTGTAATTTCTTTTTCTGCTTCATAACTTGACGGGCCTAAATGCTTCGGCTTCTCGCAGCAGAACTTACTTCTACCACCGACCACCGACTAGCATGTTGGTGCACCACCGATCAGTCATCGCGCTTCAGGCTCTGCTCTACTTCTTTGTTACTCCAGTGCTAAGCACATAGAGGGCCTGAACGCCAAAGATGATGCTTGTGTTTTGGGGAAGAAAAGTGCTTCTCGATGACCCTTCTTGCCTCAGCCTTGCTGTAAGAAGTCGAGCGTGAGGTCTTTCTGCTCTCGCCCCAGCCTCGCTGTACAAAGTCGAGGTGAGGTCTTTCTCCTTTCGCCTCAGCCTTGCTGTACAAAGTCGAGGGTGAGGTCTTTCTTCTCGCCTCTGCCTCGCTGTACAAAATCGAGGGAGGGGACTTTCTTCTCTCGCCTCAGCCTCGCTGTAAAAAGTCGAGGGTGAGGACTTCTTCTCTCGCCTCAGCCTTGCTGTATGAAGTCGAGGGTGAGGACTTTTTCTCTCGCCTCAGCCTCGCTGTAAGAAGTCGAGGGTGAGGACTTTTTCTCTGGCCTCAGCCTCGCTGTAAGAAGTCGAGGGTGAGGACTTCTTCTCTCGCCTCAGCCTCGCTGTATGAAGTCGAGGGTGAGGACTTTTTCTCTGGCCTCAGCCTCGCTGTAAGAAGTCGAGGGTGAGGACTTCTCTCGCCTCAGCCTCGCTGTAAGAAGTCGAGGGTGAGGACTTTTTTCTCTCGCCTCAGCCTCGCTATAAGAAGTCGAGGGTGAGGACTTCTTTTTCTCTTGCCTCAGCCTCGCTGAGGGTGAGCACTTTTTCTCTGGTGAACCTTTCTTTCAAGTTGGGAGTTCTCACTCGAAGAGGAGGTGTTCCTTACGAATCTTCCTTCCTACTTACGAGACCTCTAACCCCCACTGACAGGTTCTAACTTACCTCACATCGCTCATAGGCGAGGGAGGATTTCACTGGGCGAACCCTTCTTTCACGTTGGAAGTTCTCACTCGAATGGGAGGTGTTCTCTACGAACCTACCTCTCCGCTTACGAGACCTCTAACTCCAAGTGACAGGCTCTAACTGACCTCACATCGCTCATAGGCGAGGGAGGATTTAACTGTACGCATGTCATACCTGAAGGGCCTTTGCGCTTTTCTCTGTGTGCCTAAGTTATTCCCTTGGGGAGTCTTAGCGCGTTTCTTCCCTCTGAGCGAGTCGCATGCCCCCACGAGAGCACCCAAGGTGGTTGGTGTAAGCACACTCGCCAGGCGCTGCATCCTGCATGCACGATCTCCCCACACAGTGCCATGCACGTAATGGGTTAAGAGAGTCACCGATCTGACTAGCTTTCTTACACCATCCTTATGCACAACCCTACTGGCGAGCAACTCCTCTTCTCCTGGTTTGGAATCATTCGTGTTGAATGCGTAACGCTCTCGCTGGGAGCCTGGGTCCTAGTTTAGCTGCGTGTAGCAAGAAACCCCGATGACCATGCATGATCGGTCATCGTCCTTTAGGTCCGAACACCGATCACCGTCGATGACACTTGGTACCGAGGGGCGAAGAGTGTTTCTCGATGACCCCTCTTGCCTGCTCCAATGTCATCAACGTCACGCGAATCGGGTTATTCTGTCCCTTTCCCACTCCTGGGGTGAGAAGAACTTTAAAAATGGGAAATACTTGCACACTTGATATACTTAAATCCTTTATTGGGCGGCCTCGTTAAAAAGAGTGCCCCCTGATCTGCTCAACTGTTTATAATATGTATGTTCTGAGTGTGTGTACAACGCAAGAACGCATCTATTTTACAATTTAACTGAAGTAGAAATTCAAGTGTGTAGCGTTCAATGCCCTCGGGATAGCTGTTCCATCCAGAGTCTCCAGCCGATGACCTCCCTGGCGATGCCTGACTCACGAGGACCGATCATGCCCTCTGCTTCAGCTTCCACCTGAGCTACCTGGGAGCCCCCCAGCGTAGCGTCTTCCTTCACCTGATTTCCCCGAGCACAGGGATGTCATGTTGCTGGTCGCCTGCCTGGGGCCCCGAAGCGCGATCACCCTGCGCCTCCCGCAGGTAATCGGTCAGGAATCCTGTCTTCACTAACTCAGCAAGTTGATGCCCCAATGACAGGCAGGTGTGGAGTGTGTGTCCATAAGCCTGATGGAATTCACACCACTCATCCTTCCTCCCTCCAAGCACCTTGTCGGTTTTCTCTGGTACTCGGAGTCTTGCAGCCACGACAGGGATGGCGATCAACTCCGCCAACTCCACCATGAAGTCATACCTAGGGGGTGCGTTGTTCTCCCTTGCACGCCCTCTAGTCTGGTCCTTCATGGGTGCATAGGGACGAGGCCTTCCCTGCGCCTTCTTCCCTTCCTCGGCTTCATACACCCACGCCCGCTGCTGCAGCTTCCCCTGACCTCCACGCGGCATCAACGGTGCAGTGCTGCCTCTCTTCTCAGAGACCTCTGTCTCTGCTACTATGTGCGCCACCGCGCGTCGCCGAATCTCAGCAAAGGTGGTAGGGTGGCTCCTGATGAGCGATTCACCAAAAGGACCAGGCAGTACGCCTTTCTTGAATGCGTGCACTAGCATGTTCTCATCCTTGCTGGGCAATCTCACCACCTGCGCACTAAAACGGTTGAGGTAATCCTTCAGCGACTCCCCTTGATATTGGCGCATGTCAAACAGATCGTAGGACACCACCGGTGGCGCTCTGTTGACGATATACTACTCTGTGAACAACCTCGAAAATTGATGGAAAGAGGTTATGTGGCCCTCTGGCAGGCTCACGAACCACTCTATAGCTATCCCGCTCAGTGTACTCATAAACATCTTGTAGTACACCGCGTCTGAGCCTCCGGACAGCATCATCTGAGTGTGGAAGGCTATCAGATGCGCTTCTGGATCTTCTTTCCTTGTGAACACAGTCTTTGGCCCCACGAATGTGGCTGGGACCACCGCGTCCATGATTTCTTTGGTAAAAGGCATGGGAAAGGCTCTTGGGGGCGTAGGTGAAGCCTTATCCTCTCCCACGCGATCCCTAGCTTGCTGCATGTGATGCAGATTCAAGCGTAGCTCTTCGTTGGCCTTGTGCAGCTCCTCATTCCTGGCCTGGGAAGCGGTCAGATCCTCCTACATACGCGCCTGATGCGCTCTGGACTCCGCCACCGTCTCCTGGAGGGCGTGCATCGTCTCCATGAGTTGTTGCATGGTAACGCTCTCCCCTCCATTTGGTGGAACGGACCCGTGTCTTGTATTCCTCATCTTCTGTGATTTTTTCTTTCACTCTCGTGTATGGGACCTTGTTTTACTCCGGCCCCACGGTGGGCGCCAAATGTTCTTGCCGGTTGACTCGCCTGTCGGTTGACTCACGACACTCACACGCCTCCTTCCTCACATTGATACGTGCTTGGTTCTTTCGAAGCAATCTGCACCTGCAAAAGAGAAAGGGGGCGCCCTAGAGGCCGTTTGCACTCCGATGCTCAAGTCAGTGTAGGGCAAGGAACACCAAGTGTATTGAGTTTCTCTGTGTTTAGGTCTAGAAACTGCGTACCTTTGTGAAGTATTTTACTGTCCCTTATATAGTCTAGGGTTTACTGCGCCGCTAGCCCTAATTAGGGTTCACTGCACTACTAGCCATATTTAGTGTTTACTGGAATACCCTTGCGCCGCTATCACCCAATCTTAGGGTAATCTAGCACCTAAGGTTTCCTTCTCTGGAGTGCAAACTCTCACAGGGTGACCACCTGGATGCCTCCTTGTGCACCTAGTCTCTGGGGCCACCTGTTCTGGGAGTGCCTTCACTGTTCTCGTGCCATGCATGTAGCCTTCACCGGGAAAACCCTAGTTCTGGTGAGTACTCGTCCCCTCAAGACTCTGCACCTAACTGTGCTCTCCCTGCTACCCGCATAGGCTCTTCGTGATTCAGGCCTCTCCCTACCTCTGGGTATTTTTCTGGTCATTGGCCCACACTGGGAACCAATCTTAGCTATTCTGTCTATGCTGTTCAAATCACCCAAGACCGATGTCACCTCGTCACACTCTGTTGCCGAGGACTGATCACCCTGCGGAGTGACGAGGACACATCAGCCCTTCCTGGTGATCGTCACGCTGATGACTAATCACCCTTCTCTCAAGGGACACACTGATGACTGATCACCCTCTAATCCAAGCTGCCTGCGGGGTCCAGTCTACGTGGCTTTGGCCCGTGCTGTGGGACCCAGCTGACGTGGTTCGCCCTTTACTACCTGTTCTCGGTGTCCGAGGACTGGTCGGTACATAAGCCCCCCAGTCTCAAGCTGTTAAGTTGTTTCAGCGAAGAGACTAAGTCATGGGTGCGAACTGGTCGGTACAAACACAATAGCCAGGCATAAGTTAAAACTGAACCCAGAAAAATGTGTGTTTGGGGTAGAAGTGGGAAAGTTCTTGGGGTTCTTGCTGACAGAACGTTGAATAGAAGCAAACCCCGAGAAGTGCGCTACAATCATGGCCATGAGGAGCCCGGTCTCAATGAAGGAGGTACAGCAGTTGACAGGTCGGATGGTCGCCCTACCCCGGTTTGTTTCAGCAGGAGGGGACAAGGGCTATCCTTACTTCCAGAGTTTAAAGAGAAACAACAGGTTCGTATGGACTGATGAGTGTGAGGAATCATTCCTCAAGCTGAAAGAGTATCTGGCTAATCCCCTAGTGTTGTGCAAGCCGCTGCTAGGTACTGCACTCCACTTGTAATTCGCCATCATGGAGCAGGCGATCAGTTCGGTCCTCATCCAGGGACAGGACTAGGTGCAGAAACCCATTTACCTTGTCAGTAAGTTCTTGTAGGGGCCTGAGGTGCACTACCAGGTCATAGAGAAGGCAGCGCTAGCTGTAGTATTTTCAGCACGGAGGCTCCGACATTATTTTCACAGTTTCACTATCATTGTGATGACGGACCTCCCCATTCGCAAGGTCCTATAGAAACCTGATGTAGCAGGGAGGTTCGCTGGGTGGTTGATTTATCTGAATTCGAGGTGCAGTTTGAACCTAGAGGGCCAATCAAGGGACCGGTTTATGTCAATTTTGTAGTGGAGCTGTCCTCAGAAGCCACACAGCAGGGAGAAGCAGACTTCAGATGGGTCCTCTCAGTAGATGGGTCGTCGAACCAACAGGGCAGTGGTGCTAGAGAGATCTTGGAGGGACCAGGTGGGGTCCTGATCGAACAGGCCCTACGTTTCGCCTTCAAAGCCAATAACAACCAGGCAGAATATGAGGCTTTGATCGCGAGAATGCTGCTAGCTAAGGAGATGGGTGCGGAATGTCTGTTGGCCAAGAGTGATTCATTGCTGATAACAGGGCAGGTGACAGGTGAGTACCAGGCCAAGGACCCCCAGATGGCCACTTACCTCGAGTATGTGGAGCTCCTAAAGAGAACTTTCGTAGCGTTCGAGTTGTTACATGTCCCCTGAGAACAGAATGCAAGAGCTAACTTGCTGGCAAAGCCCGCCAGCTCAGGCAAGGGGCGCAAGCAGAGGACAGTCATACAAGAGACTCTTAGAGCACCTCGAACAGCCACAAACAGCATGGGTGACGTTCAAATGATAGGCGTTTTAGAAGAAGGAAAAAGAAGTCACAGATCGCTAATCCAGGAGACGCTGAAAACACCCAGCATAAACACATATGGTCTGCTAGAGGAGAGATCGTCCCAGGTTCACTTGGTCGAAGAGGGGGAAACCTGGATGACCCCCTACAGACACTACCTAGCTGACGGAGTGATGTGAATTCAAGAACATAAGATGAAAGGTTCTTGACATTCTTAGGAAACATCTTGAGTTGGTCATTAGAGAGGCACTTTTTCTTAGAATTGGATCAATGTTCTAAGTCAAGAACTCACCAAAACTAATGCCAAAACAGAAACTCATATGGAAGTTCCAATTATTGTCAAATTGAACCGAATAAAGATGAAATTAAAGGCAAGGAAACTGAATATAAGTGCTGGAAAAGAAGAACAAGCTGCTGGAAACACAAATCAACCAAACAATCACACAAGAACACAAGCTAAGACATGAAAATTAAAAAAGAAGGAAGAAAGGAGAAGAAAATGCTCATGAAGATGGAGGAATGGTTGGATGATCTCGCCACTAAGAGGATGAAGGCTCCTAGATGAGTGTGCAAGCCGCCACTTGAGGTAACCATTGAACCTTCAAGATAAGACTAGTGAAGAAGATGCAAAGCTCTCCAATGCTCACTCCAAAATTGAGTATAATTTCTCTAATTCAAAATTCAGATCTGAAAAATACAAGGACAGCACCTTAATTTATAGTGTGAAGGTGCTGAAATGCAAGCTAAATGAATTCAAAAACTCCCCCCAAATTCAAATGAAAATGGTGCCTAAACAAGTCATGAGGAAGGTGTGACTTCTTCTTTCACTTTGGCACCTCCTATTTTAACTCCTACACCTATTTACTAACGCACCCCCCTCCTAATGCTCCTAACTAAAGACCTAAAGATGCTTTAACACAAGAGGTTTCTCATGTTTTCCTCTAAGCATCCTCACACAACGAAATTACAAAAAGGGAAAATAAACGTCCCGTTGCTCCTAAAGCTTTGAACATGCTTCTTGTGAGCCTTTGAGGTTGACTTTGATCTCCATGAACGTCCTCAACCTCTTCTTCTTCGTGATGATTGGCCTCCATGTCCTCTTGAGCTTGATCTCCGTCATACTCCCCGAGTTGGAGAGAATTCGACCACGAATTCTGGAGACCTACAGAAAAAGGAGTTAGATCGCTGATATTAAAAGTATGACTACCTAAGAATGTATCAGGCATATCTAACTCATAAGCATTGTCATTAATCCTCTTGAGGATTTGGAAAGGTCCATCTCCTCGAGGCATAAGTTTGGACTTCCTTTGAGTAGGAAAATGATCCTTCCTCAAATGAAGCCAAACCCAATCACCCTCATTAAAGACCAGTGCTGTTCTCCTTTTGTTGGCAAGTTCCGCATACTTGCCAACCTTCTTCTCAATTCTCTTCTTGATGTCTTTATGCAAAGTTTTCACAAAAGAAGCCTTTTCATCACCATCTTTGCACAAGACATCCTCAAGAAGGGGAATAGGAAGAAGATCAAGAGGTGTTAAGGGATTAAACCCATAGACAACCTCAAAAGGAGAATGAGAGGTGGTAGAATGTACTACACGGTTATATGCAAACTAAACATGAGGCAGTAAATTCTCCCACACTCTAGGGTTTCCCGAAATAAAGCATCTCAATAGTTGGCCCAATGTTCTATTAACCACTTCGGTTTGACCATTAGTTTGTGGGTGACAAGTGGTAGAAAATAAAAGCTTAGTACCAAGCTTGCCCCACAAGGTCTTCCAAAAATGGCTTAAGAACTTTGGGTCTCTATCAGACACAATAGTCCTAGGTATCCTAGGTATCCCATGCAAGCGAACCACTTCTTGGAAGAAGAGGTTTGCTATATGACATGCATCATCCACTTTGTGGCAAGGAATAAAGTGAGCCATCTTTGAAAAACGATCCACTACCACAAAAATGGAGTCCTTTCCCTTTGATGTCTTGGGTAATCCTAAGATGAAATCCATAGAAATATCAACCCAAGGCATTGAAGGGATAGGAAGGGGAGTATACAATCCATGGGGATGCATCCTAGATTTAGCTTTGTGGCAAGCTATGCATTTATCACACAAACTATGAACATGTTTATGCATATGAGGCCAAAAGAAATGTTCATGCAACACATCCAAAGTTTTAGCAACCCCAAAATGTCCCATCAAACCCCCTTCATGTGCTTCTCTAACAAGAGATGATCTAATAGAACCATGAGGAACACAAAGACGTTTTCCTTTAAAAAGAAATCCATTTTGTATAAAAAAATCTCTGTGTCCTCCCTTAAGACACTCTTGAAAGATTTGAGAAAAATCACGGTCATCATGATAAAGATCCTTAATGTGATCAAAGCCAAGAAATTGAGATCCCAAAATGTTTAGTAAAGTATATCTTCTAGAAAGTGCATCCGCCACAATGTTTACTTTGCCTTGCTTGTGCTTGATCACATAAGGAAATTGCTCAAGGAATTCTACCCATTTGGCATGCCTCTGGTTGAGCTTGTTTTGGCTTTTCAAATATTTAAGAGATTCATGATCACTATGGATCACAAACTCTTTAGGAAAAAGATAATGTTGCCAAGTATGCAAAGCTCTAACAAGTGCATATAACTATTTATCATAGGTAGAATAGTTGAGATGACTACCTTTCAATTTCTCACTAAAATAGGCTATGGGGTAGCCCTCTTGAAGGAGGACAACCCCAATGCCTATATTGGAAGCATCACACTCTATCTCAAATGTCTTAGTGAAATTAGGAAGGGCCAATATGGGAGCATTAGTCAATCTTTCTTTTAAAATCTCAAAAGCTTTTTGTTGTGCTTCTCCCCATTGAAAGACCACATCCTTTTTCACTATGTCATTGAGTGGTGCGGCAATTGTACCAAAGTTAGGTACAAAGCGTCTATAGAAAGACGCAAGTCCATGGAAACTTCAGACTTCATTGATGTTTGAAGGTGTAGGCCAATTTTGAATGGCCACCACCTTAGCTTGGTCCACATGGACCCCCTTACAACTCACAACAAACCCTAGGAATTCTATATGATCAAGAGCAAACATACATTTAGCAAGGTTAGCATACAAATGTTCCTTCCTAAGGGTTTCCAAAACTTTCCTAACATGCAACCTATGTTCATTCAAAGATAAGCTATAAATGAGAATATCATCAAAATAAACAACAACAAACTTACCAATGAAAGGTCTCAACACATGATGCATGAGGCGCATGAAAGTACTTGGTGCATTGGTCAAGCCAAAAGGCATAACCAACCATTCATAGAGACCAAAGTTGGTCTTAAAAGCCGTCTTCCATTCATCACCCGGTTTGATACGGATTTGATTGTAGCCGCTTTTAAGATCAATCTTTGAAAATATTTTAGAACCATGCAACTCATCCAACAAGTCATCAAGCCTAGATATGGGATGCCTATACTTAATTGTTATGTTGTTTATGGCCCTACAATCCGAACACATCCTCCATGATCCATCTTTCTTAGGCACTAGGATGACAGGCATAGCACACGGGCTCATACTATCTTGGACCCACCCTTTCTCTATTAAGGCTTCTACTTGTTGGCGAATTTCCATGGTTTCACTTGGATTGGTCCTATAGGCTGGACGATTTGGTAAAGAAGAGCCCGCTATCAAATCAATTTGGTGCTCAATCCCTCGCAAAGGTGGAAGTCCTTTTTGAGGATCTTGAAACACATCTTGAAACTCTTCTACCAACTTTTCCAAACTATGAGGACTATCAACAAGTGGTTCTATCTTAAGAGTTCTAGGGATGGCTAAGAAAAAAGGATGGTGTGCCACTAATTCCCTATGAAGCTCATGCCTAGACACAAGGAGTGTAGGCTTGGAACTCTTATCCTTTTTATCTTTTTTATCTTTTCCCTCTTTTTCACTCTCCCTCTTTTTCTTCATTAAGATTTGGTCCTCATGGACTTCTCTAGGAGAGAGAGATGTTAGAGTAATCTTGTGACCATGGAAATCAAAAGAAATTTTGTTGGAAAAACCATCATGTAAAATTTTTCGACCAAATTGCCAAGGCCTTCCCAAAAGCACATGTGTGGCTTCCATGGGCACAACATCACACAAGACCTCATCTTTGTATTTTCCAATAGAGAAATGGATGAGGACTTGCCTATTCACAACTATTTCCCCTACTTCACTAAGCCATTGCAACTTATAGGGTTAGCTATGAGAGATGGTAGGCAAGCCAAGCTTATCTATAACTCTTGTACTAGCTACGTTTGCACAACTACCCCCATCCACTATCAAGGAGCATATGTTGTTTTGAATAAGACATCTTGTATGAAAAATATTTGCCCTTTGACTTTCATCAAAGGGTTGTGAAACTTGACCAAGAAGTCTTCTCACAACCAACAAGTCTCCTTCTAATGGACTCTCACTCTCATTCCCACTAGATGCACTTGAATGTGAAGAATGCCTAGGTGTATCCGAATCATGCTCACTCATAATAATGCCATCATGCATGTACATGTTCCTTTTAGAAGGACAATTTGAAGCAATATGACCATAACCCAAACACTTAAAGCATTTCTTACTAGACGTTTTGATTGGTGACTTAGGCCTAGAAGTAGATGGCTTAGATTCCTTGGGTTTGAAAGAGGAAGCTTGGGAAGGAAATTTTGAAAAAGATTTGTTATTTCTCCAAGACTTGTTATAGTAGCCATCATTGGAAGAGTTTTTAAAAGATTTTTTCTTAGCAAGTTGGGCTTCAACCTTCATTGCTAAGTGAACTAAAGATCCCAATGATGAGTACTCTTGCAATTCCACAATGTCTTGGATATCCTTCCTAAGTCCACTAACAAACCTAGCAATCATGGCTTCCTCACTTTCTTCTAATTCAATTTTAAGCACAAGCGTTTCAAGCTCCTTGAAATATTCATCCACATTTAGCGTGCCTTGTTGAAACCGTTGGAGTTTCAACATAAGATCCTTCCTAAAATGTGGAGGCACAAACCTAGCGCGCATTTGATATCTTAAAGAGTTCCAAGAGTCCACGGGAGGACCCTTGTGATATATAATGTCCTTTACAACTCCATGCCACCATTTCATGGCATAATCACTAAATTCTAAGGTAGCTAGCTTAAGTTTGTGCTCTTCTTGGATCTCATGGATCTCAAATATTTGTTCACACTTGGCTTCCCAATCTAAATATACATTTGGATCACTAGAGCCACTAAAAATAGGAAGCTTGACCGAAGGAAGCCTTGACTTTGCATCTTGATAGTATCCATTGCCATGGTGAGGTCTCTCCCCTTGATTGTGATGTCTTTGGCCATGAAATTGGGGTGAAGTCCTTCTTCTCCTATGGTCCTCTTCACGGCCTATGTCATTTGAGGAAGCTCTTGTGGAATGTCTTTGTGAATGATGTCCATTATGAATAGAGGGAGATGGCCTAACATGTTGCAACTCCATCTCTTGTAATTTTTCTTCCAAGCATCTAATGGTTCTTTGTGCTTCCTGTAATTCACCAAGGATTGAAGCTTTGGAAGGAGAATTCTGCTTGTAGGATGCATCACTTGAAAATCCTGCCATTTGTAATTAAAAAGAACAAAAACAGCAAAGACACAAAACAGCAATCAAGTCAAGAATTAAAATTGGCAAAACAGTGAGCTTGGCAATGAAACTGCCGAAGTGAATTGAGGCAGAAAATATATCACTCTCAAAGAAATAAAGTCCTTGCACCAATCTGATCTTGAGATCTTGGAAACCTCAAATGAAATATGTCAAAGCAAGGCACACCAATCTCAAAGCCAACACCACAAAACCAAAGAAACAATAAAGACAAACAAGAAAAGGTATAAGCAAGAAAAGGCAATTTCAAAAGGAATACTAGATGTAGACAAACTCAAAGAGTAATGAACAATTAGACAAGCAAGAAAAATAAGGAACTCAAAGAGAAAGTAGGCACACAAAAGAATACTTAAAGAAAAGCACTAGAGTAGATGAAGAAAACAAAAAAAAAAAATTAGCTACTGGAAATCTTTTTTTTTATGCAAACTGTGCTTGATATTCACTGATTTATCTGGAATGATATAGAGCGAACTGGACTATGAAATTTTAACCACACAAACTTCAAGATGTTAACTCAAAAATGGCACTGGAATTATGTAAAAACAGAAAGCCAATAAAATGAGATAAATTTTTCAAAATCACTGCCAGATTACCGTATTTTTTTCGGCAGGAATGTACACTTTTTGTATTTTTTTTATCATTTTTTGTGTACGTTGAATTTTTTTGTACTTCCTTTTTCTATTCTTTTCTAACACTTTGAAGATCACAAATCCAGAATTTCAGAAATTTCCAGTGAGTAAATCAATTGAAATAAGCAAAAACAATAAGCACTTGTTTTCAGAAACAGAGGAATCCTAAGAGGAATGAAAAACAGAATTATGAACTAGCAAAGACATAATGGAAATTGTGTATAGAACTTGTATAGGTCTAAAATACAAGTATGAACTCAATCTAAAATAGAAAATGCACAAAGGATCAAGCAATAAACTCAAAAAACAGAATGTAAACCAAAGCAAGAAACAAAAAATTGCAATAAAAGTACTACAAGAAGTGATGACATATTATGGAAAAACAAGACAATGACAAAACTATTATAGATTCAAAAAAGGAAAATACTCAAACATATGATAGGCACAAATAAGAAAACAGCAATAAAACTCAAAATAAGCCTAAAAACAGAAATGTAAACACAAGAATATAGAGCTCTTGAATTAAAGTGCAACACAACTCAAAAATTAAACAAGAACACACCTAAACTCTAGATACCACATGATGTGAATTCAAGAACATAAGATGAAAGGTTCTTGACATTCTTAGGAAACATCTTGAGTTGGTCATTAGAGAGGCACTTTTTCTTAGAATTGGATCAATGTTCTAAGTCAAGAACTCACCAAAACTAATGCCAAAACACAAACTCATATGGAAGTTCCAATTATTGTCAAATTGAACCGAACAAAGATGAAATTAAAGGCAAGGAAACTGAATATAAGTGCTGGAAAAGAAGAACAAGCTGCTGGAAACACAAATCAACCAAACAATCACACAAGAACACAAGCTAAGACATGAAAATTAAAAAAGAAGGAAGAAAGGAGAAGAAAATGCTCATGAAGATGGAGGAATGGTTGGATGATCACGCCACTAAGAGGATGAAGGCTCCTAGATGAGTGTGCAAGCCGCCACTTGAGGTAACCATTGAACCTTCAAGATAAGACTAGTGAAGAAGATGCAAAGCCCTCCAATGCTCACTCCAAAATTGAGTATGATTTCTCTAATTCAAAATTCAGATCTGAAAAATACAAGGGCAGCACCTTAATTTATAGTGTGAAGGTGCTGAAATGCAAGCTAAATGAATTCAAAAATTTCCCCCAAATTCAAATGAAAATGGTGCTTAAACAAGTCATGAGGAAGGTGTGACTTCTTCTTTCACTTTGGCACCTCCTATTTTAACTCCTACACCTATTTACTAACGCACCCCCCCTCCTAATGCTCCTAACTAAAGACCTAAAGATGCTTTAACACAAGAGGTTTCTCATGTTTTCCTCTAAGCATCCTCACACAATGAAATTACAAAAAGGGAAAATAAACGTCCCCTTGCTCCTAAAGCTTTGAACATGCTTCTTGTGAGCCTTTGAGGTTGACTTTGATCTCCATGAACGTCCTCAACCTCTTTTTCTTCGTGATGATTGGCCTCCATGTCCTCTTGAGCTTGATCTCCATCACGGAGTGCTACCCATGGACCCGACGGAGGCCAAAATTGTGAAGAAGAATGCAGCTCGCTACACTTTGATCACTACACTGTAAAGAAGGCATTGCAGAAGTCACATCGGCGGTTGAGCTCTACTGTCCAAAGCCGTTCGAGCTGGATACTATTGGCCAACCATGAGAGAAGATTACGTGAGATATGCACAGCAGTGTAAGAAGTGCCAGCAGCACACCGACTGGCATAATGCGCCACCAAAGGAATTGAGGTCGATCCACAGCCCATGGGCTTTCCACACATGGGGGATCAATAACCTGGGGCCTTTTCCCTTAGCAATTTGATAGATGAAGTAACTTGTGGTGGTCATAGAATACTTTACCAAGTTGATCGAGGCCGAGCCAGTGGCACAAATTACAGCCCACAAAATCTAGCACTTTGTCTGGAAGAATATAGTTTGCCATTTTGGAGTCCCGAAATGATTGGTGTTTGACAATGGCACCCAATTCGCAAGCTAACAGTTGAGCAAATTGTGCACAGAGCTTGGCATCAAGCAGGTATTTGCGTCAGTCAAGCACCCCCAAACGAATGGGCAAGTCAAGTCAGCCAACAGAGTTCTACTCAGGGGCTTAAAGAGAAGATTAGAAAAAGATAAAGGGACTTGGGCAGAGGAGGTTCCCAGGATTGTGTGGGCGTATCACACCACCCCACAGTCCACTACTAGAGAAACACCCTTTAGCTTGGTGTATGGGTTAGATGCTATGATTCCCATAGAAATCCATGAGAGATCGCATGGCTTTCAAAACTTTGTGGCTGAAGAATCTAACGAAGAAAGAAGAGTGAACTTAGACCTGCTAGATGAGGTCAGAGAAGAGGCCCGTATCAAGTTCGAAGCTTTAAAAAGAAGGACAGAGTATAAGCACAAATCCAAGCTGAGACCTCAGCAATTCCAGCTAGTCGACTTAGTAATGCGGAAGGCTCATCCCTACCAGCTAGAGAACAAGTTGTCTCCCAAGTGGACTGGTCCATTCCGTGTGACAGAGGCCCTTGGGAATGGAGCATACAGGTTGGAGACCTTGGAAGGTGGGGCAATCCCCTGCACATGGAATGGTGCCAATCTCAAATTCTATTTTAGTTAATTACATTGTATTCAGATTTCATTAAGTTGCATTCAGTTAAATTGTATTTTCGATGTATTCTATTAAGGGGGAACTCTTTTTCCCTACGGGGTTTTTTAACGAGGTCACCCAATAAAAGAAAAAAGAATTAAGAAAGATATGTTTGTGCTAAACAGAAAGCGAACCTCTGCCTTGCCTTATATGCGAAGGACGAGAATAGTATTGTTCCACAATGAAAGTATTCCTTGGCTTGTCAGTCGAGTTCAACGTAATGAAAGACCTCTTCCTTGTCTTTGTACAGTAAGGTTGAGGCAAGTGAAAGTCTTCCTTGGCTTGTCAGTCGAGGTTGACGTAGTAAAAGACCTCTTCCTTGTCTTTGTAGAGCAAGGTTAAGGCGAGAAAGAGGTCTTCCTTGACTTGTCAGTCGAGGTCGACACAGAAAAAGCCCTTTTCCTTGTCTTTGTACAACAAGGTTGAGGCGAGAAAGAGGTCTTCCCTGGCTTGTCAGTCGAGGTTGACGTAGTAAAAGACCTCTTCCTTGTCTTTGTAGAGCAAGGTTGAGGCGAGAAAGAGGTCTTCCTTGACTTGTCAGTCGAGGTCGACACAGAAAAAGCCCTTTTCCTTGTCTTTGTACAACAAGGTTGAGGTGAGAAAGAGGTCTTCCTTGACTTGTCAGTCGAGGTTGACACTGAAAAATCCCTCTTCCTTGTCTTTGTACAACAAGGTTGAGGTGAGAAAGAGGTCTTCCTTGACTTGTTAGTCAAGGTCGACACGGAAAAAGCCCTCTTCCTTGTCTTTATACAGCAAGGTTGGGGTGAGAAAGAGGGCTTCCTTCACTTGTCAGTCGAGGTCGACATAGAGAAATCCCTTTTCCTTGTCTTTGTACAGCAAGGTCGAGGTGAGAAAGAGGTCTCCTTTGACTCATTAGCCAAGGTCGATATTAGTAAAGTTTCCTACCACGACTAACACACCAAGACAGAGGCCAGTGCATGAGTTTGAGTTAGGCAGACGTTATGGTGTCCAAGCAAAGCAGTCATGGGGCACGTTCGAGTTGGCAAGATTGCCTCAGAAACATATGCGAGAAAGCGAGGAATAACATGTACAAGTCAGTGCAAGTCCATCACGAGTCAAGAAGGCCACACAGACACAGAGAAAATGGTAAAGGAAGAAGCATTGCATAATTAGGTTTACTCATACACATAAGAGTTATAAGGAAAAGTTGGAACATTGAAGAATGAATTCATTAGAAGTGGAATGTATAGATAATCACAAAAGTTTTACAGAAAGGAGGGAAATCAAGGATCCGCAGGGGCCTCCACTAGTTGCCCATCGACGATGACCTTGGTCAGGCCAGTTTGGGAAAGATCCACCCCAGGATGCACACAGGCAACCTGGGCGATGGCATCCCCAAACCCCTCACCATAGGCTTCAGCTGCCTCGTAGGTGAGATCATCAGTGGTCTTCTGAAAGAGCTCCTCCTTGCGGGCCATCTCCTTCTTCAGCTGGCCCATTTCCTTTCGCAACCTGGCCAGCTCCACCTCCCGTTGGGTCAGGTCTTCTTCGCTCTGCTCTAGCTCCTCGGCAGCCTGGGCCATGGCCTTATCCTTGCCACCCACCTCCTTCTTCAGGTCCTCCACGGAGAGGCAGAGGTCATTGTTCCTTACATATAAATGAAGGGCCTCTTGCAATTTTGCAAACAAGAGGCCCTTGGTTTCTTTGTTGGCCTTGCGGAGCTCAGCCACCTCAAAGGTCAGCCCCATTATGCGACGCTCCACCCTAGCAGCTACAAGCACTTTCTGTTCGGCCTCTTGCTGGGCCCCTCGCACCTTGGTGAGAAGGAGGTTGGACCCAGCAAGAGCCTCCCCAAAGCTCTTGGCCACGTGTTCCGCAAGAGAGCCCATCTCCATGTTCTCCAGGTCCTCTCGAGCTTGTGTAGACTTTAAAACCCGCTAGAGGAATGGAGAGAGGGCAGTGGGAGGACCCCAAGCTCCGCCCTCAGGGGCGTTCTCCCCCCGACCCTCTTCAGTATTAGGGGGAGAAGAGGCGCTTGGTGGGCATTCCCTAAAGGAAGGGGTACCCCCGTTTCTTGAGCTTGAAGCCACTGGGATGGCAGCTTCAACGTTGCTCTTCCTCTTAAAGAGCAGGTGTCCTCATCTTCACAGGGAGTGACTTCAGCGGCCACGACCATGCCTTGGGATCTGGTGGCATGGGGATGGCTTGGAGCAAGCAGAAGGGCGAGGGCAGCGGCGGAGGAGTCAGCAGCAGAGGCCTCATCTTGAACAGCAGTGGAGGGGCCAGCGCCATCCTTCTTTGCAGCCAAGGCAGCCAGGCGCCTCTTCCTATCAGCACTGATCGCCATGCCTACAATAATACAGGAAGACTCAGTTAACAACAGGTAAAGGGTAAACAAAAGCAAAAGTATGCAGAACAAGCAAGGATGATCAAAGCAAGAAGAAAGGTACCCATATAACCCTTTAAGGCCTTAGGATTGTATTCCTTCTTTATCAGTTCAACAGTGTTGAATAGAGTTTGGAGGCCATAAAGGAACTCGCACACCTCATGATCTTTAGGGTGCAAGTCTGGGAGACCCCTAGGCTTTGCCATCGTGGGCTTCTCAACCCAGTATAGGGGAAACCCATCCAAGAGGGTGGGGTTGCGTTTGTTGCAGCGAACCTCGAAGAATTTTCCCTTGAAGCTCTTGTAGGATTGCTGGAAGAGAGTCAGCAGTGCTCTCCCAGCAACCCCGTTGATGCTCACCCATAAGTTCTTCCCTGGACTCTTGGCCTCGAAGAAGTATAGGAAGGCATCCACAGAGGGAAAATGGCCAAAGTGCTCGCACAAGATGGCAAAGGCACTGACAAAGGCCCAGCCATTGGGATGGAGTTGAACAGGGGCGACATTCATCTCAGTTAGCAGCGCCCGCTCAAAGCCACTAAGAGGAAGACAGAAGAGGACCTTCCTAAAGATCGTTGAGTAGATGAAGCAGAATGGACCCTCCTAGCCAGACGCCTCGTCGCAGCAAATGAGCTCGCCTACCCTACAGGGAGTCACCCACATGAACTTGTCGTGCTCTTTCGCAAAGATGCGGGATGGGTGATAGGTCTCGCTTTTCCTATAGTCCACTATGCTTTTAGTGGTAGTGAACACGGATACCTCCTTCACAAGCCCGCTGGAAGCCCAGGGGTACAACATTTGGTAATGAGCAGGAGGAAGAGCTAGGGTTGTTGGTGGAGTCGAAGGTTGGGGTGAGTTGGATTCATCCATGGTTTGGGGAGAGTTAGACTAATCCATTGAGTGAAGAAATGGCTAAAACAAAGAAAAGAAAAAGAAAAAGAAAGGCAAGGTTTCAAAATGGGAAGAGCACGGACGTTTCGAAGAACACAACGAAACAAAAAAACAGTGAAAGGGGAAGCATAAAATACAAGAATCGTAAACAGTCTTGGATAATTATAGCAGATGAAAGGGCTTCACAATAGTAGAAATGAAGACAGAAATAGCAAAAAGAATGTACCTTTAAGTGATTCTGGTTGTGGAGGATGAGGTATCAAGAACAGAAGCAGAGCGCTCGAGAAGCAAAAACGTTTGAAAGATGAGCTAGAAAGGGAATGAAACAGTGAAGGGTGTATGGGGCAAAGGGTTTAACGTATAGGGGAAGCACGAATGACAACGTTCCCCAACCGTTAAGATTGCCATGTGTACGCTCCATAAAAAGTGTGGTAGGACGTCAACTCGAGGTACTATGCGTGTCCAATCACTCAGAGCCACATCAGTGCCACGTAGGTTGCCAAGAAGTGCAGTTAGGCTTTTCGCTGAAGCAAGCTCTAGCTTAAGCCTGGGGGGCTTGTGTAGTGGCCAGACCTCGGACGTCGACAGTGTACAGTGGAAGTCGACGTGGCAGAGGTCAACACAGCAGGACTGATGTGAGTTGATTTTAGGTTCATTAATATTGTGACACTTTTTAAGAATTAGGATCAAGATTCCTAAACAATTTAAAGTGAGTCACCTAAGGAAAATCCCCATTGGACATTAACTTAACAAGTGTTAAGTAGATGTGAAGGTTCATTTCCAAAAATCTAAGGTAAAAACACAATTAGAGGTGAAGAATGATGACAAATGAAGGTGCAGAATCCAGAATAGACAAGGCACAAAACAGAACAAAATTGAATACAAAAACAGAATTGACAACACACAAGATTAAAGGAAGCTTAAGGAATCATCAATGGAGTCAATGCCTTCCAAATGATGAACCAAACTCAAATATGAGTGTTATATCCTTGTACACAACAATTGATATAGGAAGAACACAAAAATAGAACAGAATTGGAAAGGAAAACAGAATTACCGAATAGAAACACAAATTGAAACAAAAGAACCGATTGAAATTGAAGAACAAGGCATAAAATCAAAACTACCAATTGAAATGACTATGGAAGATGAAAGAAGATGAAACTTATATGGTTGTAGATTTACCGCAACTTGAGAGCTCCCAAAGCTTCACAAGATGAGACAAGGAAGAGGAGAACAAGTCTCACAAAATTCACTCACAATTTGAGTATAGTAACTTTTCTTCTAATTTCAATCTTGAATTTACAATGACCAAGCACCTCTATTTATAGTTTTAGAGGGCTGAAATGAGAGTGAAACAAATTCAAAATTCACTCCTAATTCAAATTCTAATTTGGAGCCAAACTTGAGTCACATGGGAGGTGTGACCTTTTTTCTACTTTGGCACCTCCTAAAAACTACACCTACACCTACTCTTTATGTCACATGGAAGGTGTGACTTGTTTTTGTACATTAGCACCCCTTATTTTAATATCTACACCTTTCTTTAATGTTCTATTATAAACCACACAAAAGAAATTACAAAAGAGATACATCCATTGATTCTTATTTCCCAAAGCTTTAGCCTTGCTCCTATTGATGCTCATGGATTGGGCTTGGGCCCCCACTTGACTTGGGCTTCTTGGGCTTGGGCTTCTTGGCTTGGGCTTCTTGGGCTTGGGCCCTCTTTATTTATACTACTATTTGGATTCTTCAAAAGAACCCAATTATTTACAAAATGTTCTACTCTTTAAGAAGAACTTCTAGTGCTTTGGAATATGGCCCTTTCTTCTTTTTGTGAAGTCTTCTTTTGATTGTTGAGATGACCCTTTATATATATATCATCTTTGGTCATCCTTAAGTGGTCTTGACTTGCGTCAAGGACCCACAGAGGGACCCCAGAGATTACATGTTATAGTAGCCAGACCTTGGACGTCGGTTGTATACAGTAGAGGTTGACGTGGCAGAGGTTAGCACAGTAAAGTATTACATTAGTCAAAGCCTGATTCATAGAGATACCTTGCATGCGGAATGTGTATAAGACATTTGGGTCTGGCACAAGCAGATTACCCCTAGGGGCGTCAAAGCCCAAGAGCGCTAGGGTTCTCAAAGAAAGCTGCATGTAAGGCACGTGAGAAATTAGGGCACCTACAAGAACGGATTGGTCTCGCGGCGCTGGTACACAAGTTGTAACCCTAGCGGCCATACCGTTAGATACGCACTCTAGAAAAGGAATGTTGCCACGAGTATTGCACTCTAAGAAAGGAATGTTGCCAGGGAGTTGCACTAAGACTGTGCGATAGTATCCCGAAAAGGTAACCCTAAATTCGCTAGAGGCAAGGCTTTGGCAAGAGAATGTCAATGGCAGGTTAACCTAGAAAAAATTATATAACGGGGGTAAACCCTAAGGTAAAGGCATGTTGTCTTCTACACAAGACATAGTTCTTACACACACATTATAAGCTTAAGCACTTTTTGCTTGTTTAATGTTTCTTTCCCTGTATTGACTTGAGCATCGGAGTGCAGTCATAGGTACGGCCCCCTCTGTTTCAACGGAGCCATACGTGGAGAACCACCGTGAAGATAAGAGGAGCCACCATCTGCCTCAGAGTCAACGACAACTGAGTCAACTGGTGAGAACATGTACTTAACCACTTGGTTAAGTTAATGTCCAGTGGAGATTTTCCTTAGGTTCCTCACCATACTTGTCTCATAAAATACAATCCTAAGTAAAGTGTCACCATAAAATTGAACAATCATAAAATCAACTCACATCATGTGGTATTCAGAGCTATGGTTTTGTTTATCTTTTTGAGTTGATTTGGCACTTTATTTTGTGCAGAATTTTTTTTAGGTTCCTTGTTGTGTTAGCTATTCTGTGTTTGCTTTATTTTGAGTCTTTCTTACTGTTTAAATTGGTGCAAATTAATTGTGTTTAAGTCATTTTGATTTTTGAATCCATACAAGTTTTGTCAAGTCATGTTTCTCCTATAATGTCATCAATTCTATGTAGTCCTTTTATTGCTAATTTTGGTTGATTGATTTTATTTGAGTGTAGTTTTATAATTCTGTTTTGAGCCTTTGGTGGATTTTTTAATTTTTAGATTTGAGTTCATGCTTGTGTGATAGATCCATACAAGTTCAAATACATCAATTCCATGGTGTCTTTGTAGTTTCTCAATGCTTTTTTTCATTCCAGAATAGGTTTCCTCTATTCCACTGAATCTATGCTGACTGTTTTCGTTTATGCAAATTAAATTTGTTGGAGAAAAATTTTGAAAATCTGGATTTGAGTAGTTTGAAGTGTTAAGAAAAAGTGAAAAAAATAAGTGTAGCAAAATACAAAATACAAAAAAAATGATAAATGAAATACAGAGAGAGTACAAAATTCTGACGCTGGAAAAACAGTGATGTGGCAGTGATTTTCGATAATTTATCACAATTATTTGGCACACTGTTTTGATACAATTCCAGTGCCTACTTTGAGCTAAGACATTGAGCTTTCAGTGGTTTAAATTTCACATTCAAATTTTCATTATTCAGCTCACAATAATTTTTTTCAAGTCACACAAAATTTTACACATATTCCAGTAGTACTGTTTTTGGTTTCCTTCATCCAATTCTAGTACTGTTTTTGGTTTTCTTCATCCAATTCTAGTACCATTCTCTAGGTTCTCTTTGTGTACTACCTTTTATTGAGTGCCTTATTTTCTTTGCTTGTCATTTTCATTCAATATTCTTTTCTAAAGTTTTGTCATATCTCTCTTTCCATCTTTGGTTTAGCTTTTCTTGTTTAAGTTTTTTTGCTTGTCTTCTTGTTTCCTTCAAGTTTTGTTTCTGTTTCATCTTGCTTTAGTGATTGAGGCTTTGTCCTTTTTCATTTGAGGGTTTTCATCAATCAAGAAAAACCTTTGAGGAGTGGGAAAAATTTCTTGAGTGCTTTGAGTGTTCTCCTCCAAACCATAAGCTTGAGCTTGTTTTTCCACTAACTTTGCTTTCCTAATTGTTTGTTCTTTGTGTTTTTGTGTTTGTTTGTTGTGATGGCTCCTATTTCAAGTGTTGCATCCTCCAAACTGCATGCCTATCACAAAGCTCACCTTTTGGGAGAACTTGTGGAGGTCAAGAAGCAACTTGTCCACGAAGACGAAAAACTTTGCCAATTTGCCAAAAGATTGCAAAGACTAGAAGAAGCTAATGCAAGGCAAAATCAACATTATGAGGACAAATGGAGTTTGCACAATTTTGCCACAAGGCATCATCAACACCAACCACAACCACAACATTCTTTTAATTTTGTAAAGTTACCTAGTTTTAGTGGGTCCAATGACCCTTCTTTGTTTTTAGATTGGGAAGCTAAGGTTGAACATCTCTTTCATGTCTATAAGGTCACCGAGGACCAAAAGGTTAGGTTAGCTTCCTTAGTTTTCTTAGACTATGCCAACCAATGGTGGCACAAACTTGTAATGGACATTGGGCTAAACAAGAGGCCAACCGTGGTCTCTTGGTATGATTTAAAGGCATGTATGCGCACGAGGTTTGTTCCTCCTCCTTATAGGAAGGAACACTTGTTGAAGTTCTAAAGGCTTCATCAAGGACACAGGATGGTAGATGAATACTTTAAAGATTTAGAAACAACCTTGGCTAGAATTAATATGCATGATAATAAAGAATACAAGATAGCTAAGTTTGTAAGTGGTTTGAGAAGAGAAATAAAAGATTTTGTAAAATTACATGAGTACTCTTCTTTAAAAAAAGTGGTTCACCTACCCATCAAGGTGGAATCACAACTTTTACTAAAAACAACTTTCAAACATACTCATGATGATGGCTTCTACAACTCTTCTAGGAAGGTTGCACACAAAATTTCTACACCAACTTCTCCTTCCAATTTTTCAAAACAAACCACTTCTCCAAAACAAGTTTCTATACCAAATCCTTCTACCCCTAAGTCACCCACCCAAACCTCAAAAAACAAATGTTTCAAATGTTTAAGTTTTGGGCACATAGCTGCCTATTGTCCAAATAAACACCATAATGTTACAAATGGTTAAACAAGACCACCTTAACATAAAATCCAAAAGTGAAAATGAAAGCGAAAAAGAAGGCCAAGATACCATGGGTCTCATCCCTTCACCTCCAAGGTGTTTTCCTTCCTTCTCTTTTTCATCACCTAAAAATTCTAAATACTTGATATTTTTGCTTAGGAAGTTTAGGGATGATATTCCAAACCCTCCTAAAGGTTCTCACCTTATAAGAGGATTTTTCACAAAACATTTCATCCATAAATATTCTTTTCAAATACGTCTTGTAGCTCGAATTCCCACATATCATCTCCCTAACATTAATTGTAAGGACCTAGAAACTTTAATTGGAATAAAAGTGTTATATTTAAATAATTTCAGAAGATGTTATTATTTAAAATACAAAGAGTTGGTAATAGAAGTTTCGTAGTAGTCGGACCTCGGACGTCGCCCAAGGTCTAGGGTCAGCTGGTAGAGGTCGGTCGGCTGACCATTGTATTAACCACGTAGTCAGGTGCGATGACTTTATCGTGAGGTAATCACGTTGGTGTGCTCGAGGAAGACATGTGGATCAAGAAGAGTAAAGGAAGAAAAGTGTAGCTTAGAAGTCTACGAGATCGTCGTTGTTGAAGACGGAGGCGATCTCCGACTTCTCTGGCACATAATCGCCTGTCGCCTAGAGTACACATGATCGCCAATCGCCTATGGTGTACATGATCGCCGAAAGTGCACTTAGTATGTGGTCAAGGTGCTAGATCAACCATAGTGGGTTCCAAAAACCACGCGTATCAAGGTGTGGGTTAAGCCTTAGATACGCTGTGCATGCGAAGCTCTATGCTTGAGCATAAGAAATCGTCCTTAGTGTTGCATGCATGGGCGCAGGAGGAGTATTACTGATCTATTCTTGGAAATGTGAAGCTACCGATGTCACCAAGCCATGTGGAGGTGATACCTTGGACATAACATAGTGGGATGAAGAACCTTCAGCAAGGCGTGGCGATGTGTCATCAGTCATCGCCGGGGCGAGAGACATGCGGGCATCGCCTGGGCGAGAGACATGTGGGCATCGCCAGGGCGAGAGACATGCGGGCATCGCCAGGGCGAGAGACACGCGGGCATCGCCAGGGCGAGAGACACGCAGGCATTGTAACATCCCGCCAAAATACTATACAAAAGTATATAATGAAAGTAAAGGTAACAAATAGATTGAAGTGAACAAAATATTATATATATATGAAATGTAGTTTCTCCTCACAGGGAGTTTAATACAAATTCGGCCAAATTTTCCAGAAACATAAACAAAATACAGTAAAAAAAACAAAGCAGGCGATCTCCTATCGGAAGAGACCGATCTCCTATCGGAAGAGGCCGATCTCCTATCAGAGGACCCAAAACAGCCGATCTGCTGCCAGAACAGAAATCGGGCGATCTCCTTCCGGCGACCACTCACTAAGGAGCTCTACTTCCTGGAAAATCATCTGCTCCCGTGTAAAATACACGATCATCACAGTTTTAAGAGGAAACAGCCAGAGAACAATACAAAGGGTAAGCTAGATATTTTTAAACTTTAAATTTTAAACTGGACAACCAACGTAGATCAGCCTTTTTAAACATTCACCAGAGTCCATCACTTCCTCATTCATATTACACAGCCATCAAGAAATCACATGTTTCACAATATTTTCAAGAGTCGTTCTATTCACATAATGCACCAAGTGTCTATCAATTCAATGTTTCTCATTTCTCACGTCAGACTTCCACTGACTCATCACACAAGACACTTGACACTACTTCCGGAAGACTCATGCATTGACTAGACTCATAGATCTGCACCTGTCATACTGCCCACTGTGAAATCACACACATTCACAGGGTCGCCGTGAAATCACACACATTCACAAGCGTATAATGAATCTCAATATCATCACCATCCAAGCATGACAGGGTTAATCCACACCACAGGTCGAGCTCGTTCTCTTTCAAACGACTCACCCATACGTATGAACCTCCTTCGACTCTCAACGCCTGAATAACTTCATCTATATGAATTCATTATCTCAGGAGAGTCAGGATATCATGACGAATCACCGGTCAATGCACATCCTACACGATCTTACACGGTATTTTCTTTCCTGAAAATACTATGCCTCGATCCCACATTCACAACATTCAACACATCATACCACTCTCAACTAGATGATTCAATCACCGCAATAGTCATTTCAAAGGTTCATGTTTTCGAATATGTCATTTGAATCTCAAACAGTTTTCAAAGCAACACCCAAAAACAGAGAGTTCGCAAACAACGCCAAAACCGGCGATCTAGTTCAAAAACAAGGTATTTCGAAGACTGTATATAAAACCGGCGACCACGTCGCCCAAACACATAAGAACAGAGCATTTTACAAAGATGAAACGAAAACCGGCGACCACGTCGCCCTCACTTCAGAAATAGCTAAACTATGGCTTGTATTGAAAATGAAGGCTAGCTTCCCTTACCTGGACTTGCGCAAAACACCAGGAGCTCCGAAACCCAACGAAGCTTGAACCACGCCTTGTCTCTGTTTTCAGCGCCTGGTCTGTAGAACTAGCAGAGAACCTCTTAGGTGCTCTAAGGGCAACGTCGCTTGTCGCACTGATGCTGGAGGTTGCCTGAGTCTCAACGCAAGGAAGGGAAGAAGGGAGGGAGGAAGTTTGCACTCACTCTAACACTCTTGAGTCTGTAACGCTCTTTGCCTTCCTGCAGTGGCTTTTGAATCCCAACTTACCTGTCCACGCATGCTGCTGCTGCCACCCCTTCTGCAGGAAAGCCTGAGAACCACTGCCCTGAACAGTACTACCACTGTTGTCGCTTGTGCATGCCAACCACTGCTCTGAACAGTACTACCACTGTTGTCGCTTGTGCATGCCAACCACTGCTCTGAACAGTACGACCGCGAGTGTCTCCTGCGCATGCCAACATTCTGATGTCACCACTCTAAACCACCCTTTTTGTCTACATGGCGCGTGTGCAGGACGTTTCATGCTGGGAGTCTGGGTCCCACTTTACTCTGTGTGAAACTCGACGTCGTGCGATAACTTTCCACCGCTGACTCATCCTGGCGAACGACCGATGTCTCCTTCGCCCTGGAAGACGACCGATGTCTCCTTCGCCCTGGAAGCCGACCGATGTCTTCCTCTGGGAGACGACCGATGTCTTCCCTGGCGACGCCCTCATAACTCTCGCGCCCTGGCTACGTCCACATGCATCGCGCCCTGGCGATGCCCGCATGCCTCTCGCGCCTTGGCCACGTCCACATGCCTCGCGCCCGCGCGATGCCTGCATGCCTCTCGCGCCCGCACGATGCCTGCATGCCTCTCGCGCCCGCACGATGCCTGCATGCCTCGCGCCCTGGCGACATCCACCTGGCGCTCATGTGTAGCAGGCGACCGGCGATCTCATAGCCTTCTAAACTTAACTTTTCCTCCCTTTTTAAATAAAACATACATAGAATTCTTTTAAAATATAACCCTTTTTATTCCAATTCAATTTTACAGGTCCTTACACGTCGCCCATGATCTGGGGTAAGCTAGTAGAGGTCAGTCGGATGACATGTGGACCAAGAAGAGTAAAGGAGGAAAAGTGTAACTAAGAAGTCTTCTACAAGATCGCCGTTAGTGAAGACGGAGGCGATCTCCGACTCCTCTGGCACATAATCGCCTGTCGCCTAGAGGAGACATGAGCACCAATCGCCTAGAGTGTACGTGATCGGCGGGAATGCACGTAGTATGTGGTCGAGATACTGGATCAACCAGAGTGGGTTCCAACAACCACGCGTATCAAGGTGTGGGTTAAGCCTTAGATACGCTGTGCATGCGAAGCTCTACGCTTGAGCAAAAGAGATCACCCTTAGTGTTGCATGCATGGGAGCACGAGGAGTGGTGCTGATCTACTCTTGGAAATGTGAAGCTACCGACATCACCGAGTCATGTGGAGATGATACCTTGGACGTAACATAGTGGAATGAAGAACCTTCAGGAAGGCGTGGCGATGTCGTCGGGCATCGCCAGGTGAGAGGCATGCGGCCATCGCTAGGGCGCGAGGGGCATGCAGGCATCGCCAGGGCGCGAGGGGCATGCGGGCATCGCCAGGGCGCGAGGGGCATGCGGGCATCACCAGGGTGCGAGGCATGCGGGGTTAGTCTTCGCGCGAGAGATCATCGGTGGATAGTCTTCGCGCCAGCGGTCATCGGTGGAAGGTTATCGCGCGATGTCGAGCTTCACACAGAGAAAGTGGGACCCAGACTCCTAGCATGAAACGTCCTGCACGCGCGCCATGTAGACAAAAAGGGTGGTTTAGAATAGTGACATCAGAATGTTGGCATGCGCAAGAGACACTCGTGGTCGTACTGTTCAGGGCAGTGGTTGGCATGCAGAAGAGACAACAGTGGTCGTACTGTTCAGGGCAGTGGTTGGCATGCGCAAGAGACAAACATGGTCGTACTGTTCAGAGAAACGTACACTCAGACTTCTCTGCAGAGTGGGTGGTGGCAGCTGCTTTTGTGGACAAGCTGGTTTAAGATGCAAAAACCCACTTCTGAGAGAGGGGAACGTTGCAGTTGTTCAAGAGCGAAAGAGTGAGTGTACCTCCCTTCTCCTCCATTCTCTCCTTCGCGCTGCGATTCTGGCACCTTCACACAAGAGTACGACGAGCGACGGCCACCATTAGAGCACCTGGGAGGTTCTCTGCAAGTCCTTCAAACCAGACGCAAAAACAGAGCCAAGGCATTCTTTAAGCTTCGTTGGGTTTCGGAGCTCCTGGTGTTTTGCGCAAGTCCAGGTAAGGGAAGCTAGCCTTCATTTTCAATACAAGCCATAGATTAGCTGTTTCTGAAGTGAGGGCGACGTGGTCGCCGGTTTCTTTTTCATCTTCGTGAATACTCTGTTCTATGTGTTTGGGCGACGTGGTCGCCGATTTTAAATACAGATTTCGAAATCCCCTGTTTTTGGACAAGATCGCCGGTTTTGGCGCTGTTTTACGAACTCCCCTGTTTTTGGTGTTGTTTTGAAACTGTTTGAGATGTAAATGTGATATTCGAAAACATGAACCTTGGAGTGAGTTTTGCTGTGATTGAAATCATTCATTTAAGTGTGGCATGATGTGTTGAATGTTGTGAATGTGAGATCAAGGCATAGTATTTTTAGGAAAGAAAATACCGTGTAAGATCGTGTAGGATGTGCATTGACCGGTGATTCGTTATGATATCCTGACTCTCCTGATATAATGGAATCATATAGATGAAGTTATTCGGGCGTTGAGAGTCGAAGGAGGTTCATACGTATGGGTGAGTTGTTTGAAAGAGAACGAGCTCGACCTGTTGTGTGGATTAACCCTGTCATGCTTGGATGGTGATGATATTGAGATTCATTATACGCTTGTGAATGTGTGTGATTTCACGGTGACCCTGTGAATGTGTGTGATTTCACAGTGGGCAGTATGACAGGTGCAAATACACGAGTCTAGTCAAAGCATGAGTCTTCCGGAAGTAGTGTCAAGTGTCTTGTGTGCTGAGTCAGTGTAGTCTGACGTGTGAAATGAGGAACTTTGAAATTTGATAGACACTTGATGCATGATGTGAAATAGAATGACTCTTGAAAATATTGTGAAATGTGTGATTTCTTGGCGATCAGGTGAAGGGAATGAGAAACTTTATAGTTTTATGTGGGTATCTTGAATTTGTTTTATTCTGATTTTTATGTTCATATTTAAACTCTCTTTAAAATATATAGCTTACCCTGCGTGTTCTGCTCTATGGCTGTTTTTCTCTTAAAACTGTGATGATCGTGTAATTTTTACACGGGAGCAGATGATCTTCCAGGAAGTAGAGCTCCTTAGTGAGTGGTCGCCGGGGAAGAGATCGCCTGGTTCTATCTCTTGGTGGTGATCGCCGGATTTATGTCCTGATAGCAGATCGCCTGTTTTGGGGTCTTCTGTTAGGCGATCGCCGGTTTATGTATGGAGACCGCCGTTTTCGTTGTATTTGATTGATTTCGTTAAGTTTTGAAAAACATTTGACTGGTTATGTATTAAACTCCCTGTGAGGAGCAACTTCATTACTTATATATATAATTATGTTCTCTTCAACATTATTTGTTTACCTTTATTTTCATTATAAATATGAATAGTTTTTGGCGGGATGTTACAGTAATTACCCTCCTTTATAATGTAATTACCTTATTCACTTGCTTTCAATCTTGTTTGCTTTACATTGCACTTCGCTTGCTTTTGCATTTCTGCTATTGTTTAATTGTTTGACATGCTTTGCGGAACTCACTACTTAGCGTAAGTTCAGACCACAAATAGCGCACCTGTCAAAATGAACTTTAGGTAGCACACTTAATCCTGTTGAGTGGCAGTTGGCAAGACTTGATAAAGATCCTTTCATTCAAAATGTCTCATCACCTCGTCATCGCCCACATCACCTTGCCTTCTGAGGATTCTAGGGAAGCATAACCTTGCATGATCACTCTTCGCCCTTAGGTGATGAGTCTCGGTGAGAGAGGATTTCCCTGCTAACTTTACTGGGCGAACCCTTCTGTTCCCATTGGAAGTTCTCACTCGAAGGGGAGGTGTTCTATACGAACCTACCTCTCCACTTACGAGACCTCTAACCCCAAGTGATAGGTTCTAACTTACCTCACATCGCTCATAGGCGAGGGAGGATTTAACTGGGCGAACCCTTCTATTCACGTTGGAAGTTCTCACTCGAAGGGGAGGTGTTCTCTACGAACCTACCTCTCCACTTACGAGACCTCTAACCCCAAGTGACAGGTTCTAACTTACCTCACATCGCTCATAGGCGAAGGAGGATTTAACTGGGCGAACCCTTCTATTCACGTTGGAAGTTCTCACTCAAAGGGGAGGTGTTCTCTGTGAACTTACCTCTCCACTTACGAGACCTCTAACCCCAAGTGACAGGTTCTAACTTACCTCACATCGCTCATAGGCGAAGGAGGATTTAACTGGGCGAACCCTTCTGTTCACGTTGGAAGTTCTCACTCAAAGGGGAGGTGTTCTCTGCGAACCTACCTCTCCACTTACGAGACCTCTAACCCCAAGTGACAGGTTCTAACTTACCTCCTCAGCCCATCTTCCCTTTGCTTTCTCCAACCTTCTCTTCAGTCCTCGGAGTAGGACTCGGTTGGCTGACTCGACCTGCCCATTAGTTTGCGGGTGCTCGACCGATGCAAACACCTGCTTGATCCCCAACTCTGTACATAGCTTCCCCAACTGTTGGCTTGCGAACTGGGTGCCATTGTCAGACACCAAACGTTTGGGCACCCCGAAGCGGCATACTATATTTTTCCACATGAAGTGCTGGATCTTTTGGGCTGTGATCTGTGCTACTGGCTTAGCCTCGATCCACTTCGTGAAATATTCTATGGCGACCACGAGGTACTTCATCTGCCGTACTGCCAAAGGGAAAGGCCCAAGGATGTCGATTCCCCAGGTGTGAAATGGCCAAGGGCTGTGTATCGACCTGAGCTCTTCTGGTGGTGCCTTATGCCAATCAGCATGCAATTGGCACTGCTTGCACTGCTACGCATACCTAGTGCAATCTTCCCTCATTGTCGGCCAGTAGTACCCTACTCGAATGGCCTTAGATGCCAAAGCTCGACCTCCGATGTGACTACCACATATGCCTTCATGGAGCTCTGCCGTTATTCTCACACACTGCTTGCCATGCACGCACACTAGGATGGGGTGGGTAAACCCATGTCTGTATAACTCGCCATCAATGAGCATGTACTTGGCCGAGTTCTTCTTTATCCTTCTTGCTTTCGTCGGCTCTACTGGGAGAATCCCATCGGCTATGTAATGCTTATAGGGCGTCATCCATGTCTCTCCACTCTATAACAGGCAGACTTGCGATGACCCCACCTCCATTAGCATGCAGGCGTTGACCCGTGGCTTCTTCAGAGTTTCTTGGGTCAACGAACAATGACTCCTCTTCTCACTGCGCGATTGACTGATCTGATGGACTCCCACCAAGTTGTCAGCTGTATAAGTACGAGGCGCCCTCAGGGTCTCATGGATGGTCGTCCTCTGCCTGCCCCCCTTGCCTGAGCTGGCGAGTTTGGCCAACAAGTTAGCTCTGGCATTCTACTCCCTGAGCACATGCACTAGCTCGAATGTTTCAAACGAACTCTTCAATTGCTAGACATACTCCAAGTAGGAGGCCATCTGAGGGTCTTTGGCCTGGTATTCTCCCGCCACTTGACCAGTGACCAACACTGAGTAACTCTTCGCCATAAGGATCTGCGCTCCCATCTCCTTAGCCAACAGCATCCCAGCAATCAAAGCTTCATATTCTGCCTGGTTATTGCTGGCTTTGAAGGCGAACCACAGGGCCTGCTCCACTACCTTGCTGATTTGACGACCCATCTACCGACAATACCCACTTGAAGCTAGGTTCTTCCTGCTGGGTCTCAGTCGAGGACATCTCGACCACAAAATCAGCGTAGACCTATCCTTTGATCGGGCCCCTGGGTTCATACTGGATGTCGAATTTTGATAACTCAACTGGCCAACGCACCATTCTTCCCGCCACGTCTGGCTTCTGCCGGACCTTGCGTATTGGTAGGTCTGTCATCACCACCACTGTGAAGCTCTGAAAGTAGTGACGAAGTCTCCTGGCTGAGAACACCACTGCTAAGGCTGCCTTCTCTATGGCTTGGTATCTCGCCTCCGGCCCCTGCAAAACTTTGCTGACAAAGTAAATGGGCTTTTGGCTTTGTTCCTGCTCCTGAACCAAGACAGAACTCACCGCCCTCTCTGTGACTGCAAAGTACAGCCGCAGGGGTGTGCCAAGCTGAGGCTTGCCCAAGACTGGCGGGCTGGCTAGATACTCTTTGAGCTTGAGGAAAGCCTGCTCACATTCTGTAGTCCCGGCGAATCTGCTATTTCTCCTTAAGCATTGGAAATAAGGGTGGCCTTTGTCTCCCCCAGCTGACACGAATCTGGAGAGGGCAGCCATCCGACCTGTCAACTGTTGCACTTCTTTGACCAATGTCGGGCTCCTCATGGCTATGATCGCTGCACACTTGTCTGGGTTGGCCTCGATCCCTCGTTCCGTAAGTAGAAAACCAAGGAACTTGCCTGCTTCTACCCCAAAGATACATTTCTCTGGATTCAGCTTCAGCCTGTACTTAGCTATCGTATTAAATAGCTCCTCCAAGTCATCGACATGCTAATCTCGTGCCTGGGACGTCACCACCATGTCATCTACATAGGGTTGCACATTGCATCCCAGCATGGGCGCAAGGACTTTGTCCATCAACCTCTAATAGGTGGCACCCGCGTTCTTCAGCCCAAATGGCATGACTGTGTAGCAGTAGCAAGACAGCTCTGTCATGAACGCAGTCTTGCTCTCATCCATCAGGTGCATCTTGATCTGATTATACCCAGAGAAGGCGTCCAAGAAGCTGAGTAACTTGCACCCTGAGGCACTGTCTACCAACGCATCTATGTTGGGCAGAGGGTAGGAGTCCTTCGGACAGGCCTTGTTGAGATCTGTGAAGTCTACTCACATCCTCCACTTCCCATTAGCCTTCTTTACCAGCATGACATTCGCAAGCCACTCAGGATACTGGATCTCCCGTATGTGGCCTGCTTTGAGCAATTTTTGTGTCTCCTCCTTGACGACCTGCCTTCGTTCGTCATTAAACTTCCTTCTCCTCTGGCGGACTGGTCTGACTTGGGGATTCAGTGTCAGGCGATGACATAGGAAGTCAGGGTCAATACCTGGCATGTCTGAAGGGGTCCAAGCGAAAGCGTCCAAGTGCCTCTCTATGACTCCTGCTACTTGGTCTTGGTTCTCCTGAGGTAGGGACTTGCCCAGCTTGAACATCCTGCCCCCGATCTCCTTCTCTACCACCTCCTCTACCGGCTCAGGTCGCCTCGCCCGCGCGACCTCCGCTCGTGTAACCCCGACGTCACCTCGGGGCATATCAGCATCATCGCCACCCCCACTTGGAGGTAGGGTGCTCACCATGCAAACTCCCCTTTTCGTCTTGAGGCTATTCTCATAGCACCTTTTAGCCTCTTTTTGGTCTGATTTGATGGTTATCACCATCCCCTCCATCGAAGGCAACTTCATTTTCATATGCCTTGTGGACACCACTGCCTCTAACCTGTTTAAGGCTGCTCTACCCAGCAGCATGTTGTAAGCATACGGGGCGTTCACCACGAGGTACCTGATGTTCTCTGTGCGGGAGGCCACTCCATCAGTGAAAGTGGTCCTCAGCTTGATGTATCCCCACACTTCCACTTGGTCTCCTGCGAACCCATACAAGCAGCCGACGTAGGGCCGCAGCTGATCAGGAGACAACTACAACTTGTTGAATGTCGACCAGAACATCACATCGGCCGAACTTCCTTGATCCACTAGCACTCAATGTACCCTGCATCCCGCAGTGACAACCGATATCACCACCAGTTCGTTGTCGTGAGGGACAACGTCTCGGCGATCCGCCTTTGTGAAGACGAGGTCGATTTCTAGGAAGTGATCTTCCTCGCATGCCTCCACGGCCATCACTGAACACGCATACTTTTTGCGTTGCGATGAGGTGCACCCTCCTCCCGAGAACCCACCTGCTATAGTATGAATCTCACCGTGTATAGGAATTTCATGCCCTTGATCAGCCCTCGGGGCTACCCCCGCCTCACCCCTTTGAGCTTCCTTCAGGTAATCACTCAGGAATCCACTTTTGACCAACTCGTCCAACTGGTGGCCCAAAGCCAGATAGTTGCGAATGGGGTGGCCAAAGGCCTGATGGAACTCGCACCAGGCGTTCTTGTTTGGCCCCAACCTCTTATCAGTTTTTCAGGGGCATCTTCAGCCTTTCTGCCACATTAGGAATGGCGATAAGCTCCTTCAGCTCCACCAGGAATTCATGTCTAGGGGGCACATCATCCTTGGCGCGTGCCCTAGTTTGGGGCTTTCGGGGCTCATAGGGCTTCTATTTTCCTTGAGCTTTCTTCTCTGTGGTCGCCTCGTGCACCTGCAGGGGTTGAGGTCGACTAGGCACTCGGGGCCTTGATGAAATTGCACTTTCTCGTTTTTCATTGAGCTCTCCCTCAGTGACAATGTGAGCCACAACAAGTCGTTTTATGTCGCCGAAGGTCTTGGGGTGATTCCGGATCAAGGACTCGCTGAAAGGCCCTGGCAATACGCCTTTACTGAAGGCATGCACCACCATATCTTTATCCTTAGTGTGCAACCTCACCACCATTGCCCCAAACCTGTTGAGGTAATCTCTAAGGGACTCCCTCTGATGCTGCCTTACATTGAAAAGGTCGTAATACACTGGTGGAGGGGCCCTGTTTACAAGATACTGCTCCCTGAACAGCATAGAGAATTGCGTGAAGGATGTGATATGTCCCTCGGGAAAACTCACGAACCATTCCAACGCTGTTCCTGTCAAGGTGGCCATGAAGAGCTTGCAGTGCACTGCGTCAGACCCTCCTGAATGCATCATCTGCGTATGGAAAGCAGTGAGATGTGTTTCAGGGTCTTCTTTCCCGGTGAACACGGTCGTAGGCCCCACGAAGGTGGCTGGGACCACCGTGTCCATGATTGCTTGGGAGAAAGGCATGGGAAAGGCCCTTGGGGGCGTTGGTGGAGCCCGGTCATCTCCCCCGCGGTCTCCAGCTTGCTGCATGTGTTGCAGATTCAAGCGTAGCTCCTTGTTCGCTTTGTACAACTCCTCATTCCTGGCCTGTGAGGCGGCCAGGTCCTCCTCCATACGCGCCTGATGCGCCCTGGACTCCGCCACCGTCTCTTGAAGAGCACGCATCATTTCCATGAGTTGTTGCATGGTAACGCTTTCGCCCCCATTTGGTGGAACGGATCCGTGTCTAGTATTCCTCATTCTCTGTGGTTTCTCTCTCACTCTCGTGTATGGGACCTTGTTTTACTCCGGCCCCACGGTGGGCGCCAAATGTTCTTGTCGGTTGACTCGCCTGTCAATTGACTCCACGACACTCACACGCCTCCTTCCTCACGTTGATATGTGCTTGATTCTTGCGAAACAATCTGCACCTGCAAAAGAGAAAGGGGCACCCTAGAGGTCGTTTGCACTCCGACGCTCAAGTCAAGATGGGCAAAAAACACCAAGTGTATTGAGTCTCTCTGTGTTTAGGTCTAGAAACTACGTACCTTTGTGAAGTATTTTACTGTCCCTTATATAGTCTAAGGTTTACTGCGCCGCTAGCCCTAATTAGGGTTCACTGCGCTGCTAGCCATATTCAGGGTTTACTGGAATACCCTTGCGCCGCTATCACCCAGTCTTAGGATAATCTAGCACATAAGGTTTCCTTATCTGGAGTGCAAACTCTAACAGGATGACCACCTGGATGCCTCCTCGTGCACCTAATCTTTGGGGCCACCTGTTCTGGGAGTGCCTTCACTGTTCACGTGCCATGCATACAGCTTCACTGGGAAACCCTAGTTCTGATGAGTACTCAACCCCTCAGGACTCTGCACCTAACTGTGCTTTCCTTGCCACACGCATAAGCTCTTCGCGATTCAGGCCTCTCCCTATTTCTGGGTATTTAACTGGTCATTGGCCCACTCTGGGAACCAACCTTAGCTGTTCTGGTTGTGTTGTTCAAATCACCCAAGACCGATGTCACCTCGTCACACTCTGTTGCTGAGGACTGATCAACCTGCGGAGTGACGAGGACACATCAGTCCCTTCTGGTAATCACCCTTCTCTGTGGGGACACACTGATGACTAATCACCCTTCTCTGTGGGGACACGCTGATGACTAATCACCCGCTAATCTAAGCTGCCTGCGGGGTCCACTCCACATGGCTTTGGCCCATGCTGTGGGACCCAGCTGATGTGGTTTACCCTTTACTATCTGTTCTCGGTGTCCGAGGACTGGTCGGTACACAAACAAACAAGTAGAACAAAAATGGGTATTTTTAGAAGATGAATAGAAATGACTTATGTGGTTGTAGTCTTTTGGAGATGTGATTCACACCACTTGGAGGGTGGTGCTTCCAAGATGAGTGGGTGCTGTCGCCACTTGAGAGTCTCCAAAGCTCACAAGATAAGACATGGAGGAGAAGAAGAGACAAGTCTCACAAACTCACTCTCTCTCAATTTCAAGATAGTTTCTTTACTTCTAACTTTCAACTTGTATTATTAAAAAGCAAGCACTCCTATTTATAATAAGGAGGGCTGGACATGTAATAAGGGAGAAGGAGTGGGAAGAGTCACTCCTCTAGCTCCTTCTTAGCACCTAAGTCTAGAAGGAGTAGGAAAAGTCACTTCTTCCACTCTTTTACTCAAAACTGCCCCAAACAATGCCTTACACTAGAGGTCTCTTTGGTTTCCCTCTTTGGCATATTCCTAAAGCTAATTTTATATTTATTTACAAATATTTACAAATTTTTATGCATGGGTAATTACAAAAAGAGAAAACAATTGATGTTCTTTACCTAAATCTCTAGCCTTGCTCCTTGTGATCCTTTGAGGTATGAAGGATTTTGAGCTAACTTGTCCTTGAGGTTCTTGGCTTTTCTACTCACTTTCCTCTTCTATTTGATCTCCATCATTGTGCCTTAGAATCCCAAAAAGGTAACCCTAAATTCGCTAGAGGCAGCACTTGGGCAAGGGCATGTATGCGGCAGGTAACCTAAAAACAGCTATATAATGGGGTAATGCCCAAGGTAAACACAGGTTCACACACCAACACAGTTCTTTGCAAGCTTAGGGTTTCTCATAGTCTTGGCTTGAGATATCTTAGTTGTTTGCAGTTTCTTGCCTTGTACTGACTTGAGCATCGGAGTGCAATTACAGGTAGGGCCCCCTCTATTTCAGCAGAGCCACAAACCCACTGCGAGATAGAAGGAGCCACCATCTACCTTAGAGTCAATACAATGATATTCTTAAAACTTGTGGATATCTTCTTGTGTAGGGAATAGAACCATAATGTTGTCCTATCATTTAGTGATAAGACAAGTAATTGCCAATGACCCCTATATCATCCATGAAAAGAGTTGAGTAAATTTATAAAACATGAATATAATGAACTTTTAACATATATATATTTAAAATTACTCGTTAATATAAGGGCATAAATAAACCTCTTTTCCCTCTTTTTCCAGCGTGTTAGTGATGTATGATTGGGTCTCATTTGCCTTTGCTCCAGTAGGATTAGTATATGCGAGATCTAAGAATCCATACACATTTTCCTTCCCCTCAGTGACAGAGACACCATTCAAATACCTATAAGTAATTAGTTAAATCATAATAAATGCTAATTTAACATAAATAAAAATGAAATGTAGGTAATGATACTTACATCATAAAAAATTGAATGATATTTATATTCAGCTCCTGATCCCCAACTACAAATTCTAACAAATCTGACATGTATATGTACAATGGAAGCTCAGGGTTTGTTTCAAAAAACATATCATCCCATGGAAATTCCAGAGGGTCTCGTCCAATTTCTCTAGCAACTATAGCTAAGGAAGCTATAGGATCGTCAACCGGAACCTCATGCTTCTTTTTCAGACTTGGTTTCCGAAGAGGTTTCTACAAAAAGAAAAAACATTGGTTATAAATTAGATGTAATATATAAATATAAATTACCATATGGAATGAAATTATTACCGGTGGTTCTGGCATAATTTGAATGAGGTGTCTAGGCCAGGCTACGAATGACTGAAATGCTTCAGCTGTAAGGACCTGTAAAAATTGAATTGGAATAAAAGTGGTATATTTAAATAATTTCAGAAGATATTATTATTTAAAATACAAAGAGCTGGTAAATGAAGTTTCGTAGTAGTCGGGCCTCGGACGTCGCCCAAGATCTGGGGTCAGCTGGTAGAGGTCGGTCGGCTGACATGTAGATCAAGAAGAGTAAAGGAGGAAATGTGTAGCTAAGAAGTCTCCTACGAGATCGCCGTTAGTGAAGACGGAGGCGATCTCCGACTCCTCTGGCACATAATCGCCTGTCGCCTAGAGGAGACATGAGCGCCAATCGCCTAGAGTGTACGTGATCGGCGGGAATGCACGTAGTATGTGGTCAAGATACTGAATCAACCAGAGTGGGTTCCAACAACCACGCGTATCAAGGTGTGGGTTAAGCCTTAGATACGCTGTGCATGCGAAGCTCTACGCTTGAGCAAAAGAGATCACCCTTAGTGTTGCATCGCGCGGGCGCGAGAGGCATGCAGGCATCGCGCGGGCGTGAGAGGCATGCAAGCATCGCGCGGGCGCGAGAGGCATGCAGGCATCGCGCGGGCGCGAGGGGCATGCAGGCATCGCGCGGGCGCGAGGCACGCGGGCATTGCCAGGACGCGATGCATGTGGACGTGGCCAAGGCGCGAGAGTTATGAGGGCGTCGCCAGGGAAGACATCGGTTGTCTCCCAGAGGAAGACATCGGTCGTTCGCCAGGAAGAGGTCATCGGTGGTAGTCTTCGCGCAAGGTCATCGGTGGTAGTCTTCGCGCGAGGTCATCGGTAGTGGTCTTCGCGCGGGGTCATCGGTGGTAGTCTTCGCGCGGGGTCATCGGTGGTAGTCTTCGCGCGAGGTCATCGGTGGTAGTCTTCGCGCGAGAGGTCATCGGTGGATCGTCTTCGCGCGGGAGGTCATCAGTGGTTTCTCTTCGAGCTGGTAGTGATCGGCGAAAGGTCATCGCGCGACGTTGAGTTACACCCAGAGAACGTGGGCCCCAGACTCCCAGCAAGAGATGTTCTGCACGCGCGCCACGTAGACAAAAGAGTGGTTCAGAATAGTGACCTCAGAGCGTAGCCTGCGCAGAGGCACGCTTAGTAGTACTGTTCAGGGAAGCGTACACGCAAACTCCCTGCAGAGTGGGTGGTGGCAGCGGTTTTTGTGGAGAAGTCAGCTTAAGATGCAGAAACCCATTTCTGAGGGAGAAGGAAAGAAACGTTGCTGTGGTTCCAGAGCTAAAGGGTGCGTTTATCTCCCTTCTCCTCCATTCTCTCCTTCGCGCTGCGGTTCTAGCACCTTCACACGAGAGTACGACGAGCGACGGCCACCATTAGAGCACTTGGGTGGTTCTCTGCAAGCTCTTCAAAACCAGACACAAGAACAGAGTCAAGGCGTTCTTCAAGCTTCGTTGGATTTCGGAACTCCTGGTGTTTGCGCAAGTCCAGGTAAGGGAAGCTAGACCTCTTTTCCATACAAGCCATAGTGTAGCTTTTTCTGAAGTGTGGGCGACGTGGTCGCCGTTTTCGCTTTTGTCTTCGTGAAATGCTTGGTTTGTGTGCTTGGGCGACGTGGTCGCCGGTTTTAAACATAGCCTTTGAAATACCATGTTTTTGAACTAGATCGCCGGTTTTGGCGCTGTTTTACGAAATCTCTGTTTTTGATGTTGTTTTGAAACTACTTGAGATTTACATGAGATATTCGAAGATCTGAAGCTTTGAAATGTTTGTTGATGTGATTTGAATCATTTACTTGAGTGGTATGATGTGTTGAATGCTGTGAATGTGGGATCGAGGCATAGTATTTTCAGGAAAGGAAATACCGTGTTGAGATTGGTTAGGAAAGTGCATTGATCAGTGAGTAACCTGTTAATGAGACGATCCTGACTCTGCTGAGATAATGGAATCACGTAGATGAAGTTATTCAGTTGGTGAGAGTCGAAGGAGGTTCGTATGAATGGGCGAGTAGTTTGAAAAAGAATGGGCTCGACTGTTATACGAATTAACCTTGTCATGCTGTATGGTGATGTGTTGAGATTCATCATATGCTTGTGAATGTGTGAGATTTCACGGCGACCCTGTGGATGTGTGAGATTCCACAGTGGGCAGTATGACAGGTGCATGTCTCTGGATACTAAGTTCAACGCACGAGTCAATCCGGAAGTAGTGTCAAGTGTCTTGTGTTGTGAGTCAGTGGAAAGTCTGACAAGGGAAATGAGAAACTTGAATATTGATAGACACTTGATGCTGTATTGTGAAATGGAATGACTATGGGTGAATGTTGTGAAATGTGATTTTGGGCGATCAGCTGAATGCTATGAGCAGCTCTACGTTTTACATGGATATTTTGGAACTTGGTTTACTTGGATTTTCATGTTCTTGATTTAAACTTCTTTTAAATTATCTAGCTTACCCTTTTATTCGTTATTGTGGTTGTTTTCTCAAAACTGTGATGATCGTGTAATTGTTACACGGGAGCAGATGATCTTCCAGGAAGGAGAGCTCCTTAGTGAGTGGTCGCCGAGGGAGAGATCGCCGGTTTCTACCTCTCGGTGGTGATCGCCGGTTTTCGTGTCCTGATAGAAGATCGCCCGTTTTGAGGTCTTCTGTTAGAGATCGCCGTTTTAAAATTGGAGATCGCCGTTTTCTTTTGAGATCGCCTGTCTTACTGCATTTCTTTTATTTTCGTAAAATCTTGCAAACATTTGATTTGGTTATGTATTAAACTCCCTAAGGGGAGTAACTTCATTTCATATATATATATATACATTTTATTTTGCACTCTTCAATATTATTTGGTTACACTTAATTTCAATTATACATGTATGTATGTATTATTTTGGTGGGATGTTACATTAATGGTATCAGAGCAGTTCGTCCTTAGGATGACCTGAGGGCTGTGGATCCATTGTGTTTCTTCTGTTCATAAAAGTTATTTGAGTTTTTAAATAACAACTATAGCGAAAGGTTTTCAAACGTTTTGTATTGAAAAGTTTGTGTGTGCTTCTGTGCTTTAGTGAATGTGTGCCTAACTGAAAATCTTAGTATTAAGAATAAGAAGGTCTTGATAAAGTGGTGAGGGTGCACACTCATAACTGGATCAAGATAATTCTTAATCTTAATTCCAAAGGTTTGATGTTTAGCCTACATTGAATTCTGGTGTGATTTTTGAGTGTTCTTGAATTTGACTGAGGTGGTAGTTTGGACTGATGTTTGCACACCAGTAACTGTTCTGGTGTTTTGTGTGAAGTTATAAGTGTTGTGATTCTGTGGATGAGCTCAAATTCTTAATGATTTTGAGATGCTGACCTTTGTAAGGTCTAGCTGTTACCCCCTTGAATGAATTGATTTCTTATCGATCTCATTCTTTTAGTTGTAGGGAAATATAGGAATCTTATAGTTTCAAAATCTGAAAACGAAGGAGATGGCACGTAGACCTTCTACCCCTCCCCAACCTTCTTCAGAGATGGGTCAGATCGCCAGGGCCATGGAGGTGATGGCAACTGCCATCCAACAGCAGAATACGGTAATGGTTCAGATTCATCAGACTGTAATGAATCATTTAGAAACTGCTGGATCGGCTGCAACAGCTTTCCATGTCAATCAGCCTCGGGAGCAGATGGGGATGACCGAGTTCATGAGGCACAACCCAACCCAGTTCCGTGGGAACGTTTCTCCGAACCAACCAGATCAGGGGATCAGAGAGTTCCATGCCTTAGTGGAGAAGGCAAAGAGGGTGGAGACCCTGGAGAGGGGTGGTTCCAGGGTAATCAGATCACACCCAGGGGGTCCCTCCAGTGGGAAAGCCAAGGTACAGCAACCACGAAGCAAGCCTTATGCGAGACCTCCACCACATCGGGCAGGAGCAGTTCCGCCCCAGTTTCAGCAACAACAACCATGGAAACCAAGATGTTTCCGTTGTGGTGGATCACAGAACGTCAAAGTGTGCCCCAAGGGGAATTCAGGGAGAAGATGCTACATCTGCCGAAAGACGGGACACGTTGCTAGAGATTGTCCTACCCAGAATAGGATGACTCAACCCAGTGGATCCCAACAGTTGAGGAATGGAGGCAGTCGACCTCAGGCAGCAGGGAGAGTGTTTGCCATGACTGGAGCGGAGGCATCTCAGTCAGGTAACTTAGTACAGAATGTTGCTCTATAGCTGGTAGATGCGTTAGAATTTTGTTTGATTTTGGAGCGACACACTCCTTTGTGTCAAGCCTGTGTGTAGCCGAGCTGGGCCTTCTAGTGAAGGAGTTACCGTTTGAAACTGTTGGTCTATACACCTGCATCAGGACAGGTGTTGACCTCTACAGCTTGCCCGAATGTCCAGTGATGGTAGAAGGACGCAGATTCAAGGTGAACTTGATCTGCCTACCCCTTCAGGACCTGGATGTCATCCTGGGAATGGATTGGTTAGCTGCCAATCACGTTCTCATAGACTGTGGTAGGCAGAAGGTAGCGTTTCCAGGCCCCCAAGAACCGGATGTGTTGTCAGTTCAACAAGGGCGATCAGAGCTGGAAGGAGAGGCGAGGTGCTTCGTGGTGCTCGCCCGGTTGGAAGTGGAGAATAAAGGGGACGTAAACAGGATACAAGTGGTGAAAGATTTCACAGATGTATTCCCAGAAGAGGTGCCTGGGTTACCCCCCTAAGAGAGAAGTGGAATTCTCTATTGACTTGGTACCTGGAGCTGGACCAGTGTCAATGGCACCTTACAGGATGGCACCAGCCGAGTTAGTGGAGTTAAAGAAGCAAGTGGAAGAGTTGCTGGAGAAGCAGTTCATCAGACCCAGCGTATCTCCATGGGGAGCTCCAGTGCTCCTAGTCAAGAAGAAGGATGGAGGGTCTCGGCTGTGTATAGACTACAGGCAATTGAACAAATTGACCATCAAGAACAAGTACCCCCTACCTCGGATTGATGATTTGATGGACCAAATTCATGGGGCCTCGGTGTTCTCCAAGATTGACCTGAGATCGGGGTATCACCAAATCTTGGTAAAAGCTGAAGATGTTCAGAAGACAGCTTTTAGGTCTCGATATGGGCACTACGAGTATGTAGTGATGCCATTTGGAGTCACCAATGCTCCAGCTCTATTCATGGACTACATGAATAGGATCTTTCGCCCTTTCTTGGATAAGTTTTTGGTGGTCTTCATAGATGACATCCTCATTTATTCAAGGACCGAGGAAGAGCATGAGGAACACCTGAGGACAGTATTGGAAATACTGAGGGAGAAGCAGCTCTATGCCAAGTTCTCTAAGTGTGAGTTCTGGCTAAGGGAAGTCAACTTCTTAGGACACGTGATATCTGCCCAGGGGATCTCGGTAGATCCAGCCAAGGTAGAGGCAGTGCTGCAATGGGAACGTCCTAAGACAGTGACTGAGATAAGGAGCTTTGTGAGGTTGCATGGAGTGCCTTCCAGCATCATTTCAGATAGAGATCCCAGGTTCACTTCACGGTTTTGGCAGACCTTGCAAGAGTGTTTGGGAACCAAGTTGAGGATGAGCTCTGCATATCATCCCCAAACAGATGGTCAGTCAGAGAGGACGATCCAATCTTTGGAAGATCTGCTGAGGGCATGCGTTTTGGATCAATTGGGAGGTTGGGAGGAGGTGTTGCCACTAGTGGAGTTTACCTATAACAATAGCTACCACGCCAGCATTGGGATGGCACCATATGAAGCCCTGTATGGGAGGAAATGCAGAACTCCCTTATGTTGGTACCAGGAGGGCGAGGCAGTCTTGGTTGGGCCAGAGTTGATTCAGCAGACGACCGAGAAGGTGAAGCAGATACAAAGCAGAATGAAAGCCTCTCAGAGTAGGCAGAAGTCCTATGCAGATCAGAGGAGAAAGCCTTTGGAGTTTGCTGCTGGAGATCACGTGTTCATGAAAGTGACACCAACCAAGGGTGTAGGGCGGGCGATCAGGTCAAAGAAGTTGTCCCCTAAGTTCGTGGGACCATATCAGATCTTAAGAAGGATTGGCCCAGTGGCGTATGAGATCGCCCTACCTCCCCATCTGGCGAATCTGCACAATGTGTTTCACGTGTCACAGCTGAGGAAGTACATGGCAAACCCTAGTCATGTGCTGGATGTAGACGACGTGCAGATCAGGGATGACTTGTCCTTTGAAGCAAAACCAGTCAGGATTGACGATCGGCAATGTAAACAGCTCAGAGGCAAGACCATCGACATGGTGAAAGTGGTGTGGGATGAGAAATCGGGGGATTCTACTTGGGAGTTAGAAGAACCCATGAGGGAGGCTTATCCATACCTCTTTTCCTTGTAATCCAATTTTCGAGGACGAAAATTTTTCTTGTTGGGGAGAATGTAAGGACCTGTAAAAATTGAATTGGAATAAAAGTGGTATATTTAAATAATTTCAGAAGATATTATTATTTAAAATACAAAGAGCTGGTAAATGAAGTTTCGTAGTAGTCGGGCCTCGGACGTCGCCCAAGATCTGGGGTCAGCTGGTAGAGGTCGGTCGGCTGACATGTAGATCAAGAAGAGTAAAGGAGGAAATGTGTAGCTAAGAAGTCTCCTACGAGATCGCCGTTAGTGAAGACGGAGGCGATCTCCGACTCCTCTGGCACATAATCGCCTGTCGCCTAGAGGAGACATGAGCGCCAATCGCCTAGAGTGTACGTGATCGGCGGGAATGCACGTAGTATGTGGTCAAGATACTGAATCAACCAGAGTGGGTTCCAACAACCACGCGTATCAAGGTGTGGGTTAAGCCTTAGATACGCTGTGCATGCGAAGCTCTACGCTTGAGCAAAAGAGATCACCCTTAGTGTTGCATCGCGCGGGCGCGAGAGGCATGCAGGCATCGCGCGGGCGTGAGAGGCATGCAAGCATCGCGCGGGCGCGAGAGGCATGCAGGCATCGCGCGGGCGCGAGGGGCATGCAGGCATCGCGCGGGCGCGAGGCACGCGGGCATTGCCAGGACGCGATGCATGTGGACGTGGCCAAGGCGCGAGAGTTATGAGGGCGTCGCCAGGGAAGACATCGGTTGTCTCCCAGAGGAAGACATCGGTCGTTCGCCAGGAAGAGGTCATCGGTGGTAGTCTTCGCGCAAGGTCATCGGTGGTAGTCTTCGCGCGAGGTCATCGGTAGTGGTCTTCGCGCGGGGTCATCGGTGGTAGTCTTCGCGCGGGGTCATCGGTGGTAGTCTTCGCGCGAGGTCATCGGTGGTAGTCTTCGCGCGAGAGGTCATCGGTGGATCGTCTTCGCGCGGGAGGTCATCAGTGGTTTCTCTTCGAGCTGGTAGTGATCGGCGAAAGGTCATCGCGCGACGTTGAGTTACACCCAGAGAACGTGGGCCCCAGACTCCCAGCAAGAGATGTTCTGCACGCGCGCCACGTAGACAAAAGAGTGGTTCAGAATAGTGACCTCAGAGCGTAGCCTGCGCAGAGGCACGCTTAGTAGTACTGTTCAGGGAAGCGTACACGCAAACTCCCTGCAGAGTGGGTGGTGGCAGCGGTTTTTGTGGAGAAGTCAGCTTAAGATGCAGAAACCCATTTCTGAGGGAGAAGGAAAGAAACGTTGCTGTGGTTCCAGAGCTAAAGGGTGCGTTTATCTCCCTTCTCCTCCATTCTCTCCTTCGCGCTGCGGTTCTAGCACCTTCACACGAGAGTACGACGAGCGACGGCCACCATTAGAGCACTTGGGTGGTTCTCTGCAAGCTCTTCAAAACCAGACACAAGAACAGAGTCAAGGCGTTCTTCAAGCTTCGTTGGATTTCGGAACTCCTGGTGTTTGCGCAAGTCCAGGTAAGGGAAGCTAGACCTCTTTTCCATACAAGCCATAGTGTAGCTTTTTCTGAAGTGTGGGCGACGTGGTCGCCGTTTTCGCTTTTGTCTTCGTGAAATGCTTGGTTTGTGTGCTTGGGCGACGTGGTCGCCGGTTTTAAACATAGCCTTTGAAATACCATGTTTTTGAACTAGATCGCCGGTTTTGGCGCTGTTTTACGAAATCTCTGTTTTTGATGTTGTTTTGAAACTACTTGAGATTTACATGAGATATTCGAAGATCTGAAGCTTTGAAATGTTTGTTGATGTGATTTGAATCATTTACTTGAGTGGTATGATGTGTTGAATGCTGTGAATGTGGGATCGAGGCATAGTATTTTCAGGAAAGGAAATACCGTGTTGAGATTGGTTAGGAAAGTGCATTGATCAGTGAGTAACCTGTTAATGAGACGATCCTGACTCTGCTGAGATAATGGAATCACGTAGATGAAGTTATTCAGTTGGTGAGAGTCGAAGGAGGTTCGTATGAATGGGCGAGTAGTTTGAAAAAGAATGGGCTCGACTGTTATACGAATTAACCTTGTCATGCTGTATGGTGATGTGTTGAGATTCATCGTATGCTTGTGAATGTGTGAGATTTCACGGCGACCCTGTGGATGTGTGAGATTCCACAGTGGGCAGTATGACAGGTGCATGTCTCTGGATACTAAGTTCAACGCACGAGTCAATCCGGAAGTAGTGTCAAGTGTCTTGTGTTGTGAGTCAGTGGAAAGTCTGACAAGGGAAATGAGAAACTTGAATATTGATAGACACTTGATGCTGTATTGTGAAATGGAATGACTATGGGTGAATGTTGTGAAATGTGATTTTGGGCGATCAGCTGAATGCTATGAGCAGCTCTACGTTTTACATGGATATTTTGGAACTTGGTTTACTTGGATTTTCATGTTCTTGATTTAAACTTCTTTTAAATTATCTAGCTTACCCTTTTATTCGTTATTGTGGTTGTTTTCTCAAAACTGTGATGATCGTGTAATTGTTACACGGGAGTAGATGATCTTCCAGGAAGGAGAGCTCCTTAGTGAGTGGTCGCCGAGGGAGAGATCGCCGGTTTCTACCTCTCGGTGGTGATCGCCGGTTTTCGTGTCCTGATAGAAGATCGCCCGTTTTGAGGTCTTCTGTTAGAGATCGCCGTTTTAAAATTGGAGATCGCCGTTTTCTTTTGAGATCGCCTGTCTTACTGCATTTCTTTTATTTTCGTAAAATCTTGCAAACATTTGATTTGGTTATGTATTAAACTCCCTAAGGGGAGTAACTTCATTTCATATATATATATATACATTTTATTTTGCACTCTTCAATATTATTTGGTTACACTTAATTTCAATTATACATGTATGTATGTATTATTTTGGTGGGATGTTACATCAGCTACAGTTGTTACCTCTTCTGAAGGTAGTGGAAGACAAGCATCAGGTACTCGTACTCTTTCAACCAATACCTTTGCCGCATTAGGGGAGAGAGGAACGTTATGTAAGGTGGTGGCCTCTTCATTGACTTTTCCAATGGCCATCACTTGAGGAATCATGCCACCATCTACCAGTAGCTCACATTGCCTCGTCTTGCCAATGATATCCTCCCCTGATGTTATAGGAGTTGCACAACTCCCCTTTGTGCTCTTGGGAGCGGGACTAAGAAGCGTCAGAATCGGCTGGTCAGCACAAAGTTGTTGCGATATCTCCTGTCGCAACTCTAGCGTCATCTTTTCCGTCTCCCTTTTCATCTCATCCATTAATTCTTTACGTAGCCTATTCTCCATTTCTTGTTTGCTCTCTTTAGGGGATGAGGATAAGTGTCGTGGTGCAACTCCAAAATATAGTTTAATCCCAACTCCTTGTCCAGCTGCACGAACACGACCATAGTGCTCAGTTCATCCAATTGCTTCAACAAGGATATCGTGACGACCTTCAGGAACAAAATTACCTTGGGAGTCCAAGGCATCCTTCAAGAGACAAAAATCATATAAGCTTTTAATATAATTGTACCGACCAGTCCTCGGACACCGAGAACAGGTAGTAAAGGGCGAACCACGTCAGCTGGGTCCCACAGCATGGGCCAAGGCCACGTGGAGTGGACCCCGCAGGCAGCTTGGATTAGAGGGTGATCAGTCATTCCCCTCAAAGTAGGGTGATCAGTCATCGGTGTGTTCCCTCAGAGTAGGGTGATCAGTCATCGGTGTGTTCCCTTAGAGAAAGGTGATCAGTCATTCCCCTCAGAGTAGGGTGATCAGTCATCGGTGTGTCACCTGAGAGAAGGATGATTGGTCATCAGCATTTTCCCGCAGGGAAGGGTGAGTAGTCGTCAGACCACCAGGATGGGCTGAGGTGTCATCGTCACTCAGCAGGTCGAGGAGTCCTCGGCAACAGAGTATGGCGAGGTGACATCGGCCTTGGGTGAAGACGAGGTGACATCGGCCTTGGGGGAAGACTAGTTATCAGTAAACATGCCCAGAGGTAGGGAGAGGCCTGAATCACGAAGAGCCTATGCGGGTAGCAGGGAGAGCACAGTTGGGTGTAGAGTCCTGAGGGGATGAGTACACACCAGAACTAGGGTTTTCCCAGTAAAGCTACATGCATGGCACGTGAACAGTAAAGGCACTCCCAGAACAGGTGGCCCCAGAGATTAGGTGCACAAGGAGGCATCCAGGTGGTCACCCTGTTAAACTTTGCACTCCAGAGAAGGAAACCTTATGTGCTAGATTACCCTAAGATTGGGTGATAGCGGGGCAGGGGTATTCCAGTAAACCCTAAATATGGCTAGCAGCACAGGAAACCCTAATTAGGGCTAGCGGCGCAGTAAACCCTAGACTATATAAGGGACAGTAAAATACTTCACAAAGGTACGCAATTTCTAGACCTAAACACAGAGAGAGAAACTCAATACACTTGGTGTTCCTTGCCTTACACTGACTTGAGCGTCAGAGTGCAAACGGCCTCTAGGGCGCCCCCTTTCTCTTTTGCAGGTGCAGATTATTTCGCAAGAATCAAGCACGTATCAACGCGAGGAAGGAGGCGTGTGAGTGTCGTGGAGTCAACTGACAGGCGAGTCAATTGGCAAGAACATTTGGCGCCCACCGTGGGGCCGGAGTAAAACGAAGGTCCCATACACAAGAACAAGAGCAGAAATCGCAGAAGATGAGGAATACAAGACACGGGTCCGTTCCACCAAGTGGAGGCGACAGCGTTACCATGCAACAACTCATGGAGACGTTGCGCGCCCCCCAGGAGACGGTGGCGGAATCCAGAGCGCATCAGGCACGTATGCAGGAGGATCTGGCCGCTTCCCAGGCCAGGAACAAGGAGCTGCACAAGGCCAACGAAGAGCTACGCTTGAATCTGCACCACATGCAGCAAGCTAGGGGTCGCATGGGAGAGGATCAGGCTCCACTGACGCCCCCAAGAGCCTTCCCTATGCCTTTCTCCCCTGAGATCATGAACACAGTGGTGCCTCCCAACCTGGTGGGAGTGAAGGCGTCGTTCACGGGGAAGGGAGATCCAGAAGCGCATCTGATAGCCTTCCACACCCAGATGATGTTGTCTGGAGGCTCAGACGCTGTGTACTGCAAGGTGTTTATGAGTACGCTGAGTGGAGTAGCTATGGAGTGGTTCGTGAGCCTGCCAGAGGGCCACGTCACCTCCTTCCAGCAGTTTTCGAAGCTGTTCACAGAGCAGTACATCGTCAACAGAGCGCTACCGATGGTGTCCTACGACCTGTTCGACGTGCGCCAGTACCAGGGGGAGTCGTTGAAGGACTACCTCAACCGTTTTGGTGCGCAGGTAGTGAGGTTGCCCAGCAAGTGAATCGCTCATCAGAGACCACCCTGCCACCTTCGCTGAGATTCGGCGACGCGCGGTGGCGCATATTGTAGCAGAGACGCAGGTCTCTGAGAAGAAAGGCAGTGCTGCACCGCCCAAGCCGCGCGAAGGACAGGGGAAGCAGCAGCGACACGCATGGGTGCATGAGGCCAGAGAAGGGAAGAAAGCGCAGGGCAGGTCTCGCCCCTACACACCCAGGAAGGATCAGGCCAGGGGGCGTGCAAGGGAGAACAATACACCCCCCAGGTATGATTTCATGATAGAGTTGGCGGAGCTGATTGCAATTCCCGCTGTAGCTGCAAGACTCCGAGTACCAGAGAAAACTGACAAGGTGCTTGGAAGTAGGAAGGATGACTGGTGTGAATTCCATCAGGCTTATGGACACACACTCTACACCTGCCTGGCGCTGGGGCATCAACTTGCTGAGTTGGTGGAAACAAGTTTCCTAACCGATTACCTGAGGGAGCCGCAAGGTGATCGCGCTTCCGGGTCCCAAGCAGGTGACCAGCAGCATGAGATCCCTGTGCACGGGGAAATCAGGTGATGGAGGGAGCTACGCTAGGGGGGCTCCAGGTAGCTCGGGGGGAAGCTGAAGCAGAGGGCATGATCGCTACTCGTGAGGTCGGTCATCGCCAATGAAAGGAGACCCAGCATATATACACCCAGTTAAGATGTAAAGTAGATGCGTTCTCGCGCTATACACTGTAAACAGTTGAATACACCAGGGGGCACTCTTTTCCCTAAGGAGGGTTTTTAACGAGGCCACCCAATAAAAAAGACTGTAGTACATAAAGTAAGTGTGTGTTTTCCAGTTTAAAGTTCCCCTTGCCCCAAGCGCAAGTGCAAGTGATAAGTGGTCAGTACCAAGTGACCACCACCTACAGATCAGCGCCTGGACAAGCACCTGGGAGCAGAGTGCGAGAAGTCATCGGTGGTTATTCATCTCACAATCAGTCATCGCCCCGTGCAAGCACGATCAGACATCGCCGCATGAAGACGCTATCTGTCGCCGCCACGTACAGAGCACGATCACTCATCGGCGCATGGTCATCGGGGTCTCGCCAACACATGTTAAGCTGGGACCCAAGCTCCCAGCGAGAGCGTTACGCATGCACCTCGCATGATTCCAGAAGAAGAGCTCCTCGCCGGTGGGAACGTGCACGAAACACTGTGATGAGGCCATGCAGGCAGGATGCGCCTGGCGAGTGCGCTCAGACCAGCCACGCCAGGTGCTCTCCTGGGAGCATGCACCCACTCAGAGAACATTGGAGAAAAGTCCTCTTCCTCTGCTTCTTACAGCAAGGTTGAGGCGAGAGGAAAAGTCCTCTTCCTCTGCTTCTTACAGCAAGGTTGAGGCGAGAGATAAGTCCTCTTCCTCTGCTTCTTACAGCAAGGTTGAGGCGAGAGGAAAAGTCCTCTTCCTCTGCTTCTTACAGCAAGGTTGAGGCGAGAGATAAGTCCTCTTCCTCTGCTTCTTACAGCAAGGTTGAGGCGAGAGATAAGTCCTCTTCCTCTGCTTCTTACAGCAAGGTTGAGGCGAGAGAAAAGTCCTCTTCCTCTGCTTCTTACAGCAAGGTTGAGGCGAGAGATAAGTCCTTTTCCTCTGCTTCTTACAGCAAGGTTGAGGCGAGAGAAAAGTCCACTTCCCTCGACTCTTACAGCGAGGCTAAGGCGAGATAGAACCTGTCACTTGGGGTTAGAGGTCTCGTGAGTGGAGAGGTAGGTTCGTAGAAGAACACCTCCACTTCGAGTGAGAACTTCCATGTGAAAGAAGGGTTCGCCCAGAGAAATCCTCCTCGCCTGCGAGCGATGTGAGGTCAGTTAGAATCTGTCACTTGGGGTTAGAGGTCTCGTGAGTGGAGAGGTAGGTTCGTAGAGAACACCTCCATTTCGAGTGAGAACTTCCAACGTGAACAGAAGGGTTCGCCCAGATAAATCCTCCTCGCCTATGAGCGATGTGAGGTCAGTTAAGTCCTCCCTCGCCTGTGAGCGATGCGAGGCAAGATCGATCCTGTCACTTGGGGGTTAGAGGTCTCGTAAGCGGAAAGGTAGGTTCGTCAAGAACACCTCCCCTTCGAGTGAGAACGCCCAACGTGAACAGCCAGGTTCACCAGTTAAGTCCTCCCTCGCCTGTGAGCGATGCGAGGCAAGATCGAACCTGTCACTTGGGGTTAGAGGCCTCGTAAGCGGGAAGGTAGGTTCGTCGAGAACACCTCCCCTTCGAGTGAGAACACCCAACGTGAACAGCAAGGTTCACCAGAGAAGAAAGTCCTCACCCTCGACTTTGTACAGCGAGGCAGAGACGAGATAAGAAAGTCCTCACCTTGACTTTTTACAGCGAGGCTGAGGCGAGAGAAGTCCTCACCCTCGACTTCTTACAGCGAGGCTGAGGCCAGAGAAAAAGTCCTCACCTCGAATTTTTACAGCGAGGCTGAGGCGAGAGAAGTCCTCACCCTCGACTTCTTACAGCGAGGCTGAGGCTAGAGAAAAAGTCCTCACCTCGACTTTTTACAGCGAGGCTGACGCGAGAGAAGAAAGTCCTCTCCCTCGACTTTGTACAGCGAGGCAGAGGCGAGAGGAGAAAGACCTCACCTCTACTTCTTACAGCGAGGCTGAGGCAAGAAAGGTCATCGAGAAGGACTTTTCTTCCCCAAAACACAAGCATCATCTTTGGCGTTCAGGCCCTTTATGTGCTTAGCGCTGGAGTAACAAAGAAGTAAAGCAAAGCCTGAAGCGCGATGACTGATCGGTGGTGCACCAACATGATAGTCGGTGGTCGGTGGTAGAAGCAAGTTCTGCTGCGAGAAGCCAAAGCATTTAGGCCCTTCAAGTCAGTCTCCAGCATGAAGTTATGCATAAAAGTTGTTAAAGACAATGCTGAGTCACATGCAGAGAGTTAAAAATGGAAAGGGACATGCAGCTGGAGCAAAGATTTCATTCATATTGAAGTCAATGCAGTGAGCCTTTACAGCTAAAAGGATAATACAAGTTATGAAGCAAAAAAAGAAATTACACAGAAAAGAAGAAGTTGCAAAGGGAGAAGCTCAAGGAGGAGGAATGATCTTGCCATCGACCACTTAGTCTCTTTGCTGAGAACGAGTTCACAGCTCGAGACTGGGGGGCTTGTGATCCGGTCGGTCATCAGTAGTCGATGACGTTAGCAGCAGATGACCACGTGAACCATTCACAGGGTGACACGTGGTAGAAGATAGCAGCTGAATCAGAGAGGAGGTAACTCAGAAAGGCGATCGGTGGTTAGTGCTAAAGTGACCACCACCAGCAGATCAGTTCCTAGATGAGCGCCTGATAGCAGAGCGCGAGAAGTAATGAAGCATCGGGGAGAAGGGTGATTAACACCTCTTTGTCGAGAAAGAAGTCCTCTATTCAAGCAGAGAGCTCACCAATGAAGTCCTCAGAGGGTTAAGAGATGTGGGCGATGACAAGGTGGTGAGATGTCCCTTCAACGCGCTACTCATGTCCTTACGCGCAGAGCCACGTAGGTCGCCCGAGCCGAAGACTTAGTCTCTTCGCTGAAACAAGTTAACAGCTTGAGATTGGGGGGCTTGTGTACCGACCAGTCCTCGGACACCGAGAACAGGTAGTAAAGGGCAAACCACGTCAGCTGGGTCCCACAACATGGGCCAAGGCCACGTGGAGTGGACCCCGCAGGCAGCTTGGATTAGAAGGTGATCACTCATTCCCCTCAGAGTAGGGTGATCAGTCATCAGTGTGTTCCCTCAGAGTAGGGTGATCAGTCATCGGTGTGTTCCCTTAGAGAAAGGTGATCAGTCATTCCCCTCAGAGTAGGGTGATCAGTCATCGGTGTGTCACCTGAGAGAAGGATGATTGGTCATCAGCATTTTCCCGCAGGGAAGGGTGAGTAGTCGTCAGACCACCAGGATGGGCTGAGGTGTCATCGTCACTCAGCAGGTCGAGGAGTCCTCGGCAACAGAGTATGGCGAGGTGACATCGGCCTTGGGTGAAGACGAGGTGACATCGGCCTTGGGGGAAGACTAGTTATCAGTAAACATGCCCAGAGGTAGGGAGAGGCCTGAATCACGAAGAGCCTATGCGGGTAGCAGGGAGAGCACAGTTGGGTGTAGAGTCCTGAGGGGACGAGTACACACCAGAACTAGGGTTTTCCCAGTAAAGCTACATGCATGGCACGTGAACAGTAAAGGCACTCCCAGAACAGGTGGCCCAAGAGATTAGGTGCACAAGGAGGCATCCAGGTGGTCACCCTGTTAAAGTTTGCACTCCAGAGAAGGAAACCTTATGTGCTAGATTACCCTAAGATTGGGTGATAGCGGGGCAGGGGTATTCCAGTAAACCCTAAATATGGCTAGAAGCGCAGGAAACCCTAATTAGGGCTAGCGGCGCAGTAAACCCTAGACTATATAAGGGACAGTAAAATACTTCACAAAGGTACGCAGTTTCTAGACCTAAACACAGAGAGAGAAACTCAATACACTTGGTGTTCCTTGCCTTACACTGACTTGAGCGTCGGAGTGCAAATGGCCTCTAGGGTGCCCCCTTTCTCTTTTGCAGGTGCAGATTGTTTCGCAAGAATCAAACACGTATCAACGCGAGGAAGGAGGCATGAGTGTCGTGGAGTCAACTGACAGGCGAGTCAACCGGCAAGAACAATAATGCAGCATAATAAATGAAAAAAAGGCTTAAGTAACTTACAATTTTTTCTGTGATAACCCCTGATTGCTCAGAACTTGGTGCGCCCGACTTCTTAATTTGGGCCCTCTTCCATTTCTCATGGCGTATAGGTGGTGATGGAGGAGAAATGACCCCTGTACCCATATTCTTAGACCTGGTCCCCTGTCTAGATTGCTCCTTTTCAACCATCAGTGCTTGCTCAAGCTTTTGATACCCTGAACGAGACATTACGTGCGGGGTAACATTCTTTAAAGCTATCTCTTGAGCTTTCTTTCGCCGACGCTTTCATAATTGAAATAAACGAAGTGAATAAAATAATATTCACTTATTAATGTTATGTAAATAAAAATAGTTAAGTAACTTCACTTACCATCTGATCCGGTCGGTCATCGGTAGTCGATGATGTCAGCAGCAGTTGAACACGTGGACTATTCACAGGGTGACACGTGGTAGAGGATAGCAGGTGAATCAGGGAGGCGATCACTCAGAATGGTGATCGGCGGTCGGTTGCTAAGGGACCATCACCCGCAGATCAGTGTCAGGTGAGCGCCTGGAGGAAGAGCGCGATGGGCGCCTGGAAGAAGAGCGCGAGAAGTAAAGAAGCACTGATCGGTCATCGAGGGTTTCTTGTTAACACACAGTTAAGCTGGGATCCAGGCTCCCAGCGAGAGCGTTACGCAAGAAGTACAGGTCAAGTAATCGCCTATCGCCTGTGATGATGAGTAATCGCCTATCGCCTTGAGGATGAGTAATCGCCTATCGCCATGTGTGAGGATGAATAATCGCCTTGAGGATGAGTAATCGCCTATCGCCTTGAGGATGAGTAATCGCTTATCGCCGGTATGGATCAGTAATCGCCTATCGCCATGTGTAAGGATGAATAATTGCCTATCGTCGTGTGTGAAGATCAGTAATCGCCTAGATTGCACATGATCGCCGTGTGTGAAGGTTAGGAGATCAGGTGGTCAGCAAGTCGCCAAAGGAGCACATCGCCGAGAATTTGAGAAGACTTGGCAAGCACTTGTTGTATGGTCTAAACACAGAGGATAAGTGGCATGTCTGCCACAATGTGTAGTGTGAGCCGTGATACCCAGTGTTAACCAGCTCGCCATGTTAAGGTTGCGCCCAGGGTAGCCTGTGCACTAAGCTACTCCCTGTGTGGATAACTTAGTCGCAGGAGCAAAGTGAAGGTAACGTTTTCAGCTGCAGGTACTCCAGATGGTGACACGTGTATGACCAGATGTTATCCACGTGTCAAGAGGAATAACCGTCAGGAGAGAGAAAGACTCAGGTATATATACGAAATTCTTAACGCAATTAGGGGGGATTCATTTTCGTATTGATTCACTGGTACACGGTTCTGAGTTTTTCTTTAAAGTTCTTTGTTGATTCAATCACTGACTTGAGCGTCGGAGCACAACCGGCTGCAGAGGCGCCACACTGTTCTTTCAGGTTTCTTGGAGGACTATCAACTGAAGGTCATCGGAGATTCAGCGTGAAGCTGGTGAGGACGAGGTTTAAGAAGGAGAAGCTCTGACGCTTTGGTCAAGAGGCTGGATCATCAGGCGCCCACCGTGGGGCCGTGTAAACTGTGATTCCCATCCACAGGTGAGTTTGTGAGGTTTTCGGTAGTTTCTGTTCGATTGCTTGCTGCTGCAATCATTTTTCGGAGGTTTTAACCATTTGAATCGAAGTCCAATCGGTGAAGAGTGGTTTTCTGGAGGTTTTTACCGATTGATTCCTGGATCGAATGTTGTGCGAAGGAAGTTGTGTGCGAAGGAAGTTGAAGGTGTCTTGAGCGTTGTTGCAAGATAAGTTCTGCGTGTTGAAAGGCAGCTGTGTGAGATTAGTAGAAGTTTCATGAGGAAAATGAGGACAACCAGGTCTAGTTCAGTTGTGTCACAATCTGAAGAGAATAACGTGACGATGTCGCAAATGCTGGACATGATGCGTGCTTTGCAAGAAGATGTGGCAGCATCGCGCGTCGAGCAGATGAAAATGCACGGCGACCTGGTCGCTTCCCAGGCCAGGAACGAAGAGCTGAGCAAGGTTAATGAAGAGTTACGTCCGGCTCTTCGCGAGCAGAAGGAGAGTGTCACGACTAGTGGAGGCGCGCCAACGTCTCCGCCACGAGTTTTTCCAATGCCATTTTCACAGGCGGTCATGAACGCTGCGATTCCTACAAACATCACGGCGGTGAAGGCCTCCTTCATTGGAGTGGAAGATCCAGAGGCTCACCTTACCGCATTTCATACGCAGATGATGTTGTCGGGAGGATCGGATGCGGCCTATTGCAAGATGTTCATAAGCACTCTCCACAGTACAGCATTGGATTGGTTTGTGAGCCTACCTACTGGGCACATTTCCAGTTTCCAGCAGTTTTCTAAGCTTTTCGTCGATCAGTACATTGTGAATAGGGCGCCGCCTATGGTGTCGTATGACCTGTTCGACGTAAGGCAATTCCAGGGGGAATCTTTGAAGGACTATCTGAATAGGTTTGGAGCTCAGATAGTCCGACTACCAGGTAGAGATGAAGAGATGTTCGTGCATGCCTTCAAGAAGGGCGTGCTACCTGGACCCTTCAGTGAATCGTTAATCAGGAGCCACCCTGCAACGTTTGCAGAGATTCGGCGACGTGCTGTTGCTCACATCGCCGCCGAGAATGAAGTGATAGAGAAGAGAGGGAATATGGCTCCTGCGAAACCACGCACCCAAGCCAAGACTCAGCCTCAGAGGGTGTTGGAGATGGCGGTGGTGAAGGAGGATCAAAGGACATACCATCCTTATGATTCGAAGAAAAACAAAGGTGATGGCAGTGGTAGAGGAAGAGGGCCAGGTCGCCTGGGGGAGTTCAAGCGCCCTCCAAGGCACGAGTTCGTGATGGGATTGGTGGACCTGATCGCCATTCCCAGTATAGCTGCCAAGCTGAAGGCGCCTGAAAAAATGTCAGATAAGGTGTTGGGGCCAAAGCCAGACGCGTGGGGTGAATTCCACAAAGGTTTTGGCCACACCCTGGACTCCTGCCTGTCGCTGGGATACCAACTCGACGAGTTGGTTAGAAGTGGATTTCTGAAGGACTATTTGCTGGAGAAGAAGGCAGCAAATGCATCGAGCTCCCAGCCGGCGAGCAGCGAGGGCCAACAACACGAAGTGCCCATCCACGGGGAAATCCACGCTATAGCTGGGGGTTTCTCAAGAGGTGGGTACACCGCGTCACAGCGCAAGAAATATGCTCGATCTGTGATGCCAGTGGAAGCATTCGAGGACTGTAACATCCCGCCAAATCCTTTTCATATTTATATAGTGAAATAAAGGTAAAACAATAATATCGAAGTGAACATATATATATATATATGTAATGAAATTTCTCCTCACAGGGAGTTTAATACATATCTAGTCAGTTTCCAAATTTAAACAAAATACAGCAAAATAGAAAAACAGGCGATCTCCTAATAGAAACAAAAAACAGGCGGTCTCTTTCCGGCGACCACTCACTGAGGAGCTCTACTTCCTGCAACATCATCTGCTCCTGTGCAAATATACACGATCATCACAGGTTTAAGAAAAACAACCACGATACAAAACAAAGGGTAAGCTAGATATTTTTAAAAACTTTAAATAAGAAACTTTATATCAATAGAAAGCATAAATCTTCACACCATTCATAATCTATATCAATTTCAATCATCAACATCCCCATATTCCACAAACTCGTCAAGTGTCCATTCAATACATTCAATACTCATGGTTCACATGTCAGACGTTCCACTGACTCATAACACATAGACACATGACTCTACTTCCGGAAGACTCGTGCGCTGAACTTAGCATCCAGAGACCTGCACCTGTCATACCACACCACTGTGAAATCCACACAGGGTCGCTGTTAAATCCACACAGCCATGCACATAAACATAATCTCAATATCATCACTCTCCTGGTATGACAGGGTTAATTCATATAACAGGTCAAGTTAGTTATCTTTCAAACAACTTACCCATACATATGAACCTCCTTCGACTCTCAACAACTGAATAACTTCATCTATGTGATTCCATTATATCAGCAGAGTCAGGATCGTCTCATTCACAGGATACTCACTGATCAATACACTCTAATACCAATCTCAACACGGTATTTCCTTTCCTGAAAATACTATGTCTTGATCACAATTTCACATTCATCCAGTACATCATACCACAGTTCATATTTTCAAATATCATATGCATTTCAATCTCAAACAAGTTTAAAGCGACACTAAAACAGGGGAGTTCGAAATCAACATTAAAACCGGCGATCACGTCGCCCCACACATAAAAACAGAGCATCGTGAAAAAGAATATGAAACCGGCGACCACGCCGCCCTCACTTCAGAACCTACTCACCTAAAGTTTTTATAAACGAAAATGCTAGCTTCCCTTACCTGAACTTGCGCAAAAACACCAAGAGTTCCAAAACCCACCGAAGCTTAAAGATGCCTTAACTCTGTTTTAGCGTCCGGTTTGGAGAACTTGCAGAGAACTTCCCAGGACTCCAAGGGCAGTCGTCGCTCGTTGTACTGGTGCTTGAGGATGCCTGAATCGCAGCGCGAAGGGGAGAAAAGAGAAGGATGAAGGTAAACTCACTCTGTCACTCTTGAACCACAGCAACGTTCTTTGCCTCTCAGAAGTGAGTTTTTGAATCTAAGCCAACTTGTCCACAATTGCCGCTGCCACTACCCACTCTGCAGGAAAGCTTGCGTGCACACTTCCTTGAACAGTATGGCCACGTGTGTCTCTGCGCATACCAACTCTCTGATGCCAACTATTTTGAAACACCCTTTTCTGTCTACGTGTCGCGCGTGCAGGATGTCTCATGCTGGGAGCCTGGGTCCCACCTTATCTGTGTGAAACATGACATCACGCGATAACCTTCCACCGATGACTCATCCTGGCGGACGACCAATGTCTCTCTCTGGAGGACGACCGATGTCTCTCTCTGGAAGACGACCGATGTCTATCCCTGGCGATGACCGCATGTCTCTCGCCCTGGCGATGATTGATGACACATCGCCACGCCTTGCTGAAGGTTCTTCATCCCACTATGTTACGTCCAAGGTATCACCTCCACATGACTTGGTGACGTCGGTAGCTTCACATTTCCAAGAATAGATTAGCACTACTCCTCGTGCGCCCATGCATGCAACACTAAGGACGATTTCTTATGCTCAAGCATGGAGCTTCACATGCACAGCGTATCTAAGGCTTAACCCACACCTTGATACGCGTGTGTTCCGGTCGGTCATCGGTAGTCGATGACATCAGCAGCAGTTGACCATGTGGACCATTCATAGAGTAACACGTGGTAGAGGATAGCAGGCGAATCAGGGAGGTGATCACTCAGAATGGTAATTGCCTCTCGCCTGTGATGATGAGTAATCGCCTATCGCCTTGAGGTGAGTAATCGCCTATCACGTTGAGGTGAGTAATCGCCTATCGCCTTGAGAATGAGTAGTCGGTCATCACTGGTATGATCAGTAATCGCCCAGATTGCACATGATCGCCGTGTGTTAAGGTTGGGAGATCAGGTGGTCAGCAAGTCGCCGAAAGAGCACATCGCCGGGTGTTTGAGAAGACTTGGCATGCACTTGTTGTATGGTCTAAGTACAGAGGATAAGTGGCATATCTGCCACCATGTGTAGTGTGAGCTGCAATGCCCAGGGTTAACCAGTTCGCCATGTTAAGGTTGCGCCCAGAGTAACCTGTATACTAAGCTACTCCCTGTGTGGATAACTTAGTCGCAGGGGCACAGTGGAAGTAACGTTTCAGCTGCAGACACTCCAGATGATGACACGTGTACGACCAGACGTTATCCACGTGTCAAGAGGAATAACCGTCAGGAGAGAGAAAAACTCAGGTATATAAGCGAAACTCTTAACGAATTAAGGGGGTTTTGACAGATTCTCATAGCTCACACATCTGAGAGTTTCAGTCACACATGGGTCTCACAAAGAGATTCAGATATAGTTTTAGTGTTCCTGTTGCCTGACTTGAGCATCGGAGCTACAACGGCTGCTAGAGGCGTCGTTTGTGTGTTTTGCAGGCAGCGTTTGGAGTTCCGGCGGTGGTTCTTGGAGCGTTCCTGCAGAACAGAGGGCTAGACGAAGGAGTGACGAGGCAGTCCTCCATGTTCGAGTCAAGCGGCAAGATCATTAGGCGCCCACCGTGGGGCCCGTGTAAATCTGGTTCCCATCCACGTCGCAGTTTCTTGAGGTTTCTTGAGGTTTCTTGGAGCTCCTTGATCATTTTGTCGAGGTTTCTTGAAGTTACGTCGAAATGCAGAGGAGATGAGTAGAAGAACCAGGCAAACCTCACCTGCATCATCTGCTGAGGAAGGAGCTGTTACCATGGTGCAGGTAGTGGAGATGATGCACGCGCTGCAAGATAGCGTCGCGGAATCGAGAGTTGAGCAAGAGAGGATGCGTGCAGAGCTAACTGCATCGCAGAGAAGAAACGAAGAGTTGAACCGTATGAATGAAGAGCTGCGTAGGGAATTGCAGGCGCAGAAGGAGCGCGCAGCTGAAGAGAGGACATCGACGCCACTGTCGCCTCCGCGAGCATTCCCTATGCCTTTCTCCCCCGAAATCATGAACACGGTGGTGCCTCCCAATCTGGTGGGACTGAAAGCGTCGTTCACGGGGGCGGAAGATCCAGAAGCACACCTGACAGCCTTCCACACTCAGAAGATGCTGACTGGAGGTTCAGATGCTGTGTACTGCAAGATGTTCATGAGCACGCTAAGCGGAGTGGCTATGGAGTGGTTCGTGAGCCTGCCAGAGGGCTACGTCACTTCCTTCCATCAGTTCGCGAAGCTGTTCACGGAGCAGTACATCATTAACCGACCTGCGCCAGTAGTGTCCTACGACCTGTTTGACGTGCGCCAGTATCAGGGGGAGCCGTTGAGGGACTACCTCAATCGCTTTGGGGCGCAGGTGGTGAGATTGCCCAGCAAGGACGAGGACATGCTGGTGCATGCGTTCAAGAGAGGTGTCCTCCCTGGTCCTTTCAGTGAATCGCTCATCAGGAGCCACCCTGCCACCTTCATCGAGATACGGCGACGTGCGGTGGCACACATAGTAGCAGAGACCGAGGTCTCTGAGAAGAGAGGAAGTGCTGCACCGTCGAAGCCACATGGAGGTCAGGGGAATCAACAGCAACAGGCGCGGGTGCATGAGGTCAAGGAAGGGAGGAAGGAGCAGAGAAGGTCTCGCCCTTATGCACCAAGGAAGGACCAGAACAGGGGGCGTGCAAGCAACGCACCCCCCAGGTATGATTTCATGATAAGTTTGGCGGAGCTGATCGCCATCCCTGCTGTGGCAGCAAGACTCCATGTGCCAGAGAAAACCGACAGGGTACTTGGAGGGAGGAAGGATGAGTGGTGTGAATTCCATCAAGCTTATGGACATACACTCCGTAACTGCCTGGCGTTGGGGCGTCAGCTTGCTGAGTTGGTGGAGACAGGATTCCTAACCGATTACCTGCAGAAGGCACAAGGTGATCGCGCTTCGGGGTCCCAGGAAGGCGACCAGCAGCATGAACTCCCTGTGTTTGGGGAGGTGAGGTGATGGAAGAGGCTACACTGGGGGGGCTCCTAGAGCTGAAGCGGAAGGCATGATCGCCCCACGTGTGAGCATCGCCAGGGCGGTCATCGCCGGTTAGAGGAGACCCCATCCAGAGTGGTTGAGATGTTGGAGAACGGAGCTTGTCGGCTGGCGACTCTGGACGTAACGACTATTCCCAGAACCCAGGACGCTACACGCTTCTTTCTTGCTTTCGTTAAGTTGTAAAGTAGATGCGCTATCGCGCTGTACACATGCTTAGTGTATTAAAACTGTTGAGCAGATCAGGGGCACTCTTTTTAACGATGCCACCCAATAAAAGATTTTTAGTACATAAAGTGTGCGAGTGTTCCCAGTTTAAAGTTCCCCTTGCCCAGGTGCAAGACCAGGTGATCGGTGGTGAGTTACCAAGTGGCCACCACCCGCAGATCAGCCCCCAGATAAGCGCTGGGATGTAGAGCGCGATCAGCCATCAGTGCATGCAGACCACGATCAGCCGTCGGTGCATGTAAAGAGTGAGTACTCGGTCGGTGCACGGTCATCGGGATCTTGCTAACACGTGTTAAGCTGGGACCCAAGTTCCCAGCGAGAGCGTTAAGCATGCACCTCGTATGATTCCAGAAGAAGAGGTCCTCGCCGGTCGGGACGTCGGTGAACGCGCGATGAGGCAATGCAGGTAGGGCGCGCCCAGTGTGTGCGCTTAGACGGCCACGCCTGGCGCCCCCCTGGGAGCGTGCACCCACGAGAAAGTCCTCACCTCTGCTTTATACAGCAAGGTTGAGGCGAGAGAAAGTCCTCTTCCTTTGCTTTTTACAGCAAGGTTGAGGCGAGAGAAAGTCCTCTTCCTCTGCTTTATACAGCAAGGTTAGAGAAAGTCCTCTTCCTTTGCTTTATACAGCAAGGTTGAGGCAAGAGAAAGTCCTCTTCCTCTGCTTTATACAGCGAGGTTGAGGCAAGAGGAAGTCCTCCTTGCCTTTGAGCAAGTGCAGGCGAGAACAAAGGAAGTCCTCCTTGCCTTTGAGCAAGTGCAGGCACCAGAGGAAGTCCTCCTTGCCTTTGAGCAAGTGCAGGCGAGAACAGAGGAAGTCCTCCTTGCCTTTGAGCAAGTGTAGGCAACAGAGGAAGTCCTCCTTGCCTTTGAGCAAGTGCAGGCACCAGAGGAAGTCCTCCTTGCCTTTGAGCAAGTGCAGGCACGAGAGGAAGTCCTCCTTGCCTTTGAGCAAGTGCAGGCACCAGAGGAAGTCCTCCTTGCCCTTGAGCAAGTGCAGGCACCAGAGGAAGTCCTCCTTGCCCTTGAGCAAGTGCAGGCACCAGAGGAAGTCCTCCTTGCCCTTGAGCAAGTGCAGGCGAGAACAGAGGAAGTCCTCCTTGCCCTTGAGCAAGTGCAGGCGAGAACAGAGGAAGTCCTCCTTGCCCTTGAGCAAGTGCAGGCGAGAACAGAGGAAGTCCTCCTTGCCTTTGAGCAAGTGTAGGCAACAGAGGAAGACCTCCTTGCCTTTGAGCAAGTGCAGGCGAGAACCAAGTCCTCACCTCGACTTTGTACAGCGAGGCTGAGGCAAGAGAGAAAGTCCTCTCCCTTTGCTTCTTACAGCAAGGTTGAGGCGAGAGAACCAAGTCCTCACCTCGACTTTGTACAGCGAGGCTGAGGCATGAGGAAAAGTCCTTTTCCCTTTGCTTTTTACAGCAAGGTTGAGGCGAGAGAACCAAGTCCCTTCCCTCTGCTTTTTACAGCGACGCTGAGGTGAGAGAAGCAAGACCTCACCCACGACTTCTTACAACAAGGTTGGGACAAGAGGGATCATCGAGAAGCACTTTTCTTCCCCAAAACACAGGCGTCATAGTTGGTGTTCAGACCCTCTATGCACTCAGCGCTGGTGTGTCAGAGAAGTGCAGCGAAGCCAGAAGCGCGATGACTGATCGGTGGTGCGCTAACATGCTAGTCGGTGGTCGGTGGTAGAAGCAAGTTCTGCTGCGTGAAGCCGAAGCGTTTAGGCCCGTTAAGTCAGTCATCCAGCACAAAGTTATGTTGAAGGCAATGCTAAGGCAACAGTTAGCCGCGATCAAGTCAGAGGCCAAGTTTGAGGGGTTGCAGGTAGATCGCGCTAAAGCCTAAAGCTAGTTAACAGTGAGTCACATGCAGAGAGTTAAAGAGAAGAAACGCAGCGAACTCCAGTGCGTTTGAGAAGAAGAAAATAGAGAAGGTGAATCTCTAGATGATCCAGAGAGATGTTTTGAATGTTTGAAGGCGAAGAAGAAGGAATGAAACATTGTTAGTATCAGAGTGTGCGCTCCTGTAGACCGCCAGAAGACGATTTCTTAGTCTCTTCGCTGAGAACAAGTTCACAGCTCGAGACTGGGGGGCTTGTGTTCCTGTCGGTCATCGGTAGTCGATGACATCAGCAGCAGTTGACCACGTGGACCATTCACAGAGTAACACGTGGTAGAGGATAGCAGGCGAATCAGGGAGGTGATCACTCAGAATGGTAATCGCCTCTCGCCTGTGATGATGAGTAATCGCCTATCGCCTTGAGGTGAGTAATCGCCTATCGCCTTGAGAATGAGTAGTCGGTCATTGCCGGTATGATCAGTAATCGCCCAGATTGCACATGATCGCCGTGTGTTAAGGTTGGGAGATCAGGTGGTCAGCAAGTCGCCGAAAGAGCACATCGCCGGGTGTTTGAGAAGACTTGGCATGCACTTGTTGTATGGTCTAAGTACAGAGGATAACTGGCATATCTGCCACCATGTGTAGTGTGTGAGCTGCAATGCCCAGGGTTAACCAGTTCGCCATGTTAAGGTTGCGCCCAAAGTAACCTGTATACTAAGCTACTCCCTGTGTGGATAACTTAGTCACAGGGGCACAGTGGAAGTAACGTTTCAGCTGCAGACACTCCAGATGATGACACGTGTACGACCAGACGTTATCCACGTGTCAAGAGGAATAACCGTCAGGAGAGAGAAAAACTCAGGTATATAAGCGAAACTCTTAACGAATTAAGGGGGTTTTGACAGATTCTCATAGCTCACACATCTGAGAGTTTCAGTCACACACGGGTCTCACAGAGAGATTCAGATATAGTTTTAGTGTTCCTGTTGCCTGACTTGAGCGTCGGAGCTACAACGGCCGCTAGAGGCGCCGTCTGTGTGTTTTGCAGGCAGCGTTTGGAGTTCCGGCGGTGGTTCTTGGAGCGTTCCTGTAGAACAGAGGGCTAGACGAAGGAGTGACGAGGCAGTCCTCCACGTTCGAGTCAAGCGGCAGGATCAGCGTGGTTTTTGGAACACACTATGGTTGATCCAGCATTTTGACCACATACTAAGTGCACTTTCGGCGATCATGTACATCATAGGCGATTGGCGATCATGTGCACCATAGGCGATTGGCGATCATGTGCACCAGAGAAGTCGGAGATCGCCTCCATCATCAACAACGGCGATCTTGTAGACCTCTAAGCTACACTTTCCTTCCTTTTTATTTTAAATAAAAACATACTTAGAATTCACTTAAAATATATCACTTTCATTCCAATAAAATTTTCTAGGTCCTTACAAGGACCACTCGCCCGATGTGGGCATCACGAAGCCCTTTTTAGTTTAGTGTATGGCTGTGGCGCCATGATTCCTGTTGAAATCCAGGAGAGCTTGCTGAGTTTTCAACACTTGGTAGCAGAAGAATCAGATGAAGAGAGAAGAATGAACCTGGATTTACTGGATGAGGTTAGGGAGGAAGCAAGAGTGAAAGCTGAAGCGGTGAAAAGAACCAAGGCAGTTCAGAAGCGGCGATCTGGTGATGAGGAAGGCCCACCAGTACGTGATGGAGAATAAGTTGTCACCCAAGTGGACAGAACCGTTTAGAATAACCGAAGCACTCGGGAACGGCGCCTACCGCTTGGAGACACTAGAAGAAGGGGCAATTCCTCATACTTTGAACACCACATATTTCATTTCAGTCAAAGCTTTGTAAGTAGTACAAACTCAGGGGAATCATAAACAGTTTTGTAAAAACAGTTGCAAGGGGGCACTCTTGTTTCCCTAAGGAAGGTTTTTAACGAGGCCACCCAAGAAATAAGATATTCAAAATTGAAATTTTGAAGTATACTAAAGTTTGCGTGCATATCGTTTTAAAGAAATTTTTGGAAAAACCTTATCACCTGAAGTGATTCGAGGTAGAAGTAAAATGATTGCGCACGTTTTAAGTGAAAAGTTTTAAAGTCCTCATCGCCCTTAGGTGATTAGGGGCACAAGTGAAAAGTTTTAAAGTCCTCATTGCCCTTAGGCGATGATCCTGCCGCTTGACTCGAACGTCAACACTCCTCCTTTTAGCTCCAAACCTTCCAAGAAACCTGAAAGAACAGAAAGGCGCCTTTGCAGTCGGTGTGGCTCCGACGCTCAAGTCAGTGGACAAATCAACAAATTCTCTCAGAGAAACTAGGAACCGTGCAAGTGAAATGTTACTCAAAATGAATCTCTCCCCCTATACCGTTAGGAATTCTGTATATATACCAGTGTTTTTCTCTCTCCTGACGGTTATTCCTCTCGCCACGTGGACCGCATCTGATCGTACACGTGTCACCATCTGGAGTACCTGCAACTGAAGCGTTACTTTCCCTTTTACTCCTGCGACTAAGTTATCCACACAGGGAATAACTTAGCATGCAGGCCGCTCTGGGCACAGCCTTAAAGCTGGCTAATACTGGTTATTACGGTTCTTAGAGCACACGGGCCAATACACCACCTATCTCCTGTATTCAGGCCATGTAATCAACGTTCACCAAGTCTTCTCCAATACCCGGCGATGTCATCTTTCGGCGATGTCCTCTTTCGGCGATGTCCTCTTTCGGCGATGTCCTCAAATACGGCGATCACGTGCAATCCAGGCGTTTACTGATTTCATACAAGAGAAGTAGGAGACCGCCGCCTTTTTCAACAAACAGCAATTCCCTCAACTTCCAAACTACATTTTCTTTTCTCTTGCCCTTCTTAATCCATGCATTCTCCCGCCACGTCGTTCCTCGTGGCAATCTACTACTGAAGTCATCAAATACCGATGACCGACCGTATCAGCTCTCGTTGGGAACCTTGGTCTCAACTTAACACGCGCTGGCAAGAACACTGGCAAGAACACCGATGACCGATCGCCCTATGCATGCGCTTACGACCGACCAATCACCCTCTGCATGCGCTTACAACCAACCGGTGCCTCATAACTATCCACCGACGTCCGTGCGGTGCCTCTTGGCGCTAATCTAGGCAACGCTCTGGGGGTGGCGGCCACTAGGTAACTGACTACCGATCACCGTTGTAAGCAATATCCTCCCTGGTTCACTTGCTCTTTCTACCACGTGCCACTCTGTGTATGGTCCACGTGGTCACCTTCTGCTGTCGTCATCAACTACCGATGACCGACCGGAACAGGCCATTAGGGGCACAAGTGAAAAGTTTTAAAGTCCTCATTGCCCTTAGGCGATCAGGGGCACAAGTGAAAAGTTTTAAAGTCCTCATCGCCCTTAGGCTATCAGGGGCACAAGTGAAAGGTTTTTAAAGTCCTCATCGTCCTTTGGCAATCGGAGGCATCCAGTGAAGTTCAAAGTCCTCGATGTTCTCGCGCATCTTGAGGCAACAGAGGAAGACCTCCTTGCCTTTGAGCAAGTGCAGGCGAGAAAGAGGAAGACCTTTTTGCCTTTGAGCAAGTGTAGGCACAGAGGAAGACCTCCTTGCCTTTGAACAAGTGCAGGCGAGAAAGAGGAAGACCTCCTTGCCTTTGAGCAAGTGTAGGCACAGAGGAAGACCTCCTTGCCTTTGAGCAAGTGCAGGCGAGAAAGAGGAAGACCTCCTTGCCTTTGAGCAAGTGTAGGCACCAGAGGAAGTCCTCCTTGCCTTTGAGCAAGTGTAGGCACAGAGGAAGACCTCCTTGCCTTTGAGCAAGTGCAGGCGAGAAAGAGGAAGACCTCCTTGCCTTTGAGCAAGTGTAGGCACCAGAGGAAGTCCTCTTTGCCTTTGAGCAAGTGTAGGCAACAGAGGAAGACCTCCTTGCCTTTGAGCAAGTGCAGGCGAGAAAGAGGAAGTCCTCCTTGCCTTTGAGCAAGTGTAGGCAACAGAGGAAGACCTCCTTGCCTTTGAGCAAGTGTAGGCAACAGAGGAAGTCCTCCTTGCCTTTGAGCAAGTGCAGGCGAGAACAGAGGAAGACCTCCTTGCCTTTGAGCAAGTGTAGGCAATAGAGGAAGTCCTCCTTGCCTTTGAGCAAGTGCAGGCGAGAAAGAGGAAGACCTCCTTGCCTTTGAGCAAGTGTAGGCAACAGAGGAAGTCCTCCTTGCCTTTGAGCAAGTGCAGGCGAGAACAGAGGAAGACCTCCTTGCCTTTGAGCAAGTGTAGGCAACAGAGGAAGACCTCCTTGCCTTTGAGCGAGTGCAGGCGAGAAAGAGGAAGACCTCCTTGCCTTTGAGCAAGTGTAGGCAATAGAGGAAAGTCCTCCCTCGATTTTGTACAGCGAGGTGCAAGCGAGTGAAAGTCCTCTCCCTCGACTTTGTACAGCGAGGCAGAGGCGAGAAAGTCCTCACCCTCGTCTTTGTACAGCGAGGCTGAGGCAAGAGAAAGTCCTCACCCCGACTTTGTACAGCGAGGCTGAGGCATGAGAAAAAGTCCTCTTCCTCTGCTTTTTACAACAAGGTTGAGGCGAGAGGAAATTCCTCTTCCTCTGCTTTGTACAGCGAGGCTGAGGCAAGAGAAAGTCCTCACCTCGACTTTGTACAGCGAGGCTGAGGCAAGAGAAAGTCCTCTCCCTCGGCTTTGCACAGCGGAGCAGAGGCGAGAGAAAGTCCTCTCACCTCGACTTTGTACAGTGAGGCTGAGGCGAGATAACAAAGACCTCACCTCGACTTTGTACAACGAGGTTGAGGCGAGAGAAAAAGTCCTCACCTCGACTTTGTACAGCGAGGTTGAGGTGAGTGAAGCAAGACCTCACCCACGACTTCTTACAGGGAGGTTGAGGCAAGAGGGGTCATCGAGAAGCATTTTTCTTCCCCAAAACACAGGCGTCATAGTTGGTGTTCAGGCCCTCTATGCACTCAGCGCTGGTGTGGCAGAGAAGTGTAGCGAAGCCAGAAGCGCGATGACTGATCGGTGGTGCACTAACATGCTAGCCGGTGGTCGGTGGTAGAAGCAAGTTCTGCTGCGTGAAGCCGAAGCATTTAGGCCCCGTTAAGTTAGTCATCCAGCACAAAGTTATGTTGAAGGCAATGCTAAGGTAACAGTTAGCCGTGATCAAGTCAGAAGCCAAGTTTGAGGGATTGCCTTGTTTTGGGGAAGAAGAGTGTTTCTCGATGACCCCTCTTGCCTACCCCAAGGCCATCAACCTTAAGATCTAAGCACCGATCACCGTCGAAGACACCTTGTTCTGGGGAGGAAGAGTGTTTCTCGATGACCCCTCTTTCCTGCCTCAAGGTCATCGACCTTAAGATCTGAACGCCGATCACCGTCGATGACACCTTGTTCTGGGGAGGAAGAGTGTTTCTCGATGACCCCTCTTGCCTGCCTCAAGGTCATCGACCTTAAGATCTGAGCGCCGATCACCGTCGATGACACCTTGTTCTGGGGAGGAAGAGTGTTTCTCGATGACCCCTCTTGCCTGCCTCAAGGTCATTGACCTTAAGATCTGAACGCCGATCACCGTCGATGACACCTTGTTCTGGGGAGGAAGAGTGTTTCTCGATGACCCCTTTTGCCTGCCTCAAGGTCATCGACCTTAAGATCTAAACGCTGATCACCGTCGATGACACCTTATTCTGGGGAGGAAGAGTGTTTCTCGATGACCCCTCTTGCCTGCCTCAAGGTCATCAACCTCACGCGAATCGGGTTATTTTATCCCTTTCTCACTCCTGGGGTGAGAAGAGCCTTAACTAAGGGCTTTACTATGCCAATATTGGTATACGCCAAGTGGGTAAGGACATTTCTCGAAATCCTCCCTTTCCCTCTCTTGGTCTTACTAGTACCCTTGGCTTTTCAAACCTTAGCTGCCTGCACTCACGCCTGGGGTGAGGAGGATCTAGGTCGGTTGTCCGTACTCGCACCTGGGGCGAGTAGGCTCCAACCGATCACCTACACTTGCACCTGGGGCAACGAGAATGTTAAACTGGGAAACACTTGCACATTTGATATACTGAAGTCTTTTTTATTGGGTGGCCTCGTTAAAAACCCTCCTTAGGGAAAAGAGTGCCCCCTGATCTGCTCAACTGTTTACAGTATATATACTGAGTGTGTGTACGGCGCGAGAACGCATCTGCTTTACACCTTAACTAAAGTAGAATTTCAAGTGTGTGGCGTTCCACGTCCTGGGGATAGCTGCTCCATTCAGAGTCTCCAGCCAATAAGCTCCATTCTCCAACGCCTCAACTACTCTGTATGGACCCGTCCACTTTGGAGATAACTTGTTCTCTGTAACATCCCGCCAAATTCCTTTTCATATTTATGTAATAAAATAAAGGTGAAACAAATATATCGAAGTGAACATAATTATATATATGTAATGAAGTTTCTCCTCACAGGGAGTTTAATACATAATCGGTTAGTTTCCAAAAACGTAAACAAAATACAGCAAAATAAAAAAAACAGGCGATCTCCTAACAGTAAAAGGCGATCTCCTATCAGAGAAGGGCGATCTCCTAACAGTAAAAGGCGATCTCCTATCAGAGAACAGAAAAAGGGTGATCGCCTAACAGAAACAGAAACAGGCGATCTCCTTCCGGCGACCACTCACTGAGGAGCTCTACTTCCTGCAACATCATCTGCTCCCGTGTAAATTATACACGATCATCACAGGTTTAAGAAAAAGCCAAACACAACACCAAAATCACAGGGTAAGCTAGATATTTGAAAGAGAGTTTAGATATGAACTTTAAAATCAAGATAAAACAAATTTTAAGACACCCACGTAAAAACCATCAACTTTCCCATTCCCTTCACATGACCATCAAGTAATCACATATTACACAATTCCTCAAGAGTCGTTCAATTCACATAATTCATCAAGTGTCTATCAATTCAAAGTTTCTCATTTCTCACGTCAGACTTCCACTGACTCATCACACAAGACACTTGACACTACTTCCGGAAGACTCATGCATTGACTAGACTCAGAGATCTGCACTTGTCATACTGCCCCATTGTGAAATCACACACATTCACAGGGTCACCGTGAAATCACACACATTCACAAGCGTATAAAAGAATCTCAATATCATCACTATCCTAGCATGACAGGGTTAATCCATACAACGGGTCAAGCTCGTTCTCTTTCAAACAACTCACCCATACGTATGAACCTCCTTCGACTCTCAACGCCTGAATAACTTCATCTATATGATTCCATTATATCAGGAGAGTCAGGATATCTCATAATAAACGAATCACCGGTCAATGCACATCCTACACGATCTTACACGGTATTTTCTTTCCTGAAAATACTATGCCTTGATCCCACATTCACAACATTCAACACATCATACAACAGTTAATGAACGATTCCAGTCACAGCAAAACTCATTCCAAGGTTCAGATTTTCGAATATCACATTTAAATCTCAAACAGTTTCAAACAACACCAAAAACAGGGGAGTTCGAAAAACAATGCCAAAACCGGCGATCTCGTCCAAAAACAGGGGATTATACAATAACAGTTGAAAACCGGCGACCACGTCACCCCATCATCAAAATCATCTAATATAAGGTTTTTCGTTGGAAAATAAGGCTAGCTTCCCTTACCTGGACTTGCGCAAAACACCAAGAGTTCCAAAACCCACCGAGCTTAAAGGTGCCTTAGCTCTGTTTTAGCGTCTGGTCTAGAGAACTTGCAGAGAACCTCCCAGGTGCTCTAAGGGTAGTGGTCGCTCGTCGTACTGGTGCTTGAGGGTGCCTGAATCGCAGCGCGAAGGAGAGAAAAGAGAAAGATGAAGGTGAACCCACTCTGTCACTCTTGAACCACAGCAACGTTCTCTGCCCTCAGAAGTGAGTTTTTGAATCTTAAACCAACTTGTCCACAAAAGCCGCTGCCACCACCCACTCTGCAGGGAAGTTTGCGTGTACGCTTCCCTGAACAGTACGACTACGCGTGCCTCTGCGCAGGCCAACACTCTGATGTCACTATTATGAACCACCCTTTTTGTCTACGTGTCGCGCGTGCAGGACGTCTCATGCTGAGAGCCTGGGTCCCACCTTATCTGTGTGAAACTCGACATCGCGCGATAACCTTCCACCGATGACCGCTCGCACGATGACTATCCACCGATATCTCATCCTGGCGGACGACCGATGTCTCTTCCTGGAAAACGACCGATGTGTCCCCCATCCTGGCGATGACCGTCTGTCTCACATACCGGTGATGACTAATGTGCCTCATCCCGGTGATGACTGTTTCCTCTTCCTGACGGACGACTGATTCCTCATCCTGGCAGACAACCGATGTCTCACCCTGGAGGACCACCGATGTCTCACCCTCGCAGACCACCGATGTCTCTCCCTGGGAGACGACCGATGTCTCGCCCTGGCGATGACCGCATGCCTCGTGCCCTGCGATGCCCGCATGCCTCGCGCCCTGGTGATGACCGACGACACATCGCCACGCCTTGCTGAAGGTTCTTCATCCCACTATGTTACGTCCAAGGTATCACCTCCACATGGCTTGGTGACGTCGGTAGCTTCACATTTCCAAGAATAGATCAGCACTACTCCTCGTGCGCCCATGCATGCAACGCTAAGGATGATTTCCTATGCTCAAGCATAGAGCTCCTCATGCCCAGCGTATCTAAGGCTTAACCCACACCTTGATACGCGCGGTTTTTGGAACCCACTATGGTTAATCCAGCACCTTGACCACATACTAAGTGCACATTCGGCGATCATGTACACCATAGGCCATTATGTGCCAGAGAGGTCGGAGCTCGCCTCCGTCTTCAATAACGGCGATCTCGTAAAAGACTTCTTAGCTACACTTTTCTTCCTTTACTCTTCTTGATCCACATGTCTTCCTCGAGCACATCCACGTGATTACCTCACGATAAAGTCATCGCACCTGACTACTTGGTTAATACAATGGTCAGCCGACCGACCTCTACCAGCTGACCCCATACCTTGGGCGACGTCCGAGGTCCGACTACTACGAAACTTCATTTACCAGCTCTTTGTATTTTAAATAATAACATCTTCTGAAATTATTTAAATATAACACTTTTATTCCAATTTAAAGTTTCTAGGTCCTTACATTCTCCATCTCATTCTGATGTGCTTTCCTCATCACCAGATCGTCCTCCTGGAAGCGCCTAAGCCTCACCTTGGAGTTGTGCCTGCGTTCTACTCTTCTCTTGACAGCTTCGGCACTAACTCTGGCTTCTTCTCGCACTTCATCCAAGAGATCGAGATTCACCTTTCGCTCTTGATTGGACTCTTCGGCGATGAAGTTCAGAAATCTAGGGGAGCTCTCCTGTATCTCCACGGGGATCATAGCATCTGTCCCATAGACAAGACTAAAGGATGTCTCATGGGTGCTAGACTGTGGAGTGGTATGGTAAGACCATACAATTCTGGGAACTTTTTCTGCCCAGTTCCCCTTAGCTTTCTCTAGTCTTCGCTTCAGTCCCCTGAGTAGCACTCGGTTGGCTGACTCCACCTGCCCGTTGGTCTGCGGGTGTTCTACCGAAGCAAACACTTGTTGTATCTTCAATTCTTCGCACATCTTTCTCAACTGATGACTGGTGAACTGAGTGCCATTGTCGGATACCAGCCTCTTGGGTACTCCGAAACGACAGACGATGTTCCTCCAGACAAAATGCTCGACCTTCTGAGCGGTGATGTGCGCCACTGGTTCTGCCTCCACCCACTTGGTGAAATACTCGATGGCCACTATGAGGAACTTCATCTGCCTGATCGCCAGAGGAAAAGGTCCCAGGATGTCGATTCCCCACGTGTGAAATGGCCATGGGCTATGGATGGACTCAACTCTTCGGGGGGTGCCTTATCCCAGTCTGCATGAAGTTAGCACTGTTTGCACCGCTGAGCATACTTCTTGAAGTCTTCCTTCAGCGTTGGCCAGTACTACCCCGCGCGGAGGATCCTACTTGCCAAAGCGCGACCACCGACGTGGCTTCTGCACACCCCCTCGTGCAACTCTGACATGAATCTGGTGTATTGCTCCCCATGCACGCAGATTTGTATAGGATGGAAAAAGCCAAATCTAAACAAATTCTCATCAATTAGAGTAAACTTACTCGAGCTCTTCTTTATCTTCTTTGCCTCTGCCGGGTCCAGTGGAAGCACACCATCTTCTAGGTACAACTGGTACGGTGTTATCCACGTATCGGGCTCCTTGACAGCGCAGACTTCCATCGCCTCGTCGGTCCTTGCCGGTCACGCCCTCACCCTCGGCGCTTTCAGCATTTCTTGAGTCAGGGACCGATGACTGATCGCCAGACGCTCCATCGACTTGGATACTTGAAGAACTTGGTTGTCTGACACGAACGCTCGTGGCACCTTCAGACTCTCCTGAATGACGGTCCTCTGCCTTCCCCCTGTGCCTGAGCTGGCCAGCTTGGCAAGCAGGTCTGCTCTGGCATTTTGCTCTCGGGGCACATGAACCAATTCAAACTCATCGAAGGACGTCTTCAGGAGCTGTACGTACTCCAGGTAAGCTGCCATCTGACTATCTTTCGCCTGGAACTCTCCTGTAACTTGTCCAGTGACTAGCAACGAGTCGCTCTTAGCCACTAGACTTCTTGCTCCCATTTCTCTTGCCAGCAACATTCCTGTGATCAGGGCTTCGTACTCCGCCTGATTGTTGCTGGCCTTAAAGGCAAAGCGAAGGGACTGCTCGATCAGTACCCCGTTCAGGCCTTCCAGAATGACTCCAGCACCGCTCCCCTGCTGATTGGAGGAGTCGTCCACCGATAAGACCCATCGAAAATCTACACTTTCTGCAAGTGTCGTGACCGACGACAGCTCGACCACGAAATCGGCGAACACCTGCCCTTTGATCGGTCCTCGGGGCTCGTACTGGATGTCAAATTTTGAAAGTTCCACAGCCCACTTGACCATCCTTCTTGCTACGTCTGGCTTTTTCAACACCTTCTGGATGGGCAAGTCTGTCATGACCACTACGGTGAAGCTGTGGAAGTAGTGTCTGAGCCTTCTAGCTGAAAAAACTACCGCCAGAGCGGCTTTCTCCAGAGCCTGATACCTTACTCACAAAATACACAGGCTTTTGGACCTGATCTTGCTCTTGTACCAGGACTGAGCTGACTGCCCTCTCCGTCACAGCAAAGTATAGACGAAGAGGGGTGCCCACTTATAGTTTACATAATACTGGTGGGCTCGCCAGATACTCCTTCAGCTTTAGGAAAGCCTTTTCGCACTCCTGTGTCCAAAGGAATCTGCTGTTGCGCTTGAGACACTGGAAATACGGATGACCCTTCTCTCCTCCAGCAGACATAAATCGTGACAATGCGGCCAACCGACCGGTGAGCTGCTGCACCTCCTTCACCGTCGTTGGGCTCCTCATCACCACTATTGCTGCGCATTTCTCTGGATTCGCCTCAATACCTTGCTCAATTAGGAGGAAGCCTAAGAACTTCCCAGCCTCCACGCCGAAGATACACTTTTCAGGGTTGAGCTTCAACCTGTACTTGACGATGGTGGTGAAAAGTTCCTCCAGATCAGCTACATGATGCGCCTTCTCTCGCGATGTGACCACCATGTCATCTACGTATGCATGCACGTTCCTTCCAAGCATGGGCGAGAGCACCCTATCCATAAGTCTCTGATAGGTACCTCCCACGTTCTTCAGCCCGAACGCCATTACCTTGTAGCAGTAGCAAGATCGTTCCGTCATGAAAGCGGTCTTGCACTCGTCCATGGGGTGCATCCTGATCTGGTTGTAGCCTAAGAACGCGTCCAGAAAGCTGAGGAGCTTCCCCCTTAACGCGCTGTCCACCAATGTGTCTATAATAGTGAGAGGGTAGGAGTCCTTGGGGCAGGCCTTATTGAGGTCAGTGAAGTCCACGCACATCCTCCACTTGCCGTTTGACTTCTGCACCAGCACCACGTTCGCCAACCACTCGGGGTACTGGATTTCTCTGATATGTCCCGCAGTAAGGAGCTTCTGCGTCTCATCGTGGATCACCTTCCTCCTCTCTTCATTGAATTTCCTTCGCCTTTGGCGCACCGGTCGCACCTTGGGATCCATCAACAGGTGGTGGCAAAGGAAATCGGGGTCAATCCCTGGCATGTCAGAAGCTGACCATGCAAAGGCGCCCATGTGCCTTTAGATCACACCGGCGATTTGTGCTCGTTCTTCTGCAGCGAGCGATCCCCCCAACTTAAACTTCTTCCTCCTTATTTCCACCTCCACCCATCCCTCGGCTAGATGGGGTCTCCTTTCATTGGCGATGACCGCCCTGGCGATGCCTGACTCATGAGGAGCGATCATGCCCTTTGCTTTAGCTTCCACCTGAGCTACCGGGGAGCCCCTCAGCGTAGCATCTTCCATCACCTGATCTGCCTGTGTACCACGAACCACCGATCGCTCCTGGAGCACGCCTGATGGTGGTGTCGTAGTGACATGGCAGATGCTTCTCTTCTGCTTGAGGCTGTTCTCATAACAGCGCCTAGCCTCAGCCTGATCTGACTTGATGGTAATGACAGCCTTTTCCATCGACGGCAGCTTCAACTTCATGTGCCTTGTCGATGGCCCTGCACCCAACCTGTTGAGCGTGGGTCTTCCCAGCAAGATATTGTATGCAGATGGGGCATTCACCACCAAGTACTTTATCTTCTCTGTGCGGGATGCCACTCCATCGATGAACATCGTTCTCAGCTCTATGTAGCCCCGCACATCCACCTGGTCCCCCGTGAAACCATAAAGACACCCAACATATGGCCTCAGCTGATCGAGGGACAGCTGCAGCTTGTTGAACGTCAGCCAGAACATGACGTCCGCTTAGCTTCCTTGGCCTATAAGCACCCTGTGCACTCGTCTTCCTGCTGTCACAAGGGAGATGACCACAGGATCGTTGTCATGGGGTACAACGTCCTGCAGATCAGCCCTTGTGAATGTGATATCCACCTCGGGGAAATGGCTTTCATTCATTGAGTCTACAACCATCACTGAGTGTGCGTACCTTCTTCTTTGCGACGTGGAGCACCCTCCGCCAGAGAAGCCCCCCGCGATCGTCCTCACTTCCCCGTGCACAGGGATTTCATGTTGCTGATCACCTGCCTGGGACCCCGAAGCGCGATCACCTTGCGCCTCCCGCAGGTAATCGGTCAAGAATCCTGTCTTTACCAATTCAGCAAGTTGATGCCCCAACGCCAGGCAGGCGTGGAGTGTGTGTCCATAAGCCTGATGGAATTCACACCACTCATCCTTCTTCCTTCCAAGTACCTTGTCAGTCTTCTCTGGTACTCGGAGTCTCGCAGTCATGGCAGGGATGGCGATCAGCTCCGCCAACTCTACCATGAAATCATACCTAGGGGGTGCGTTGTTCTCATTTGCACGCCCCCTGGTCTGGTCCTTCCTGGGTGCATAGGGATGAGGCCTTCCCTGCGCCTTCTTCCCTTCCTTGGCCTCATGCACCCGCGCCTGTTGCTGCTGCTTCCCCTAACCTCCGCGTGGCTTTGACGGTGCAGCACTGCCTCTCTTCTTAGAGACCTCTGTCTCTGCTACTATGTGCGCCACCGCGCGTCACCGAATCTCAGCGAAGGTGGTAGGGTGGCTCCTGATGAGCGATTCACTGAAAGGACCAGGCAGTACGCCTTTCTTGAATGCATGCACCAGCATGTTCTCGTCCTTGCTGGGCAATCTCACCACCTGCGCACCAAAACGGTTGAGGTAGTCCTTCGGCGACTCCCCTTGGTACTGGCGCACGTCGAACAGATCGTAGGATACCACCGGTGGCGCTCTGTTGACGATATACTGCTCCGTGAACAGCTTCAAAAACTGATGGAAGGAGGTGATGTGGCCCTCTGGCAGGCTCACGAACCACTCCATAGCTATTCCGCTCAGTGTACTCATAAACATTTTGCAGTACACAGCGTTTGAGCCTCCAGACAGCATCATCTGAGTGTGGAAGGCTGTCAGATGTGCTTCTGGATCTCCCACCCCCATGAACGACGCCTTCACTCCCACCAGGTTGGGAGGCACCACTGTGTTCATGATCTCGGGGGAGAAAGGCATAGGGAATGCTCTAGGAGGCGATGGCGGCATCGATGTCCTATCTTCGACTACGCGCTCCTTCTGCGCCTACAATTCCCTACGCAATTCCTCGTTTATACGGTTCAACTCTTCATTTCTGCTCTGCGATGCAGTCAGCTCTGCATGCATCTTCTCCTGCTCAGCTCTCGATGCCGCGACATTATCTTGCAGCGCGCGCATCATCTCCATGACCTACGCCATGGTAACAGCTCCTTCTTCAGCAGATGGCGCAGGTGTGGTTTGTCTGGTTCTTCTACTCATCTTCTCAGCAAAACCTTCGACGAAAACTTCAAGAAACTTCAAGAACTGTGATGTGGATGGGAACAAGATTCACACGGGCCCCATGGTGGGCGCCAAATGATCCTGCCGCTGACTCGAATGTGGAGGATATGCCTCGTCACTCCTTCGTCTAACCTTCTGCAACCGCGTGTTCTACAAGAATGCTCCAAGAACCTTCTCTGGAACTCCAAACGATGCCTGCAAAACAACATAGACGACGCCTCTAGCGGCCATTTGCACTCCGACGCTCAAATTAGGTAACAGAACCACCAAAAACTCTCTCTGAATCTCTCTGTGAGACTCGTGTGTCCTCTCAGATCCACTTTATCTCTCTATAACTGAATTCTGTTATCACTGTGCAACATGTGTAAAACGTGCTCACAATGACTCAGAAATGTGTGTAATGAATATTCCTCGTAAAAATCTCCGTACCTTACATGACGTGGAGTGCTTTTATACCTGGGTCGTGCCTCTCTCTCAAATGGTGACACATGGAGGCATGCAACTTACATCTAACCGTACGCATGTCACACTTGAAGGGCCTTTGCGCTTTTCTCTGTGCGCCTAAGTTATTCCCTTGCAGAGTAACTTAGCGCATTTCTTCCCTCTGAGTGAGTCGCATGCTCCCAGGAGAGCACCAGGGGTGGATGGTCTAAACACACTCGCCAGGCGCTGCATCCTGCATGCATGATCTCACCGCACAGTGCCATGCACGTAATGGGTTAAGAGAGTCACTGATCACTGACCAGTTTACTAGCTCTCTTATACAATCCTCATGCACGACCCTACTGGCGAGTAGCTCTTCTTCTTCTGGTTTGGAATCATGCGAGGTGCATGCGTAACGCTCTCGTTGGGAGCCTGGGTCCCATTTTAACTGCGTGTAGCAAGAAACCCGATGACTGATCGGTGCTTCATTACTTCTCGCGCTCTGCTTCCAGGCGCTCATCTAGGCACCGATCTGCGGGTGGTGGTCACTTAGTAACTGACCACCGATCACCGTTTTGAGTGATCTCCTCCCTAATTCACCTGCTATCTTATTCCATGTGCCACGCTGTGAATGGTCCACGTGGTCATCTGCTGCTGATGTCATCGACTACCGATGACCGACCGGATCAAGAATTATCCTTAGAAACGCATGGGAGGCACGTGAAGGTTTTAAGGCACGTGAGATATTAAGTTATGAGACAAGTTTGGCATGGCGACGCTGGGGAAGGCGCTGAAACCCTAGCGGCCACACCTTAAGTTACGCACTCTAGGAAAAGAATAGGGCCACGAGAGTTGCGCTATATGAAAGGAAGGTTGCCACGGATTGTGTTCTTGCCGATTGACTTGCTGTTGGTCAAACTCTACAATCGCTAGCACCTTCTTCCTCCTCCTTCATTGTAAAATAGCTTGCCTGCAAAAGAAAGAAAGAGAGGCGCCCTCACGGCCGTGTGCACTCCGACGCTCAAGTCAAAACTAGGGCAAAAAACACCAAGTGTATAGTAAAAGAGTGATAGTCTCCAAAATTGCGTACCTTCCCCTGGAGCCTTAAGCCCCTTTTGTAGGGTGTTATTAGGTTATCCTTAGTAACCAACTTTCCCTGCATGGAACATTATCTTTAGGAAGAAAATATTCCGTGGGTGAGAGAATGCTGTTATTTGTGTGTAATCTTTAACAGCATATCTTTGTATATTTGGAGTGCTACTGTCGCCACCTGCATATCAATACATATTACTAGGAACAATACCTTTTATCTCTTAATCTTTTGGCGTGTATGGCGGTAACCTTCTATCTTCAAGCAATTGTCTTTATGAACGAATATCACAGCATATTGTTAACCCTCACGTTGCGGGGTCTATCCTTATGATTTAAACTAATCTCTCACGGGCCCTTAAACCCCTCACGTGCCATTACATGCAACTCTAAGGATAAATCTCTTATGCCAAAGCTTAACGTTTGCCGATGACTGATCACCCTTCCCTGAGGGAACACACTGATGACTGATCACCCCTCTCTGAGGAAACACACTGATGACTGATCACCCCTCTCTGAGGAGGCACACCGATCACCCTTCTCCGAGGGAACACACCGATGACTGATCACCCCTCTCTGAAGGGACACACTGATGACTGATCACCCCTCTCTGAGGGGACACACTGATGACCGATCACCCGCTAATCCAAGCTGCCTACGAGGTCCACTCCACGTGGCTTTGGCCCATGCTGTGGGACCCAGCTGATGTAAGGACCCAGAAAATTTTATTGAAATAAAAGTGGTATATTTAAATAATTTCAGAAGAAGTTATTATTTAAAATACAAAGAGCTGGTAAATGAAGTTTCGTAGTAGCTGGACCTCGGAAGTCGCCCAAGATCTGGGGTCAGCTGGTAGAAGTCGGTCGGATGATGTGTGGATCAAGAAGAGTAAAGGAAGAAAAGTTAAGTTTAGAAGGCTATGAGATCGCCGGTCGCCTGCTACACGTGAGCGCCAGGTGGACGTCGCCAGGGCGCGAGGCATGAAGACATCGTGCGGGCGCGAGAGGCATGCAGGCATCGCGCGGGCGCGAGAGGCATGCAGGCATCGCGCGGGCGCGAGGCATGTGGACGTGGCCAAGGCGCGAGAGGCATGCGGGCATTGCCAGGGCGCGAGGCACGTAAACGTGGCCAAGGCGCGAGAGGCATGCGGGCATTGCCAGGGCGCGAGGCACGTAGACGTGGCCAAGGCGCGAGAGGCATGCGGGCATCGCCAGGGCGCGATGCATGTGGACGAAGCCAGGGCGCGAGGGTTATGAGGGCGTCGCCAGGGAAGACATCGGTCGTCCTCCAGGGCGAAGGAGACATCGGTCGTCTTCCAGGGCGAAGGAGACATCGGTCGTCTTCCAGGGCGAAGGAGACATCGGTCGTCTTCCAGGGCGAAGGAGACATCGGTCGTCTTCCAGGGCGAAGGAGACATCGGTCGTCTTCTAGGGCGAAGGAGACATCGGTCGCTCGCCAGGATGAGTCAGTAGTGGAAAGTTATCACGCGACGTTGAGTTACACCCAGAGAACGTGGGCCCCAGACTCCCAGCAAGAGATGTTCTGCACGCGCGCCACGTAGACAAAAGAGTGGTTCAGAATAGTGACCTCAGAGCGTAGCCTGCGCAGAGGCACGCTTAGTAGTACTGTTCAGGGAAGCGTGCACGCAAACTTCCCTGCAGAGTAGGTGGTGGCAGCTGCTTTTGGAGGGATAAGTTGGTTTAAGTTACAAAAATCCACTGCTGAGAGAAAAGAAAACATTGTTGTATTCGACGAGAGAAAGAGTGAGTTCCCTCCCTTCTCCTCCAGTTACCTCCTCCGCGTTGCGATTTCAGCATCTCCACACAAGAGTACGACGAGAAGCAACACCATTGGAGCACCTGGGAAAGTTCTCTGCAACTCCTTCAAAACCAGACTCAAGAATAGAGCCAAGGCATTCTTCAAGCTCTGTTGGATTTCGAAGCTCCTGGTGGTTGCGCAAGTCCAGGTAAGGGAAGCTAGACCTCTTTTTCCATACAAGCCATAGTGTAGCTATCTCTGAAGTGAGGGCGACGTGGTCGCCATTTTTGTTTTCATCTGCGTAAAATGCTCTGTTTGTGTGCTTGGGCGACGTGGTCGCCGGTTTTATATACAGTCTTCGAAACACCCTGTTTTTGAACTAGATCGCCGGTTTTGGCGTTGATTGTGAACTCTCTGTTTTTGGGTGTTGTTTTGAAACTACTTGAGATTTAAATGAAATATTCGAAGATCTGAACCTTGAAATGATTCGTTGCTGTGACTTGAATCAATTACTCGAGTGGTATGATGTTTTTGAATGCTGTGAATGTGGGATCGAGGCATAGTATTTTCAGGAAAGAAAATACCGTGTAAGATCTTGTAGTAGGTGCATTGATCGGTGATTCCTAAGGGGATATCCTGACTCTGCTGAGGTAATGGAATCACGTAGAGGAAGTTACTCAGTTGTTGAGAGTCGAAGGAGGTCTATATGATGGGCGTCTCGTGTGAAAAAGAACGAGCTCCGCCTGTCCTATGGATTAACCCTGTCATACCAGGAGAACTATTGACATTGAGATGATATATGCGCATGCTGTGTGGATTCACAGCGACCCTGTGTGGATTTCACAGTGGTGTGGTATGACAGGTGCAGATCTCTGAGTCTAATCAACGCACGAGTCAATCCGGAAGTAGTGTCAAGTGTCTTGTGTGGTGAGTCAGTGGAAAGTCTGACGTGAGAAATGAGAAACATTGATAGTTTATAGACACTTGATGCAGTATTGTGAAATGGAATGACTATGGGTGAATGTTGTGAAATGTGTGATTTTGGGCGATCAGGTGAACGATATGAGCAACTCTACGTTTTACATGGATATTTTGAAACTTGTTTTACTTTGATTGTCATGTTCATGATTTAAACTTCCTTTAAATTATATAGCTTACCCTGCGTATTTTGGTTTTGTGGTTGTTTTTCTTAAAACTGTGATGATCGTGTATAACTTACACGGGAGCAGATGATCTTCCAGGAAGTAGAGCTCCTTAGTGAGTGGTCGCCGGAAGCAGATCGGCTGTTTTGGGTCCTCCGATGGGAGATCGGCCTCGTTCGATAGGAGATCGGTCTCTTCCGATAGGAGATCGCCTGCTTCGTTTTTTTTACCATATTTTGTTTAGGTTTCTGGAAAAATTTGACCGAATTTGTATTAAACTCCCTGTGAGGAGAAACTACATTTCATATATATAATATTTTGTTCATAGAATCTATTTGTTACCTTTATTTTCATATTATATACATTGTATAGTATTTTGGCAGGATGTTACAGCTGACGTGGTTCACCCTTTACTATTTGTTCTCGACGACCAAGGTCTGGCCACTATAGATTGCACTAAGATTGTGCCTTAGAATCCCAAAAGGGTAACCCTAAATTCACTAGAGGCAACGCTTGGGCATGGGCATGTATGCGGCAAGTAACCTAAAAACAGCTATATAATGGGGTAACGTCCAAGGTTAACACAGGTTCATATACCAACACAGTTCTTTGCAAGCTTAGAGTTTCTCACACACTCTTGGCTTGAGATATCTTAGTTGTTTGATGTTTCTTCTCTGTTTCAACGGAGCCACAAACCCACCGCGAGATAGAAGGAGCCACCATCTACCTCAGAGTCAACAACAACTGTGTCAATCGGCGAGAACACTTCCATATCCATGCGCTTTTGCAAAAGACTCAGCTCGCACATCATGAATCATGTCCTCCAATCAATCATCATCTACATCATCATGTATTGCTTCATCCATGGTAGACCCCACATATTCTTCACTTACTGAAACATGTGGTAAATTTAATAATTCACCATGCCATATCCAAGTTGTATAAGATCGAAGAAACCCATCACATAGCAGGTGTTCCCTCATGATATTAACATCCAATATCCTTCCATTCAAATAGTTAATGTAGGGACACCTGATCTTTGCTCCATCATGACCACTATTAATCGCGATACACTACGTAAATTGTATAAATTCTTCTACTCCTCTTTCGTACTCATCACTTATACGAACAAAATTAATCCAACTTCGATCCATTATATATTCTGGAATATAGTTAGCTAGGATTTTCTAATCAGTGTTCTATCTCATGCATTTGCCGAGGGTCGAACTATTGGGTTTAATAGTGCCAAAGTTCAAGAGGGGGGGTGAATTGACCTTTTAAAACTTTCTCGCAGAAACAGTTGATCTCGCCGCGGACTCAAGCGTGGAGAGATTGCCTCGTCACTCCTTCGTTTGACTTCCTATCTGCTGCGCGTTCTGCAAGGAGGTTCCAGGGACCTTCGACGACTCCAAGCGGTACCTGCAAAACATGCGAACGGCGCCTCTAGCGGCCGTTGTGGCTCCGACGCTCAAGTCAGGCAACGAGAACACCGAAAGGTCTCTCTCAGACTTCTCTGTGTGAGGCCGTGTGTGTGTGCCCTCAGTCCTCTTCGATTCGAAGACTGAGTGCTCTTTGGATTTGTGTTGTGTATCTGAGGTAAAGATTGCATACCTTGTTTTGGTGTTCTTCTTCCTCATATAAACCCTGCGTAGCCCCTACAGGCTACCTCTAGGTTCATTTAATTACCCTGCAGTGCCGTTTCCACTCCCCAGGGTGCTTTGCATGCCAGCTTTCTTCACTTGAGTGCCAGGTCTGACAGGGGTGGCCGCGTGGGTTCCTCTCAACCCCTTCGACTTCTGTGCCTACCTGCCTTACCTATTCTCTGGGAACATCTTCACCATCCATGTGGCAGACATGCAGCCCTACTGGGAGATGATGGGTTCTCGTCCAGCAGGATTCTGCACTTAACTGCGTCTTCTCATCTTCATGCGTGGTTGTTTCGCGACTAAGGCCATTCACTGTCTCTGGGCGCTTTACTGATCATCGATTGCGTTGTTCACATCGCGCGGCCGATATCACCTCAACACGCACCGATGACCGATGTGCTTCTTCACATCCTCGGGCTCTGCTTATGGAATCAGGCGAGGTCTTTGAGCGACGTTCTCGCTGGGAGCTTGGGTCCCAGTTTAACACGTGTTGACAAGGAACCCCCGACGACTGATCATTCTCCATGCACCGATGACTGATCACAACGCATGAACCGATGACAGATCACTCTGAACGCACCGATGACTGATCGGTGCTTCGTCCCTTCTCGTGCTCTTTTTCCAGGCGCTCAAGTAGGGACTGATCTGCTGGTGGCGGTCACTTGGTAACTGACCACTGATCGCCGTTCTTGAACGATCTCCACCCTGGTTTATCTGCCTTCACGTGTCACGCGTCACTCCGTGATTGATCCACGTGGTTATCTGCTTCTGACGTCATCGCCTACCGATGACCGACCGGATCACAAGCCCCCCAGTCTCGAGCTGTGAACTTGTTCTCAGCGAAGAGACTAAGTGGTCTTTGTTGCCAAAGGGAAAAAGAGGCTCGAAGCTGATGTACCTGAGACCACGGCTGTTGGTGCCGACGTTCTGATAGATAGGTTCCATGGGCTGGCAGCAGGTTCACTGCGTCCTTCCAGACTTGGACTCTACCCAACCGGGTCTCCACTATTCAGTGGCCGATGGCAGGCTCATGCCTCCTCCTTGAGCTTCTTCCCTTGCCACTTCTCCTTGTGTGTAATTTTTCTTGCTGCTACAAACTTTGCACATAATCTTGTATACATAAGTTCGTATTGGATGACTGACCTGATGGCGTCTAAATGCTTCGACTGATCGTCCAAGACCTTATTTGGGCAAGCTTGCGTACTAAGGGCTTTGCTACCGACCACCGACTAGCATGTTAACGATCCACCGATCAGTCATCGCGCTTCATGCTTCGCATTACTTCCGCGTCACTCCAGCGCTAAGTGTATAGAGGACCCGTCCCCTGAAGATGATGCTTGTGTTTTGGGGAAGAGTACTGCTTCTTGTTTTACCCCTCTCGCCTCGGCCTTGCTGTAGGAAGTTGAGGTGAGGTCTTTCTCTATAGTCTTAACCTTGCTGTATGAAGCAGTGGATAAGGACTTAGTTCCTTTGCCTCGACCTTGCCGTAAGAAGCAGAGGAAGAGGACTTTCTCTGTTGCCTTAACCTTGCTGTATGAAGCAGTGGATAAGGACTTGGATTTCTTGCCTCAGCCTTGCCACAGGAAGCAGAGGAAGAGGACTTTCTCTACTGAGTGAGTGCATGCTCCCAGGGAAGCACCAGGGGTGGCTGTCTAGGCGCACTCGCCAAGCGCATCCCTGCCTGCATGGTAACACCGTACGCCTTTTGAGTGGGCAACTCCTCTCCTTCTGGTTTGGAATTATGCGGGGTGCATGCGTAACGCTCTCGCCGGGAGTTTGGGTCCCAGCTTAACACGTGTTAACAAGACCCCGATGACAAACCTTCTTCTGGAATCATGCGAGGTGCGTGCGTAACGCTCTCGCTGGGAACCTGGGTCCCAGCTTAACACATGTTAGCACGACCCCGATGACCAGCCTTATTTTGGAATCATGCGAGGTGCATGCGTAACGCTCTCGCTGGGAACCTAGGTCCCAGCTTAACACGTGTTAACATGACCCCGATGACCAGCCTTATTTTGGAATCATGCGAGGTGCATGCGTAACGCTCTCGCTGGGAACCTAGGTCCCAGCTTAACACGTGTTAACATGACCCCGATGACCAATGGACCGACCGAGCACTTACCCCGACATGCACCGACGGCTGATCTTGCTTCGGGTGAACCGATGACTGATCGAGCTTTGCTTCTTGGTGCTCAAACGCGACGGTGATGTCTTGTTACGGGGAAGAAGAGTTTTGCTCGTTGACCCCTCTTCCCTTTCTGTAAGGACCCAGAAAATTGTATTGGAATAAAAAGGGGTTATATTTTAAAGGAATTCTGTGTATGTTTTACTTAAAATAAAAAAGGAAGAAAAGTTAAGTTTAGAAGGGTATGAGGTCGCCAGGGCGCGAGGACGTCGCCAGGGCGCGAGGACGTCGCCAGGGCGCGAAGACGTCGCCAGGGCGCGAAGACGTCGCCAGGGCGCGAGGTATGCAGGCATCGCGCGGCGCGAGGCATGCGGGCATCGCGCGGGCACGAGAGGCATGCGGGCATTGCCAGGGCGCGAGGCATGTGGACGTGGCCAAGGCGCGAGAGTTATGAGGGCGTCGCCAGGGAAGACATCGGTCGTCTCCCAGAGGAAGACATCGGTCGTCTTCCAGGGCGAAGGAGACATCGGTCGTTCGCCAGGATGAGTCAGCGTTGGAAAGTTGTCGTGATGGCGAGCCTCACACAGATAAAGTGGGACCCAGACTCTCAGCATGAGACGTCCTGCACGCGCGCCACGTAGGCAAAAAGGATGATTCAGAGTGGTGACATCAGAATGTTGGCATGCGCAGGAGACACTCGCGGTCGTACTGTTCAGAGCAGTGGCTGGCATGCACAAGCGACAACAGTGGCAGTACTGTTCAGAGCAGTGGTTGGCATGCACCAGAGACAACGGTGGTCGTACTGTTCAGGACAGTGGTTCTCAAACTTCTCTGCAGAGTGGGTGTGGCAGCTGCTCTTGATGGGTGAGTTGGTTTAAGATGCAGAGACCCACTGCTGAGAGAAACAAGAAACGTCGCAGCCTTCAAAGAGAGAAAGAGTGAGTTACCTCCCTTCTCCTCCAGTTGCCTCCTTCGCGCTGCGATCCTAGCACCTTCACACGAGAGTACGACGAGCGACAGCCACCATTAGAGCACCTGGGCAGTTCTCTGCAAGTCCTTCAACCAGACGCAAAAACAGAGCCAAGGCGTTCTTCAAGTTTTGTTGGGTTTCGGAACTCTAGGTGTTTGCGCAAGTCCAGGTAAGGGAAGCTAGACTTCATTTTCAATACAAGCCATAGTTTAGCTATTTCTGAAGTAAGGGCGACGTGGTCGCCGGTTTTCGTTTTCATCTTCGTAAATGCTCTGTTTCATGTGTTTGGGCGACGTGGTCGCCGGCTTTATGTGCAGACTTCGAAAATACCCCGTTTTGAACCAGGTCGCCGGTTTTGGCGCTGTTTTACGAACTCCCTGTTTTTGGTGTTGCTTTGAAACTGTTTGAGGCTTAAATGTGATATTCGAAAATCTGAACCTTTGAAATGATTGTTGCTGTGATTGAATCATTTATTTGAGTGGAATGAATGTCTTGAATGCTGTGAATGTGAGATCAAAGCATAGTATTTTCAGGAAAGAAAATACCGTGTAAGATCGTATGTAATGTGCATTGACCTGGGGCTTGTCTAGAAGGAGATATCCTGACTCTGCTGATATAATGGAATCACGTAGATGAAGTTATTCAGTTGTGGAGAGTCGAAGGAGGTTCATACGTATGGGTGAGTTGTTCAAAAGGGAACGAGCTCAACCTGTTGTGTGGATTAACCCTGTCATGCTTGGATGGTGATGGTACTGAGATTATTTTATGCGCATAGCTGTGTGGATTCACAGCGACCCTGTGTGGATTTCACAGGGGTATGGTATGACAGGTGCAAATCTCTGGGCCTGAGTCAACGCACAAGTAAATCCGGAAGTAGTGTCAAGTGTCTTGTGTGATGAGTCAGTAGAAGTCTGACGTGTGAATGAGGAACATTGAAATTTGTTAGACACTTGATGCTTTACGTGAAAATGAATGACTCTGGAAAATATTGTGAACTGTATGATTTCTTGGTGGTCATATGAAGGGAACGAGGAACTGATAGTTGTTACGTGGGTGATTTTGATTTGTTTCATCTTTATGATTTTAAGTTTCCTATCTAACTCTTTTTAAATGTCTAGCTTACCCTGTTTTTTTTCTGTTGTATTGTGGTCTTTTCTTAAACCTGTAATGATCGTGTATAATTTACACGGGAGCAGATGATGTTGCAGGAAGTAGAGCTCTTTAGAAAATTGTCGCTGGAAGGAGATCGCCTGTTTTCTTTTCTGTTGGGTGATCGCCCCTCTTGCTGCATTATAATAGGAGATCGCCTTTGGGAAAGGAGATCGCCCTTCTTATAGGAGATCGCCCTTTTTGCCAGGAGATCGCCTATCGGTCTTTTGTATTGTATTTCGTTTACGTTTTTAATGAAGAAGTGATCGTTTGTATTAAACTCCCTGCGAGGAGAAACTTATTTATTTTATATAAAGAAATTGCTCACTTCAATCTATTTGTCACCTTTATTTTCGTTTTATATTTATTTTCAAAATAATTTGGCGGGATGTTACACTTTCCCTCTCTTGGTTTTCCCCAGAATTCCCGAGTTCCCAAACTTTGGCCACCTGCACTCACTCCTGGGGTGAGGAGAACATAGGTCAGTGGTCCGTACTCGCGCCTGGGGCGAGCAGGCCCCAACTGATCCCTTGAACTTGTATTTGGGGCAAGCAGAACTTGAACTGGGAAACATGCGCACACTTGACATACTGAAATCTTTTTTATTGGGTGGCCTCGTTAAAAACCCTCTAGGGAAAAGAGTGCCCCCTGATTTGCTTAACTATTTTCAGTAAATACATTGAGTGCGCTAGAACGCATCTACTTTACAACTTAACTGAAGTAGAATTTCAAGTGTGTAGCGTTCCATGTCCTGGGGATAGGTGCTCCATCCAGAGTCTCCAGCCGATAAGCTCCATTCTCCAACGCCTCAACTACTCTATATGGACCCGTCCACTTTGGAGATAACTTGTTCTCCATCTCATTGTGGTGTGCCTTCCTCATCACCAGATCGCCCTCCTGGAAACGCCTGGGCTTCACCTTGGAATTGTGTCTCCGTTCCACTCTTCTTTTGACAGCTTCCGCACTGACCCTGGCTCCCTCTCGCACTTCGTCCAGGAGGTCCAGATTCACCTTTCGCTCTTGATTGGACTCTTCGACGATAAAGTTCAGGAATCTAGGGGAGCTCTCCTGTATCTCTACGGGGATCATAGCATCCGTCCCATAGACAAGACTAAAGGGTGTCTCTTGGGTGCTAGACTGTGGGGTGGTATGGTAGGACCATACAATTCTGGGAACCTCTTCTGCCCAATTCCCCTTGGCTTTCTCTAATCTTCGCTTCAGCCCCCTAAGCAGCACTCGGTTGGCTGACTCCACCTGCCCGTTGGTCTGCGGGTGTTCTACTGAGGCGAACACTTGCTGTATCTTCAGCTCTTCGCACATCTTTCTCAACTGATGACTGGTGAACTGAGTGCCGTTGTCGGATACCAGCCTCTTGGGTACCCCGAAACGACAGACGATATTCTTCCAGACAAAATGCTCGACCTTCTGAGCGGTGATGTGGGCCACTGGTTCCGCCTCCACCCATTTCGTGAAATACTCGATGGCCACTATGAGGAACTTCATCTGTCTGATCGCCAGAGGAAAGGGTCCCAGGATGTCGATTCCCCATGTGTGAAATGGCCATGGGCTATGGATGGACTTCAACTCTTCCGGGGGCGCCTTATGCCAGTCTGCATGAAGTTGGCATTGTTTGCACCGCTGAGCGTACTTCACACAGTCTTCCTTCAGCGTTGGCCAGTAATACCCTGCGCGGAGAATTCTACTTGCCAAAGCGCGACCACCGACGTGGCTCCCGCACACCCCTTCGTGCAACTCTGACATGAGTCTGGTGCATTGCTCTCCATGCACGCACATTTGCACTGGGTGGGAAAAGCCAAATCTAAACAAGTTCCCATCGATTAGAGTAAACTTACACGAGCTCTTCCTTATCTTCTTTGCCTCTGTTGGGTCCAGTGGGAGCACACCATCCTCTAGGTACAACTGGTACGGCGTTATCCACGTATCGGTCCGGCCCCTTGACTTCCAGACATCGGTCCGCTGTCATCGGTCCCCGCCTGTCGCGCCCTCACCCTCGGTGCTTTCAGCGTTTCTTGGTCAGGGACCGATGACTCGTCGCCGGACGCCCCACCGACTTGGATACTTGCAGTACTTGATTATCAGATACGAACGCTCGCGGCACCTTTAAAGTCTCTTGGATGACGGTCCTCTGTTTTCCCCCCTTGCCCGAGCTGGCCAGCTTGGCAAGCAGATCTGCTCTGGCATTTTGCTCTCGGGGCACATGCACCAACTCGAACTCATCAAAGGACGTCTTCATGAGCTGGACGTATTCCAGGTAGGCTGCCATCTGAGGATCTTTCGCCTGGAACTCCCCTGTAACTTGCCCAGTGACTAGCATTGAATCACTCTTAGCCACCAGACTTCTTGCTCCCATTTCTTTTGCCAGCAACATTCCTGCGATCAAGGCTTCATACTCTGCCTGGTTGGTGCTAGCCTTGAAGGCAAAGCGAAGGGATTGTTCGATCAGTACCCCGTTCGGGCCTTCCAGAATGACTCCAGCGCCGCTTCCCTGCTGATTGGAGGAGCCATCTACTGATAAGACCCACCGGAAAACTACGCCTTCTGCAGGTGTCGCGACCGGCGACAGTTCAACCACGAAGTCGGCGAACACCTGCCCCTTGATCGGTCCTCGGGGCTCGTACTGGATGTCGAATTCTGAGAGTTCCACAGCCCACTTGACCATCCTCCCTGCTACGTCTGGCTTCTTCAACACGTTCTGGATGGGCAGGTCTGTCATGACCACTATGGTGAAACTGTGGAAATAGTGTCTTAGCCTTCTGGCTGAAAAGACTACCGCCAGTGCCGCCTTCTCCAGGGTTTGATACCTCATTTCCGGGCCTCGTAGTACCTTACTTACAAAATACACAGGTTTCTGAACCTGATCCTGCTCTTGTACCAGGACCGAGCTGACCGCCCTCTCTGTCACAGCAAAATACAGGTGAAAAGGGGTGCCCATTTGTGGTTTACACAATACTGGTGGGCTCGCCAGGTACTCCTTCAGTTCCAAGAAGGCTTCTTCGCATTCTGGTGTCCACACAAATCTACTGCTGCGCTTGAGACATTGGAAAAACGGATGACCCTTTTCTCCTCCAGCAGACATGAACCGTGACAAGGCGGCCAACCGACCAGTGAGCTGCTGCACCTCCTTCACCGTCGCTGGGCTCCTCATTGCCACGATTGCCACGCACTTCTCCGGGTTTGCCTCAATTCCACGCTCCGTTAGAAGGAAACCCAAGAACTTCCCAGCCCCTACACCAAAGATGCATTTCTCAGGGTTGAGTTTCAACCCATACTTGGCGATGGAGGTGAAAAGTTCTTCCAGGTCAACTACATGGTGTGCCTTCTCCCGCGACGTGACCACCATGTCATCTACGTATGCATGCACGTTCCTTCCAAGCATGGGCGAGAGTACCCTATCCATAAGTCTCTGATAGGTAGCTCCTGCGTTTTTCAACCCAAATGGCATCACCTTGTAGCAGTAGCAAGATCGTTCCGTCATGAAGGCAGTCTTGCACTCGTCCATGGGGTGCATCCTTATCTGGTTGTAGCCTGAGAATGCGTCCAGAAAGCTGAGGAGCTTCCCCCCTGATGCGCTGTCCACCAATGCATCTATACTAGGGAGAGGGTAGGAGTCCTTGGGGCAGGCCTTATTGAGATCAGTGAAGTCCACACACATCCTCCACTTGCCATTTGACTTCTGCACCAGTACCACGTTTGCCAGCCACTCGGGGTACTGGATTTCTCTGATATGTCCAGCAGCAAGGAGCTTCTGTGTTTCGTCGTGGATCACCTTCTTCTTCTCTTCATTGAAACTCCTTCGCCTTTGGCGCACCGGCCGCGCCTTGGGGTCCATTGACAGGCGGTGGCAAAGGAAATCAGGGTCGATTCCTGGCATGTCAGAAGCTGACCACGCAAAAGCGCCCATGTGCTTCTCAATCACACAGGCGATCTGTGATCGGTCTTCCGCAGTGAGCGATTCCCCCAACTTAAACCTTTTTCCCCTTATCTCCACCTCTTTCCATCCCTCAGTAGGATGGGACCTCCTTTCGTGGGCGACGACCGCCCTGGCGACGTCCAACTCGCGAGGATAGATCACGTTCCCTGCTTCTGCTTCAACTCGTGCTACCTGAGGGCCCCCCAGCGTAGCATCCTCCATTACTTGATCTGGCCATGCCCCAGGAACCACCGATCTGCCCTGGAGCGTGCCTGCTGGCGGTGTTGTAGTGACATGGCAGATGCTTCTCTTCTGCTTGAGGCTGTTCTCATAACAGCGCCTAGCCTCAGCCTGATCTGACTTGATGGTAATGACAGCCCCTTCCACCGATGGCAGCTTCAGCTTCATGTGCCTCGTTGATGACACTGCGCCCAACCTGTTGAGCGTGGGCCTTCCCAACAAGATATTGTATGCAGATGGGGCGTTCACCACCAAGAACTTTATCTTCTCTGTGCGGGACGCCACTCCATCGGTAAACGTCGTCCTCAGCTCTATGTAGCCCCGCACCTCGACCTGGTCTCCCGCGAAACCATACAGACACCCATCATATGGCCTCAACTGATCGGGGGACAGTTGTAACCTGTTGAACGTTATCCAGAACATGACGTCCGCTGAGCTTCCTTGGTCTACGAGCGCCCTGTGCACTCGTCTTCCCGCTGTCACCAGGGTGATGACCACCGGGTCGTTGTTGTGGGGTACTACGTCTTGCAAATCAGCCCTTGTGAAGGTAATGTCTACCTCGGGGAAATGGCCTTCATCCACCGAGTCCACGGCCATCACTGACTGTGCATACCTTCTTCTCTGTGACCTGGAACACCCTCCACCGGAAAAACCTCCCGCAATGGTCATCACCTCCCCATGCATAGGGATTTCGTGTTGCTGATCACCTGCTTGAGACCCCGAAGCGTGATCGCCCTGCACTCCCTGTAGGTAATCGGTCAGGAGGCCTGACTTTACCAACTCAGCGAGTTGACGTCCCAATGTCAGGCAGGTGCGGAGTGTGTGCCCATAAGCGTGATGGAACTCGCACCACTCATCCTTCTTCCTTCCAAGTACCTTGTCAGTCTTCTCTGGTACTCGGAGCCTCGCAGCCACAGCAGGGATGGCGATCAGCTCCGCCAACTCTACAACGAAATCGTACCTTGGGGGTGCGTCGCGCTCCCTTGCGCCCCCCTTGACCTGGTCCTTTCTGGGCATATAAGGACGAGGCCTGACTTGCACCCTCTTTCCTTCCTTGGCCTCATACACCCGCGCCTGTTGTTGTTGCCTCCCATGACCCCCGCGTGGCTTAGATGGTGCAACACTGCTTCTCTTCTCGGAGACCTCTGTCTCCACTACTATGTGCACCACTGCTCGTCGCCGAATCTCAGAAAAGGTGGCAGGGTGGCTCCTGATGAGCGATTCGCCGAAAGGGCCAGGTAGCACGCCTTTCTTGAACGCATGTACCAGCATGCTCTCATCCTTGCAGGGCAGTTTCACCACCCGCGCACCAAAGCGGTTGAGGAAGTCCTTCAGCGATTCACCCTGGTTCTGGCGCACGTCGAACAGGTCGTAAGCTACCACCGGCGGCGCCTTGTTGACTATATACTGCTCCGTGAACAGCTTTGAGAACTGATGGAAAGAGGTGATGTGGCCTTCCGGCAGGCTCACGAACCACTCCATAGCCACTCCGCCCAGCGTGCTCATAAACATTTTGCAGTATACTGCGTCTGAACCTCCAGACAGCATCATTTGAGTGTGGAAAGCTGTCAAATGTGCCTCTGGGTCTTCCACCCCCGTGAACGACGCCTTCACTCCCACCAAGTTAGGGGGCACCACCGTGTTCATGATCTCGGGGGAGAAGGGCATGGGAAATGCCCTAGGGGGCGACGGCGGCATCGACGTTCTGTCTTCGGATACGCGCTCATTCTGCGCCTGCAGCTCCCTACGCAACTCCTCGTTCACGCGGTCCAACTCTTCATTCCTGCTGTGTGATGCAGTCAGCTCTGCATGCATCTTCTCCTGCTCAGCTCTCGATGCCGCAACGTTCTCCTGCAACGCGCGCATCATTTCCATGACCTGCGCCATGGTCACAGTTCCTTCACCAGCAGGTGGTGGAGGTGTCGTTTGTCTGGCTCTTCTACTCATCTGTGCGATTTCTTATTCTCGTTCTCGTGTATGGGGGCTTCGTTTTACTTCGTGCCCCACGGTGGGCGCCAAATGATCTCGCCGCGGACTCAAGCGTGGAGAGATTGCCTCGTCACTCCTTCGTTTGACTTCCTATCTGCTGCGCGTTCTGCAAGGAGTTCCAGGGACCTTCGACGACTCCAAGCGGTACCTGCAAAACATGCGAACGGCGCCTCTAGCGGCCGTTGTGGCTCCGACGCTCAAGTCAGGCAACGAGAACACCGAAAGGTCTCTCTCAGACTTCTCTGTGTGAGGCCGTGTGTGTGTGCCCTCAGTCCTCTTCGATTCGAAGACTGAGTGCTCTTTGGATTTGTGTTGTGTATCTGAGGTAAAGATTGCATACCTCGTTTTGGTGTTCTTCTTCCTCATATAAACCCTGCGTAGCCCCTACAGGCTACCTCTAGGTTCATTTAATTACCCTGCAGTGCCGTTTCCACTCCCCAGGGTGCTTTGCATGCCAGCTTTCTTCACTTGAGTGCCAGGTCTGACAGGGGTGGCCGCGTGGGTTCCTCTCAACCCCTTCGACTTCTGTGCCTACCTGCCTTACCTATTCTCTGGGAACATCTTCACCATCCACGTGGCAGACATGCAGCCCTACTGGGAGATGATGGGTTCTCGTCCAGCAGGATTCTGCACTTAACTACGTCTTCTCATCTTCATGCGTGGTTGTTTCGCGACTAAGGCCATTCACTGTCTCTGGGCGCTTTACTGATCATCGATTGCGTTGTTCACATCGCGAGGCCGATATCACCTCAACACGCACCGATGACCGATGTGCTTCTTCACATCCTCGGGCTCTGCTTATGGAATCAGGCGAGGTCTTTGAGCGACGTTCTCGCTGGGAGCTTGGGTCCCAGTTTAACACGTGTTGACAAGGAACCCCCGACGACTTATCATTCTCCATGCACCGATGACTGATCACAACGCATGAACCGATGACAGATCACTCTGAACGCACCGATGACTGATCGGTGCTTCGTCCCTTCTCGCGCTCTTTTTCCAGGCGCTCAAGTAGGGACTGATCTGCTGTGGCGGTCACTTGGTAACTGACCACTGATCGCCGTTCTTGAACGATCTCCACCCTGGTTTATCTGCCTTCACGTGTCACGCGTCACTCCGTGATTGATCCACGTGGTTATCTGCTTCTGACGTCATCGCCTACCGATGACCGACCGGATCAACAGTGTTTAACACAGTTTTACAGAAAAATAAATCGATTTATGTGAAAATGAACAGATTTATTTCAGCACTGTTTTTGTTTGAAAAGCTTTTAATTCAGCAAGGTTAATCACAAGATTATGCAGATAGAATTTCAAGATGCACACACACAGATATCAGATTGAAAAACAGTGTAACTCAAAAACAGCAAACCTTAATTCCAATTCGTGTGATTTAGATTCAGTTAAGGGCTTGACAATTAGTGAGAAAATCTATTACACACAACCTGTTTTATTAGCCTTTAACAGATTATCAGTGTTCTTATTGAAACCAGACAATTTTCCAGAAATTAAGAACAATGAATCACAGAACAGCAAGCTTCCACTTTAAGCAATTGTTTAAGGTTCAATTAATAGTTTTAACAATTTCTTGAGCAACCTATCACAGCCAATTTGTTCCAGTGGCTTTTAGCAGATTTTATATGTTCTTATCAGATTCAAACAACTTTTTCAGAAATTAAGAACAGTATGCACAGTGCCCAGATAGAACAGATTTATTTTCAATTGAACAGATTTATTTCTTCGCTGTTTTATCAATTATGCAGAAACGAAATTGCAGAGAGAAAGAGAGAATGAGTACAAGCAGTTATACTGGTTCACTCAACTGAGCTACATCCAGTCTTCACCAAGACCAGGTGGAAATCACTAAAACACAGTACAACCAAATACAATTCCCACTGTTCTTGAAACCTACAAGAACTTAGGTACTCTTGCTGAAAAAAACCTATTTCAGCTCACACACACACACACACTCCAAGAAAACCTATCAAGAAGAGTGTTCAACCAAACTATTACAAGAAATGAGAAGTGAAACGACTACACCTGATTGAGGATACAAAGATCTGCCTTAAACCAGTAGGCAAGATTGCTAGAACAGTAGCAGCACCTCACACCAAGCTTTTGGAACCAAACCAAGAACAAGCACTTTGTGATTTTTGAAATCTTTGAAGAACAAATGCTAATCCTTTGTAAACACTTAACTCTCTGCTGTCAAAACTTGTTTTTGCAAATGTATGAATCAGTAATAAACTCAGAAACAAGTTTGCATTTTATAGAAAACCAACTTATAACAGATTTTTTGAAAAACAGTTAAAGCTGTTATAAAATGAACAGATTGAAAATAAAATGAACAGATTTATTTTCAAAAGCAGTTAGAGAATTTGTTAAGTGAGGAGACTTAGTCAACCATTCTGGTGCAGAGATAAAGCTGAAAAGCGTTTAAGCTTGACATGGCACCAGAGACAAAAAGAATCTATTCATTTACAGATGAACAGATTTATTTTTCAAAACGAAAACAGAAAAGCTTAACTGTTTGAAACTCAGTCGTTTTGAAAAGAAGAAGACTTAGTCAAAATACCTGATGCACAACATCTAATTTTTACAAGACTTAGCCAAGGCATCAGTAAAAAAATGAATCTGTTTATTTAGAAAAGAACAGATTTATTTTTATGCAGTAAACGTGTTTTTTGTAAAATATGTGAAAAACAGTTTAAGAAAACTTATGCTTGTTCTTATCACATGGCCAGTGGTTATGAGGTGAGATACTCAGCAAAAGCCCACTCTTAGACAACCTCTAAGCACTACCTAAGACGCACTTAAAGCAAAGCAAAATGAAATGTACATAGAAGTCTTCATCAAACACAATCTTGAAGGGGCAGCAACCATCTTCAACAATCTCCCCCTGTTTGATGGAGACAAATCCCCATAGCTAACCTTATAGCTTTGTTGCTTTAAGCACCTGCACTGCACCAGATTTTAAACCAGAAAAAAATAGAAGTATTGCATAGCATAAGACATGGTTTTAAGGTGCAGAATGAACTCCCTGTTTCAGCATTACAGACATTTGAAAAATGATAAAAGCAGCATTAAAAATAGAAGACTACTGATCCTTGTAGTAAAGCTCTGCAAGCTGTGCCTGAACCCCTTCAATCTGATCATCAAGGTGTTGAAACCTTGCATGAGTAGTCTCAAAGTATGCCCTTTGTTCTGCTGACATTACATCAAGACGATACAGCACTTGCCTCTCAAACATAGACATTGGTTCTCCTCGGTATTCTGGACATTTATAGGCAACTATGGCATTTGCAGCAACTTCCTCATGTTCAGATTGGGTAGCAGGTGAGTCATCATCCATAGGAACAACTTCATCCTCATCCTCATGTTCTGCTTGAGGGTCCTTCTCCTTGAGAACCACCCACTTGTCTTCAATTTTGTGAAAACCCATTTTGGTGAGAGTTGAAGTATCAATCTCACTTACAGCTTTGATAGGGTCATTTCTCTCATTTGTAACAATCAACACCAAAGTAATCAATTAATTTGGAAACAAGAATAGCATAGGGAAATCGGTAATCAGCCAACCTTTTTGACTTGAGCATGTGTTCATTGACAATGAACACCCAGTTTACCTTAATCTGGTTCATAATGCAATATAGGAGAATGAGATCCTCTTCATGTAAGACAGCATGGTTTGTCCCTCTTGGAATCAGTTGCCATGCTATGATGTATGCAACTAGGCATGGAGTGAGGTTCAAATGTCCTGCATGGAACCTGTTTATACTCTCAGTAGGATTCCTCATGCAACTCTTATAATATTGCAGCTTGTTGAATTCTTGGATTCCACTGGTGTTTCCCTTTCCTACTTTCAATCCAGCATATTTTATTCCAGCCACAGAATTCCACACCTCACTTGTGATCTTCATCTTGATCCCTTTCACATAAGAGACAACATTCTTCCCATCCAATGTGAGGTTAGTATAAAACACCTTAACCAAGTCAGGATAAACATTACCCGTTAATTCCAGCAGCTTTTTCAGTTTCTGGTGCTTCAACACAGCCCTTGTTTCTACCAGTTTTTCAGATTTCAGCCAGTTGAAATCCAGCACCTTGGGTATGTTGATCTGCTTCCTGCTTGTCTCATGAATGTAGGCATTGATGCCCTCTTCATTTCCAGCGAACCATCCTTCTAACACACCTTGAAATGTGGTTTGCTTCCCCTTATTTTTCTGTTTCTTGAAAGAAGAAGCCATGGTTGAACCTGAATTCTTTTCTTGGTTTCAAATGGTGAGAACAGAAAGAGAATGACCAATGTGGGTAGCAAATATTCACACAGATTTATAGCAGAATAAATGGATTGATATGGCAGTTATGAGTGGATATGCATGAAGATTTTATGCTCTGAATTTGTGCAGAGAATCTTTGAAAATATGCACCAAATATTTAGGGTCACGATGCATACACTCAAACTCTTATTGAGCACCCAAACCATCAAATCGGTTACATAACCATGACCAAAACCGTCAAAGGTACAGAGGTTAATGCCCACTAAGTCAGTCAAGCAGTCAAAGATCAGAAATTCTCTTTCCTAGTCATTAATGCATATCAGTGCAGAAAATAAACACATTCAATTATGAATAAACAGATTTAATGTTTTACTGCTAGGCACAATTAACATTTATAATACCCAATTCATTAAGCAGAAAATTAAACCTATCTTTGGCTAATGGTTTTGTGAACAAATCAGCAAGTTGTAAATCAGTACCAATGAACTTAATATCACATGTTCCATTAGATATGTGTTCCCTTAGAAAATGATGCCTAATTTCAATGTGTTTGTTCTTGAATGCATGACAGGATTTTTGGTTAAGTTGATTGCACTTGTATTATCACACAGCAGAGGTATATGGTTAAGTAAGATACCAAATCATTCAATTGTTGTCTTAGCCATATAGTTTGAGCACAGCAACTTCTGCTGCAAATGTATTCTGCTTCAGCAGTGGAAAGAGCTACACAAGCCTGCTTTTTTGCATTGCCATGAGATGCTGTTTTTTATAAATTTTTTTCAACACAAAACACTACGTACTTTTGTTTTATCAGAAAAAAAACAATGAATATTGTTTTATCGGCAAGAAACAATTTATACATTTGTTCTTGTGATCATTTTTTTATGAGTAAAAAAATATATAATTTTTTTTTGTACTTTTCTTATCAGCAAGAAAATATGTATAATTTTTTTTTTATTTGCTAGAAACAATATACATTTTGATGATCAGTTTTTTTATCAACAAAAGAGAATATATACAATTTTTTTTATCAGGAAGAATTAATACATACATTTTTTATCAATTTATTTTTCACAGGAAGGAATTTATCAGGAAAAAAATAATTTTTTTTATCAGCAAAAAAAATATATACATTTGTTCTTTTTATCATTTTTTTATCGGTAAGAAACAGTATATAAATTTTTTCTCTGCATTCCTTTCATAAAAAAGAAAAAAATATATCTATTTTTTTCACCAGCAAGAAATTATGAATATTTTTTATCAGCAAGAAACTGCATATACGTTTTTTATATTTTAAAGAAACAATATATACATATTTTATCTGTATCTTTGTTATCTGGAAGAAAAACAATATCCACTTTTCTATCGGAAGAAATAATAAATATTTTTCTTATCAGCAAGAAACAGTATATATTTTTTTATTTGCACGAAATAATATATACAATTTTTTATCGATTTTTTTATCAAAACAAAAATATATACATAATTCTTTTATCTGGAAGAATTAATATATGCATTGTTTATCAAATTTTTTTCGACAAAACACAGTAGATACAATTTTTAAACAGAAAATATATATATTTTTTATCAGCAAGAAACAATATATACATTTGTTCTTTTGATCATTTTTTTATCAGCAAGATACAGTATATACATTTGTTTCCATTGAAGAGAAACAATATATACCTTTTTTATCAGCAAAAAATAATATATACAATGTTTTTATTGGGAAGAATTAATAGATGCTGTTTTTTTAAATTTTTTTCAACACAAAACACTACGTACTTTTGTTTTATCAGAAAAAAAACAATGAATATTGTTTTATCGGCAAGAAACAATTTATACATTTGTTCTTGTGATCATTTTTTTATGAGTAAAAAATAATATATAATTTTTTTTGTACTTTTCTTATCAGCAAGAAAATATGTATAATTTTTTTTTTATTTGCTAGAAACAATATACATTTTGATGATCAGTTTTTTATCAACAAAAGAGAATATATACAATTTTTTTTATCAGGAAGAATTAATACATACATTTTTTATCAATTTATTTTTCACAGGAAGGAATTTATCAGGAAAAAAATAATTTTTTTTATCAGCAAAAAAATATATACATTTGTTCTTTTTATCATTTTTTTATCGGTAAGAAACAGTATATAAATTTTTTTCTCTGCATTCCTTTCATAAAAAAGAAAAAATATATCTATTTTTTTCACCAGCAAGAAATTATGAATATTTTTTATCAGCAAGAAACTGCATATACGTTTTTTATATTTTAAAGAAACAATATATACATATTTTATCTGTATCTTTGTTATCTGGAAGAAAAACAATATCCACTTTTCTATCGGAAGAAATAATAAATATTTTTCTTATCAGCAAGAAACAGTATATATTTTTTTATTTGCACGAAATAATATATACAATTTTTTATCGATTTTTTTATCAAAACAAAAATATATACATAATTCTTTTATCTGGAAGAATTAATATATGCATTGTTTATCAAATTTTTTTCGACAAAACACAGTAGATACAATTTTTAAACAGAAAATATATATTTTTTTATCAGCAAGAAACAATATATACATTTGTTCTTTTGATCATTTTTTTTATCAGCAAGATACAGTATATACATTTGTTTCCATTGAAGAGAAACAATATATACCTTTTTATCAGCAAAAAATAATATATACAATGTTTTTATTGGGAAGAATTAATAGATGCTGTTTTTTTATAAATTTTTTTCAACACAAAACACTACGTACTTTTGTTTTATCAGAAAAAAAACAATGAATATTGTTTTATCGGCAAGAAACAATTTATACATTTGTTCTTGTGATCATTTTTTTATCAGTAAAAAATAATATATAATTTTTTTTTGTACTTTTCTTATCAGCAAGAAAATATGTATAATTTTTTTTTTATTTGCTAGAAACAATATACATTTTGATGATCAGTTTTTTTATCAACAAAAGAGAATATATATACAATTTTTTTTATCAGGAAGAATTAATACATACATTTTTTATCAATTTATTTTTCACAGGAAGGAATTTATCAGGAAAAAAATAATTTTTTTTATCAGCAAAAAAAATATATACATTTGTTCTTTTTATCATTTTTTTATCGGTAAGAAACAATATATAAATTTTTTTCTCTGCATTCCTTTCATAAAAAAGAAAAAATATATCTATTTTTTTCACCAGCAAGAAATTATGAATATTTTTTATCAGCAAGAAACTGCATATACGTTTTTTATATTTTAAAGAAACAATATATACATATTTTATCTGTATCTTTGTTATCTGGAAGAAAAACAATATCCACTTTTCTATCGGAAGAAATAATAAATATTTTTCTTATCAGCAAGAAACAGTATATATTTTTTTATTTGCACGAAATAATATATACAATTTTTTATCGATTTTTTTATCAAAACAAAAATATATACATAATTCTTTTATCTGGAAGAATTAATATATGCATTGTTTATCAAATTTTTTTCGACAAAACACAGTAGATACAATTTTTAAACAGAAAATATATATATTTTTTATCAGCAAGAAACAATATATACATTTGTTCTTTTGATCATTTTTTTTATCAGCAAGATACAGTATATACATTTGTTTTCATTGAAGAGAAACAATATATACCTTTTTTATCAGCAAAAAATAATATATACAATGTTTTTATTGGGAAGAATTAATAGATGCTGTTTTTTATAAATTTTTTTCAACACAAAACACTACGTACTTTTGTTTTATCAGAAAAAAAACAATGAATATTGTTTTATCGGCAAGAAACAATTTATACATTTGTTCTTGTGATCATTTTTTTATGAGTAAAAAATAATATATAATTTTTTTTTGTACTTTTCTTATCAGCAAGAAAATATGTATAATTTTTTTTTATTTGCTAGAAACAATATACATTTTGATGATCAGTTTTTTTATCAACAAAAGAGAATATATACAATTTTTTTTATCAGGAAGAATTAATACATACATTTTTTATCAATTTATTTTTCACAGGAAGGAATTTATCAGGAAAAAAATAATTTTTTTTATCAGCAAAAAAAATATATACATTTGTTCTTTTTATCATTTTTTTATCGGTAAGAAACAGTATATAAATTTTTTTCTCTGCATTCCTTTCATAAAAAAGAAAAAATATATCTATTTTTTTCACCAGCAAGAAATTATGAATATTTTTTATCAGCAAGAAACTGCATATACGTTTTTTATATTTTAAAGAAACAATATATACATATTTTATCTGTATCTTTGTTATCTGGAAGAAAAACAATATCCACTTTTCTATCGGAAGAAATAATAAATATTTTTCTTATCAGCAAGAAACAGTATATATTTTTTTATTTGCACGAAATAATATATACAATTTTTTATCGATTTTTTTATCAAAACAAAAATATATACATAATTCTTTTATCTGGAAGAATTAATATATGCATTGTTTATCAAATTTTTTTCGACAAAACACAGTAGATACAATTTTTAAACAGAAAATATATATATTTTTTATCAGCAAGAAACAATATATACATTTGTTCTTTTGATCATTTTTTTATCAGCAAGATACAGTATATACATTTGTTTTCATTGAAGAGAAACAATATATACCTTTTTATCAGCAAAAAATAATATATACAATGTTTTTATTGGGAAGAATTAATAGATGCTGTTTTTTTATAAATTTTTTTCAACACAAAACACTACGTACTTTTGTTTTATCAGAAAAAAAACAATGAATATTGTTTTATCGGCAAGAAACAATTTATACATTTGTTCTTGTGATCATTTTTTATGAGTAAAAAATAATATATAATTTTTTTTTGTACTTTTCTTATCAGCAAGAAAATATGTATAATTTTTTTTTTATTTGCTAGAAACAATATACATTTTGATGATCAGTTTTTTTATCAACAAAAGAGAATATATATACAATTTTTTTTATCAGGAAGAATTAATACATACATTTTTTATCAATTTATTTTTCACAGGAAGGAATTTATCAGGAAAAAAATAATTTTTTTTATCAGCAAAAAAAATATATACATTTGTTCTTTTTATCATTTTTTTATCGGTAAGAAACAGTATATAAATTTTTTTCTCTGCATTCCTTTCATAAAAAAGAAAAAATATATCTATTTTTTTCACCAGCAAGAAATTATGAATATTTTTTATCAGCAAGAAACTGCATATACGTTTTTTATATTTTAAAGAAACAATATATACATATTTTATCTGTATCTTTGTTATCTGGAAGAAAAACAATATCCACTTTTCTATCGGAAGAAATAATAAATATTTTTCTTATCAGCAAGAAACAGTATATATTTTTTTATTTGCACGAAATAATATATACAATTTTTTATCGATTTTTTTATCAAAACAAAAATATATACATAATTCTTTTATCTGGAAGAATTAATATATGCATTGTTTATCAAATTTTTTTCGACAAAACACAGTAGATACAATTTTTAAACAGAAAATATATATATTTTTTATCAGCAAGAAACAATATATACATTTGTTCTTTTGATCATTTTTTTTATCAGCAAGATACAGTATATACATTTGTTTCCATTGAAGAGAAACAATATATACCTTTTTTATCAGCAAAAAATAATATATACAATGTTTTTATTGGGAAGAATTAATAGATGCTGTTTTTTTATAAATTTTTTTCAACACAAAACACTACGTACTTTTGTTTTATCAGAAAAAAAAACAATGAATATTGTTTTATCGGCAAGAAACAATTTATACATTTGTTCTTGTGATCATTTTTTTATGAGTAAAAAATAATATATAATTTTTTTTTGTACTTTTCTTATCAGCAAGAAAATATGTATAATTTTTTTTTATTTGCTAGAAACAATATACATTTTGATGATCAGTTTTTTTATCAACAAAAGAGAATATATACAATTTTTTTTATCAGGAAGAATTAATACATACATTTTTTATCAATTTATTTTCTACAGGAAGGAATTTATCAGGAAAAAAATAATTTTTTTTATCAGCAAAAAAAATATATACATTTGTTCTTTTTATCATTTTTTTATCGGTAAGAAACAGTATATAAATTTTTTTCTCTGCATTCCTTTCATAAAAAAGAAAAAATATATCTATTTTTTTCACCAGCAAGAAATTATGAATATTTTTTATCAGCAAGAAACTGCATATACGTTTTTTATATTTTAAAGAAACAATATATACATATTTTATCTGTATCTTTGTTATCTGGAAGAAAAACAATATCCACTTTTCTATCGGAAGAAATAATAAATATTTTTCTTATCAGCAAGAAACAGTATATATTTTTTTATTTGCACGAAATAATATATACAATTTTTTATCGATTTTTTTATCAAAACAAAAATATATACATAATTCTTTTATCTGGAAGAATTAATATATGCATTGTTTATCAAATTTTTTTCGACAAAACACAGTAGATACAATTTTTAAACAGAAAATATATATATTTTTATCAGCAAGAAACAATATATACATTTGTTCTTTTGATCATTTTTTTTATCAGCAAGATACAGTATATACATTTGTTTTCATTGAAGAGAAACAATATATACCTTTTTTATCAGCAAAAAATAATATATACAATGTTTTTATTGGGAAGAATTAATAGATGCTGTTTTTTATAAATTTTTTTCAACACAAAACACTACGTACTTTTGTTTTATCAGAAAAAAAACAATGAATATTGTTTTATCGGCAAGAAACAATTTATACATTTGTTCTTGTGATCATTTTTTTATGAGTAAAAAATAATATATAATTTTTTTTTGTACTTTTCTTATCAGCAAGAAAATATGTATAATTTTTTTTTTATTTGCTAGAAACAATATACATTTTGATGATCAGTTTTTTTATCAACAAAAGAGAATATATACAATTTTTTTATCAGGAAGAATTAATACATACATTTTTTATCAATTTATTTTTCACAGGAAGGAATTTATCAGGAAAAAAATAATTTTTTTTATCAGCAAAAAAAATATATACATTTGTTCTTTTTATCATTTTTTTATCGGTAAGAAACAGTATATAAATTTTTTTCTCTGCATTCCTTTCATAAAAAAGAAAAAATATATCTATTTTTTTCACCAGCAAGAAATTATGAATATTTTTTATCAGCAAGAAACTGCATATACGTTTTTTATATTTTAAAGAAACAATATATACATATTTTATCTGTATCTTTGTTATCTGGAAGAAAAACAATATCCACTTTTCTATCGGAAGAAATAATAAATATTTTTCTTATCAGCAAGAAACAGTATATATTTTTTTATTTGCACGAAATAATATATACAATTTTTTATCGATTTTTTTATCAAAACAAAAATATATACATAATTCTTTTATCTGGAAGAATTAATATATGCATTGTTTATCAAATTTTTTTCGACAAAACACAGTAGATACAATTTTTAAACAGAAAATATATATATTTTTTATCAGCAAGAAACAATATATACATTTGTTCTTTTGATCATTTTTTTTATCAGCAAGATACAGTATATACATTTGTTTTCATTGAAGAGAAACAATATATACCTTTTTTATCAGCAAAAAATAATATATACAATGTTTTTATTGGGAAGAATTAATAGATGCTGTTTTTTTATAAATTTTTTTCAACACAAAACACTACGTACTTTTGTTTTATCAGAAAAAAAACAATGAATATTGTTTTATCGGCAAGAAACAATTTATACATTTGTTCTTGTGATCATTTTTTTATCAGTAAAAAATAATATATAATTTTTTTTTGTACTTTTCTTATCAGCAAGAAAATATGTATAATTTTTTTTTTATTTGCTAGAAACAATATACATTTTGATGATCAGTTTTTTTATCAACAAAAGAGAATATATACAATTTTTTTTATCAGGAAGAATTAATACATACATTTTTTATCAATTTATTTTTCACAGGAAGGAATTTATCAGGAAAAAAATAATTTTTTTTATCAGCAAAAAAAATATATACATTTGTTCTTTTTATCATTTTTTTATCGGTAAGAAACAGTATATAAATTTTTTTCTCTGCATTCCTTTCATAAAAAAGAAAAAATATATCTATTTTTTTCACCAGCAAGAAATTATGAATATTTTTTATCAGCAAGAAACTGCATATACGTTTTTTATATTTTAAAGAAACAATATATACATATTTTATCTGTATCTTTGTTATCTGGAAGAAAAACAATATCCACTTTTCTATCGGAAGAAATAATAAATATTTTTCTTATCAGCAAGAAACAGTATATATTTTTTATTTGCACGAAATAATATATACAATTTTTTATCGATTTTTTTATCAAAACAAAAATATATACATAATTCTTTTATCTGGAAGAATTAATATATGCATTGTTTATCAAATTTTTTTCGACAAAACACAGTAGATACAATTTTTAAACAGAAAATATATATATTTTTTATCAGCAAGAAACAATATATACATTTGTTCTTTTGATCATTTTTTTTATCAGCAAGATACAGTATATACATTTGTTTTCATTGAAGAGAAACAATATATACCTTTTTTATCAGCAAAAAATAATATATACAATGTTTTTATTGGGAAGAATTAATAGATGCTGTTTTTTTATAAATTTTTTTCAACACAAAACACTACGTACTTTTGTTTTATCAGAAAAAAAACAATGAATATTGTTTTATCGGCAAGAAACAATTTATACATTTGTTCTTGTGATCATTTTTTTATCAGTAAAAAATAATATATAATTTTTTTTTGTACTTTTCTTATCAGCAAGAAAATATGTATAATTTTTTTTTTATTTGCTAGAAACAATATACATTTTGATGATCAGTTTTTTTATCAACAAAAGAGAATATATACAATTTTTTTTATCAGGAAGAATTAATACATACATTTTTTATCAATTTATTTTTCACAGGAAGGAATTTATCAGGAAAAAAATAATTTTTTTTATCAGCAAAAAAAATATATACATTTGTTCTTTTTATCATTTTTTTATCGGTAAGAAACAGTATATAAATTTTTTTCTCTGCATTCCTTTCATAAAAAAGAAAAAATATATCTATTTTTTTCACCAGCAAGAAATTATGAATATTTTTTATCAGCAAGAAACTGCATATACGTTTTTTATATTTTAAAGAAACAATATATACATATTTTATCTGTATCTTTGTTATCTGGAAGAAAAACAATATCCACTTTTCTATCGGAAGAAATAATAAATATTTTTCTTATCAGCAAGAAACAGTATATATTTTTTTATTTGCACGAAATAATATATACAATTTTTTATCGATTTTTTTATCAAAACAAAAATATATACATAATTCTTTTATCTGGAAGAATTAATATATGCATTGTTTATCAAATTTTTTTCGACAAAACACAGTAGATACAATTTTTAAACAGAAAATATATATATTTTTTATCAGCAAGAAACAATATATACATTTGTTCTTTTGATCATTTTTTTTATCAGCAAGATACAGTATATACATTTGTTTTCATTGAAGAGAAACAATATATACCTTTTTTATCAGCAAAAAATAATATATACAATGTTTTTATTGGGAAGAATTAATAGATGCTGTTTTTTTATAAATTTTTTTCAACACAAAACACTACGTACTTTTGTTTTATCAGAAAAAAAACAATGAATATTGTTTTATCGGCAAGAAACAATTTATACATTTGTTCTTGTGATCATTTTTTTATGAGTAAAAAATAATATATAATTTTTTTTTGTACTTTTCTTATCAGCAAGAAAATATGTATAATTTTTTTTTTATTTGCTAGAAACAATATACATTTTGATGATCAGTTTTTTTATCAACAAAAGAGAATATATACAATTTTTTTTATCAGGAAGAATTAATACATACATTTTTTATCAATTTATTTTTCACAGGAAGGAATTTATCAGGAAAAAAATAATTTTTTTTATCAGCAAAAAAAATATATACATTTGTTCTTTTTATCATTTTTTTATCGGTAAGAAACAGTATATAAATTTTTTTCTCTGCATTCCTTTCATAAAAAAGAAAAAATATATCTATTTTTTTCACCAGCAAGAAATTATGAATATTTTTTATCAGCAAGAAACTGCATATACGTTTTTTATATTTTAAAGAAACAATATATACATATTTTATCTGTATCTTTGTTATCTGGAAGAAAAACAATATCCACTTTTCTATCGGAAGAAATAATAAATATTTTTCTTATCAGCAAGAAACAGTATATATTTTTTTATTTGCACGAAATAATATATACAATTTTTTATCGATTTTTTTATCAAAACAAAAATATATACATAATTCTTTTATCTGGAAGAATTAATATATGCATTGTTTATCAAATTTTTTTCGACAAAACACAGTAGATACAATTTTTAAACAGAAAATATATATATTTTTTATCAGCAAGAAACAATATATACATTTGTTCTTTTGATCATTTTTTTTATCAGCAAGATACAGTATATACATTTGTTTTCATTGAAGAGAAACAATATATACCTTTTTTATCAGCAAAAAATAATATATACAATGTTTTTATTGGGAAGAATTAATAGATGCTGTTTTTTTATAAATTTTTTTCAACACAAAACACTACGTACTTTTGTTTTATCAGAAAAAAAACAATGAATATTGTTTTATCGGCAAGAAACAATTTATACATTTGTTCTTGTGATCATTTTTTTATGAGTAAAAAATAATATATAATTTTTTTTTGTACTTTTCTTATCAGCAAGAAAATATGTATAATTTTTTTTTATTTGCTAGAAACAATATACATTTTGATGATCAGTTTTTTTATCAACAAAAGAGAATATATACAATTTTTTTTATCAGGAAGAATTAATACATACATTTTTTATCAATTTATTTTTCACAGGAAGGAATTTATCAGGAAAAAAATAATTTTTTTTATCAGCAAAAAAAATATATACATTTGTTCTTTTTATCATTTTTTTATCGGTAAGAAACAGTATATAAATTTTTTTCTCTGCATTCCTTTCATAAAAAAGAAAAAATATATCTATTTTTTTCACCAGCAAGAAATTATGAATATTTTTTATCAGCAAGAAACTGCATATACGTTTTTTATATTTTAAAGAAACAATATATACATATTTTATCTGTATCTTTGTTATCTGGAAGAAAAACAATATCCACTTTTCTATCGGAAGAAATAATAAATATTTTTCTTATCAGCAAGAAACAGTATATATTTTTTTATTTGCACGAAATAATATATACAATTTTTTATCGATTTTTTTATCAAAACAAAAATATATACATAATTCTTTTATCTGGAAGAATTAATATATGCATTGTTTATCAAATTTTTTTCGACAAAACACAGTAGATACAATTTTTAAACAGAAAATATATATATTTTTTATCAGCAAGAAACAATATATACATTTGTTCTTTTGATCATTTTTTTTATCAGCAAGATACAGTATATACATTTGTTTCCATTGAAGAGAAACAATATATACCTTTTTTATCAGCAAAAAATAATATATACAATGTTTTTATTGGGAAGAATTAATAGATGCTGTTTTTTTATAAATTTTTTTCAACACAAAACACTACGTACTTTTGTTTTATCAGAAAAAAAACAATGAATATTGTTTTATCGGCAAGAAACAATTTATACATTTGTTCTTGTGATCATTTTTTTATGAGTAAAAAATAATATATAATTTTTTTTTGTACTTTTCTTATCAGCAAGAAAATATGTATAATTTTTTTTTTATTTGCTAGAAACAATATACATTTTGATGATCAGTTTTTTTATCAACAAAAGAGAATATATACAATTTTTTTTATCAGGAAGAATTAATACATACATTTTTTATCAATTTATTTTTCACAGGAAGGAATTTATCAGGAAAAAAATAATTTTTTTTATCAGCAAAAAAAATATATACATTTGTTCTTTTTATCATTTTTTTATCGGTAAGAAACAGTATATAAATTTTTTTCTCTGCATTCCTTTCATAAAAAAGAAAAAATATATCTATTTTTTTCACCAGCAAGAAATTATGAATATTTTTTATCAGCAAGAAACTGCATATACGTTTTTTATATTTTAAAGAAACAATATATACATATTTTATCTGTATCTTTGTTATCTGGAAGAAAAACAATATCCACTTTTCTATCGGAAGAAATAATAAATATTTTTCTTATCAGCAAGAAACAGTATATATTTTTTTATTTGCACGAAATAATATATACAATTTTTTATCGATTTTTTTATCAAAACAAAAATATATACATAATTCTTTTATCTGGAAGAATTAATATATGCATTGTTTATCAAATTTTTTTCGACAAAACACAGTAGATACAATTTTTAAACAGAAAATATATATATTTTTTATCAGCAAGAAACAATATATACATTTGTTCTTTTGATCATTTTTTTTATCAGCAAGATACAGTATATACATTTGTTTTCATTGAAGAGAAACAATATATACCTTTTTTATCAGCAAAAAATAATATATACAATGTTTTTATTGGGAAGAATTAATAGATGCTGTTTTTTTATAAATTTTTTTCAACACAAAACACTACGTACTTTTGTTTTATCAGAAAAAAAACAATGAATATTGTTTTATCGGCAAGAAACAATTTATACATTTGTTCTTGTGATCATTTTTTTATGAGTAAAAAATAATATATAATTTTTTTTTGTACTTTTCTTATCAGCAAGAAAATATGTATAATTTTTTTTTTATTTGCTAGAAACAATATACATTTTGATGATCAGTTTTTTTATCAACAAAAGAGAATATATACAATTTTTTTTATCAGGAAGAATTAATACATACATTTTTTATCAATTTATTTTTCACAGGAAGGAATTTATCAGGAAAAAAATAATTTTTTTTATCAGCAAAAAAAATATATACATTTGTTCTTTTTATCATTTTTTTATCGGTAAGAAACAGTATATAAATTTTTTTCTCTGCATTCCTTTCATAAAAAAGAAAAAATATATCTATTTTTTTCACCAGCAAGAAATTATGAATATTTTTTATCAGCAAGAAACTGCATATACGTTTTTTATATTTTAAAGAAACAATATATACATATTTTATCTGTATCTTTGTTATCTGGAAGAAAAACAATATCCACTTTTCTATCGGAAGAAATAATAAATATTTTTCTTATCAGCAAGAAACAGTATATATTTTTTTATTTGCACGAAATAATATATACAATTTTTTATCGATTTTTTTATCAAAACAAAAATATATACATAATTCTTTTATCTGGAAGAATTAATATATGCATTGTTTATCAAATTTTTTTCGACAAAACACAGTAGATACAATTTTTAAACAGAAAATATATATATTTTTTATCAGCAAGAAACAATATATACATTTGTTCTTTTGATCATTTTTTTTATCAGCAAGATACAGTATATACATTTGTTTCCATTGAAGAGAAACAATATATACCTTTTTTATCAGCAAAAAATAATATATACAATGTTTTTATTGGGAAGAATTAATAGATGCTGTTTTTTTATAAATTTTTTTCAACACAAAACACTACGTACTTTTGTTTTATCAGAAAAAAAACAATGAATATTGTTTTATCGGCAAGAAACAATTTATACATTTGTTCTTGTGATCATTTTTTTATGAGTAAAAAATAATATATAATTTTTTTTTGTACTTTTCTTATCAGCAAGAAAATATGTATAATTTTTTTTTTATTTGCTAGAAACAATATACATTTTGATGATCAGTTTTTTTATCAACAAAAGAGAATATATACAATTTTTTTTATCAGGAAGAATTAATACATACATTTTTTATCAATTTATTTTTCACAGGAAGGAATTTATCAGGAAAAAAATAATTTTTTTTATCAGCAAAAAAAATATATACATTTGTTCTTTTTATCATTTTTTTATCGGTAAGAAACAGTATATAAATTTTTTTCTCTGCATTCCTTTCATAAAAAAGAAAAAATATATCTATTTTTTTCACCAGCAAGAAATTATGAATATTTTTTATCAGCAAGAAACTGCATATACGTTTTTTATATTTTAAAGAAACAATATATACATATTTTATCTGTATCTTTGTTATCTGGAAGAAAAACAATATCCACTTTTCTATCGGAAGAAATAATAAATATTTTTCTTATCAGCAAGAAACAGTATATATTTTTTTATTTGCACGAAATAATATATACAATTTTTTATCGATTTTTTTATCAAAACAAAAATATATACATAATTCTTTTATCTGGAAGAATTAATATATGCATTGTTTATCAAATTTTTTTCGACAAAACACAGTAGATACAATTTTTAAACAGAAAATATATATATTTTTTATCAGCAAGAAACAATATATACATTTGTTCTTTTGATCATTTTTTTTATCAGCAAGATACAGTATATACATTTGTTTCCATTGAAGAGAAACAATATATACCTTTTTTATCAGCAAAAAATAATATATACAATGTTTTTATTGGGAAGAATTAATAGATGCTGTTTTTTTATAAATTTTTTTCAACACAAAACACTACGTACTTTTGTTTTATCAGAAAAAAAACAATGAATATTGTTTTATCGGCAAGAAACAATTTATACATTTGTTCTTGTGATCATTTTTTTATGAGTAAAAAATAATATATAATTTTTTTTTGTACTTTTCTTATCAGCAAGAAAATATGTATAATTTTTTTTTTATTTGCTAGAAACAATATACATTTTGATGATCAGTTTTTTTATCAACAAAAGAGAATATATACAATTTTTTTTATCAGGAAGAATTAATACATACATTTTTTATCAATTTATTTTTCACAGGAAGGAATTTATCAGGAAAAAAATAATTTTTTTTATCAGCAAAAAAAATATATACATTTGTTCTTTTTATCATTTTTTTATCGGTAAGAAACAGTATATAAATTTTTTTCTCTGCATTCCTTTCATAAAAAAGAAAAAATATATCTATTTTTTTCACCAGCAAGAAATTATGAATATTTTTTATCAGCAAGAAACTGCATATACGTTTTTTATATTTTAAAGAAACAATATATACATATTTTATCTGTATCTTTGTTATCTGGAAGAAAAACAATATCCACTTTTCTATCGGAAGAAATAATAAATATTTTTCTTATCAGCAAGAAACAGTATATATTTTTTTATTTGCACGAAATAATATATACAATTTTTTATCGATTTTTTTATCAAAACAAAAATATATACATAATTCTTTTATCTGGAAGAATTAATATATGCATTGTTTATCAAATTTTTTTCGACAAAACACAGTAGATACAATTTTTAAACAGAAAATATATATATTTTTTATCAGCAAGAAACAATATATACATTTGTTCTTTTGATCATTTTTTTTATCAGCAAGATACAGTATATACATTTGTTTCCATTGAAGAGAAACAATATATACCTTTTTTATCAGCAAAAAATAATATATACAATGTTTTTATTGGGAAGAATTAATAGATGCTGTTTTTTTATAAATTTTTTTCAACACAAAACACTACGTACTTTTGTTTTATCAGAAAAAAAACAATGAATATTGTTTTATCGGCAAGAAACAATTTATACATTTGTTCTTGTGATCATTTTTTTATGAGTAAAAAATAATATATAATTTTTTTTTGTACTTTTCTTATCAGCAAGAAAATATGTATAATTTTTTTTTTATTTGCTAGAAACAATATACATTTTGATGATCAGTTTTTTTATCAACAAAAGAGAATATATACAATTTTTTTTATCAGGAAGAATTAATACATACATTTTTTATCAATTTATTTTTCACAGGAAGGAATTTATCAGGAAAAAAATAATTTTTTTTATCAGCAAAAAAAATATATACATTTGTTCTTTTTATCATTTTTTTATCGGTAAGAAACAGTATATAAATTTTTTTCTCTGCATTCCTTTCATAAAAAAGAAAAAATATATCTATTTTTTTCACCAGCAAGAAATTATGAATATTTTTTATCAGCAAGAAACTGCATATACGTTTTTTATATTTTAAAGAAACAATATATACATATTTTATCTGTATCTTTGTTATCTGGAAGAAAAACAATATCCACTTTTCTATCGGAAGAAATAATAAATATTTTTCTTATCAGCAAGAAACAGTATATATTTTTTTATTTGCACGAAATAATATATACAATTTTTTATCGATTTTTTTATCAAAACAAAAATATATACATAATTCTTTTATCTGGAAGAATTAATATATGCATTGTTTATCAAATTTTTTTCGACAAAACACAGTAGATACAATTTTTAAACAGAAAATATATATATTTTTTATCAGCAAGAAACAATATATACATTTGTTCTTTTGATCATTTTTTTTATCAGCAAGATACAGTATATACATTTGTTTCCATTGAAGAGAAACAATATATACCTTTTTTATCAGCAAAAAATAATATATACAATGTTTTTATTGGGAAGAATTAATAGATGCTGTTTTTTTATAAATTTTTTTCAACACAAAACACTACGTACTTTTGTTTTATCAGAAAAAAAACAATGAATATTGTTTTATCGGCAAGAAACAATTTATACATTTGTTCTTGTGATCATTTTTTTATGAGTAAAAAATAATATATAATTTTTTTTTGTACTTTTCTTATCAGCAAGAAAATATGTATAATTTTTTTTTTATTTGCTAGAAACAATATACATTTTGATGATCAGTTTTTTTATCAACAAAAGAGAATATATACAATTTTTTTTATCAGGAAGAATTAATACATACATTTTTTATCAATTTATTTTTCACAGGAAGGAATTTATCAGGAAAAAAATAATTTTTTTTATCAGCAAAAAAAATATATACATTTGTTCTTTTTATCATTTTTTTATCGGTAAGAAACAGTATATAAATTTTTTTCTCTGCATTCCTTTCATAAAAAAGAAAAAATATATCTATTTTTTTCACCAGCAAGAAATTATGAATATTTTTTATCAGCAAGAAACTGCATATACGTTTTTTATATTTTAAAGAAACAATATATACATATTTTATCTGTATCTTTGTTATCTGGAAGAAAAACAATATCCACTTTTCTATCGGAAGAAATAATAAATATTTTTCTTATCAGCAAGAAACAGTATATATTTTTTTATTTGCACGAAATAATATATACAATTTTTTATCGATTTTTTTATCAAAACAAAAATATATACATAATTCTTTTATCTGGAAGAATTAATATATGCATTGTTTATCAAATTTTTTTCGACAAAACACAGTAGATACAATTTTTAAACAGAAAATATATATATTTTTTATCAGCAAGAAACAATATATACATTTGTTCTTTTGATCATTTTTTTTATCAGCAAGATACAGTATATACATTTGTTTCCATTGAAGAGAAACAATATATACCTTTTTTATCAGCAAAAAATAATATATACAATGTTTTTATTGGGAAGAATTAATAGATGCTGTTTTTTTATAAATTTTTTTCAACACAAAACACTACGTACTTTTGTTTTATCAGAAAAAAAACAATGAATATTGTTTTATCGGCAAGAAACAATTTATACATTTGTTCTTGTGATCATTTTTTTATGAGTAAAAAATAATATATAATTTTTTTTTGTACTTTTCTTATCAGCAAGAAAATATGTATAATTTTTTTTTTATTTGCTAGAAACAATATACATTTTGATGATCAGTTTTTTTATCAACAAAAGAGAATATATACAATTTTTTTTATCAGGAAGAATTAATACATACATTTTTTATCAATTTATTTTTCACAGGAAGGAATTTATCAGGAAAAAAATAATTTTTTTTATCAGCAAAAAAAATATATACATTTGTTCTTTTTATCATTTTTTTATCGGTAAGAAACAGTATATAAATTTTTTTCTCTGCATTCCTTTCATAAAAAAGAAAAAATATATCTATTTTTTTCACCAGCAAGAAATTATGAATATTTTTTATCAGCAAGAAACTGCATATACGTTTTTTATATTTTAAAGAAACAATATATACATATTTTATCTGTATCTTTGTTATCTGGAAGAAAAACAATATCCACTTTTCTATCGGAAGAAATAATAAATATTTTTCTTATCAGCAAGAAACAGTATATATTTTTTTATTTGCACGAAATAATATATACAATTTTTTATCGATTTTTTTATCAAAACAAAAATATATACATAATTCTTTTATCTGGAAGAATTAATATATGCATTGTTTATCAAATTTTTTTCGACAAAACACAGTAGATACAATTTTTAAACAGAAAATATATATATTTTTTATCAGCAAGAAACAATATATACATTTGTTCTTTTGATCATTTTTTTTATCAGCAAGATACAGTATATACATTTGTTTCCATTGAAGAGAAACAATATATACCTTTTTTATCAGCAAAAAATAATATATACAATGTTTTTATTGGGAAGAATTAATAGATGCTGTTTTTTTATAAATTTTTTTCAACACAAAACACTACGTACTTTTGTTTTATCAGAAAAAAAACAATGAATATTGTTTTATCGGCAAGAAACAATTTATACATTTGTTCTTGTGATCATTTTTTTATGAGTAAAAAATAATATATAATTTTTTTTTGTACTTTTCTTATCAGCAAGAAAATATGTATAATTTTTTTTTTATTTGCTAGAAACAATATACATTTTGATGATCAGTTTTTTTATCAACAAAAGAGAATATATACAATTTTTTTTATCAGGAAGAATTAATACATACATTTTTTATCAATTTATTTTTCACAGGAAGGAATTTATCAGGAAAAAAATAATTTTTTTTATCAGCAAAAAAAATATATACATTTGTTCTTTTTATCATTTTTTTATCGGTAAGAAACAGTATATAAATTTTTTTCTCTGCATTCCTTTCATAAAAAAGAAAAAATATATCTATTTTTTTCACCAGCAAGAAATTATGAATATTTTTTATCAGCAAGAAACTGCATATACGTTTTTTATATTTTAAAGAAACAATATATACATATTTTATCTGTATCTTTGTTATCTGGAAGAAAAACAATATCCACTTTTCTATCGGAAGAAATAATAAATATTTTTCTTATCAGCAAGAAACAGTATATATTTTTTTATTTGCACGAAATAATATATACAATTTTTTATCGATTTTTTTATCAAAACAAAAATATATACATAATTCTTTTATCTGGAAGAATTAATATATGCATTGTTTATCAAATTTTTTTCGACAAAACACAGTAGATACAATTTTTAAACAGAAAATATATATATTTTTTATCAGCAAGAAACAATATATACATTTGTTCTTTTGATCATTTTTTTTATCAGCAAGATACAGTATATACATTTGTTTCCATTGAAGAGAAACAATATATACCTTTTTTATCAGCAAAAAATAATATATACAATGTTTTTATTGGGAAGAATTAATAGATGCTGTTTTTTTATAAATTTTTTTCAACACAAAACACTACGTACTTTTGTTTTATCAGAAAAAAAACAATGAATATTGTTTTATCGGCAAGAAACAATTTATACATTTGTTCTTGTGATCATTTTTTTATGAGTAAAAAATAATATATAATTTTTTTTTGTACTTTTCTTATCAGCAAGAAAATATGTATAATTTTTTTTTATTTGCTAGAAACAATATACATTTTGATGATCAGTTTTTTTATCAACAAAAGAGAATATATACAATTTTTTTTATCAGGAAGAATTAATACATACATTTTTTATCAATTTATTTTTCACAGGAAGGAATTTATCAGGAAAAAAATAATTTTTTTTATCAGCAAAAAAAATATATACATTTGTTCTTTTTATCATTTTTTTATCGGTAAGAAACAGTATATAAATTTTTTTCTCTGCATTCCTTTCATAAAAAAGAAAAAATATATCTATTTTTTTCACCAGCAAGAAATTATGAATATTTTTTATCAGCAAGAAACTGCATATACGTTTTTTATATTTTAAAGAAACAATATATACATATTTTATCTGTATCTTTGTTATCTGGAAGAAAAACAATATCCACTTTTCTATCGGAAGAAATAATAAATATTTTTCTTATCAGCAAGAAACAGTATATATTTTTTTATTTGCACGAAATAATATATACAATTTTTTATCGATTTTTTTATCAAAACAAAAATATATACATAATTCTTTTATCTGGAAGAATTAATATATGCATTGTTTATCAAATTTTTTTCGACAAAACACAGTAGATACAATTTTTAAACAGAAAATATATATATTTTTTATCAGCAAGAAACAATATATACATTTGTTCTTTTGATCATTTTTTTTATCAGCAAGATACAGTATATACATTTGTTTTCATTGAAGAGAAACAATATATACCTTTTTTATCAGCAAAAAATAATATATACAATGTTTTTATTGGGAAGAATTAATAGATGCTGTTTTTTTATAAATTTTTTTCAACACAAAACACTACGTACTTTTGTTTTATCAGAAAAAAAACAATGAATATTGTTTTATCGGCAAGAAACAATTTATACATTTGTTCTTGTGATCATTTTTTTATGAGTAAAAAATAATATATAATTTTTTTTTGTACTTTTCTTATCAGCAAGAAAATATGTATAATTTTTTTTTTATTTGCTAGAAACAATATACATTTTGATGATCAGTTTTTTTATCAACAAAAGAGAATATATACAATTTTTTTTATCAGGAAGAATTAATACATACATTTTTTATCAATTTATTTTTCACAGGAAGGAATTTATCAGGAAAAAAATAATTTTTTTTATCAGCAAAAAAAATATATACATTTGTTCTTTTTATCATTTTTTTATCGGTAAGAAACAGTATATAAATTTTTTTCTCTGCATTCCTTTCATAAAAAAGAAAAAATATATCTATTTTTTTCACCAGCAAGAAATTATGAATATTTTTTATCAGCAAGAAACTGCATATACGTTTTTTATATTTTAAAGAAACAATATATACATATTTTATCTGTATCTTTGTTATCTGGAAGAAAAACAATATCCACTTTTCTATCGGAAGAAATAATAAATATTTTTCTTATCAGCAAGAAACAGTATATATTTTTTTATTTGCACGAAATAATATATACAATTTTTTATCGATTTTTTTATCAAAACAAAAATATATACATAATTCTTTTATCTGGAAGAATTAATATATGCATTGTTTATCAAATTTTTTTCGACAAAACACAGTAGATACAATTTTTAAACAGAAAATATATATATTTTTTATCAGCAAGAAACAATATATACATTTGTTCTTTTGATCATTTTTTTTATCAGCAAGATACAGTATATACATTTGTTTTCATTGAAGAGAAACAATATATACCTTTTTTATCAGCAAAAAATAATATATACAATGTTTTTATTGGGAAGAATTAATAGATGCTGTTTTTTTATAAATTTTTTTCAACACAAAACACTACGTACTTTTGTTTTATCAGAAAAAAAACAATGAATATTGTTTTATCGGCAAGAAACAATTTATACATTTGTTCTTGTGATCATTTTTTTATGAGTAAAAAATAATATATAATTTTTTTTTGTACTTTTCTTATCAGCAAGAAAATATGTATAATTTTTTTTTTATTTGCTAGAAACAATATACATTTTGATGATCAGTTTTTTTATCAACAAAAGAGAATATATACAATTTTTTTTATCAGGAAGAATTAATACATACATTTTTTATCAATTTATTTTTCACAGGAAGGAATTTATCAGGAAAAAAATAATTTTTTTTATCAGCAAAAAAAATATATACATTTGTTCTTTTTATCATTTTTTTATCGGTAAGAAACAGTATATAAATTTTTTTCTCTGCATTCCTTTCATAAAAAAGAAAAAATATATCTATTTTTTTCACCAGCAAGAAATTATGAATATTTTTTATCAGCAAGAAACTGCATATACGTTTTTTATATTTTAAAGAAACAATATATACATATTTTATCTGTATCTTTGTTATCTGGAAGAAAAACAATATCCACTTTTCTATCGGAAGAAATAATAAATATTTTTCTTATCAGCAAGAAACAGTATATATTTTTTTATTTGCACGAAATAATATATACAATTTTTTATCGATTTTTTTATCAAAACAAAAATATATACATAATTCTTTTATCTGGAAGAATTAATATATGCATTGTTTATCAAATTTTTTTCGACAAAACACAGTAGATACAATTTTTAAACAGAAAATATATATATTTTTTATCAGCAAGAAACAATATATACATTTGTTCTTTTGATCATTTTTTTTATCAGCAAGATACAGTATATACATTTGTTTTCATTGAAGAGAAACAATATATACCTTTTTTATCAGCAAAAAATAATATATACAATGTTTTTATTGGGAAGAATTAATAGATGCTGTTTTTTTATAAATTTTTTTCAACACAAAACACTACGTACTTTTGTTTTATCAGAAAAAAAACAATGAATATTGTTTTATCGGCAAGAAACAATTTATACATTTGTTCTTGTGATCATTTTTTTATGAGTAAAAAATAATATATAATTTTTTTTTGTACTTTTCTTATCAGCAAGAAAATATGTATAATTTTTTTTTTATTTGCTAGAAACAATATACATTTTGATGATCAGTTTTTTTATCAACAAAAGAGAATATATACAATTTTTTTTATCAGGAAGAATTAATACATACATTTTTTATCAATTTATTTTTCACAGGAAGGAATTTATCAGGAAAAAAATAATTTTTTTTATCAGCAAAAAAAATATATACATTTGTTCTTTTTATCATTTTTTTATCGGTAAGAAACAGTATATAAATTTTTTTCTCTGCATTCCTTTCATAAAAAAGAAAAAATATATCTATTTTTTTCACCAGCAAGAAATTATGAATATTTTTTATCAGCAAGAAACTGCATATACGTTTTTTATATTTTAAAGAAACAATATATACATATTTTATCTGTATCTTTGTTATCTGGAAGAAAAACAATATCCACTTTTCTATCGGAAGAAATAATAAATATTTTTCTTATCAGCAAGAAACAGTATATATTTTTTTATTTGCACGAAATAATATATACAATTTTTTATCGATTTTTTTATCAAAACAAAAATATATACATAATTCTTTTATCTGGAAGAATTAATATATGCATTGTTTATCAAATTTTTTTCGACAAAACACAGTAGATACAATTTTTAAACAGAAAATATATATATTTTTTATCAGCAAGAAACAATATATACATTTGTTCTTTTGATCATTTTTTTTATCAGCAAGATACAGTATATACATTTGTTTTCATTGAAGAGAAACAATATATACCTTTTTTATCAGCAAAAAATAATATATACAATGTTTTTATTGGGAAGAATTAATAGATGCTGTTTTTTTATAAATTTTTTTCAACACAAAACACTACGTACTTTTGTTTTATCAGAAAAAAAACAATGAATATTGTTTTATCGGCAAGAAACAATTTATACATTTGTTCTTGTGATCATTTTTTTATGAGTAAAAAATAATATATAATTTTTTTTTGTACTTTTCTTATCAGCAAGAAAATATGTATAATTTTTTTTTATTTGCTAGAAACAATATACATTTTGATGATCAGTTTTTTTATCAACAAAAGAGAATATATACAATTTTTTTTATCAGGAAGAATTAATACATACATTTTTTATCAATTTATTTTTCACAGGAAGGAATTTATCAGGAAAAAAATAATTTTTTTTATCAGCAAAAAAAATATATACATTTGTTCTTTTTATCATTTTTTTATCGGTAAGAAACAGTATATAAATTTTTTTCTCTGCATTCCTTTCATAAAAAAGAAAAAATATATCTATTTTTTTCACCAGCAAGAAATTATGAATATTTTTTATCAGCAAGAAACTGCATATACGTTTTTTATATTTTAAAGAAACAATATATACATATTTTATCTGTATCTTTGTTATCTGGAAGAAAAACAATATCCACTTTTCTATCGGAAGAAATAATAAATATTTTTCTTATCAGCAAGAAACAGTATATATTTTTTTATTTGCACGAAATAATATATACAATTTTTTATCGATTTTTTTATCAAAACAAAAATATATACATAATTCTTTTATCTGGAAGAATTAATATATGCATTGTTTATCAAATTTTTTTCGACAAAACACAGTAGATACAATTTTTAAACAGAAAATATATATATTTTTTATCAGCAAGAAACAATATATACATTTGTTCTTTTGATCATTTTTTTTATCAGCAAGATACAGTATATACATTTGTTTTCATTGAAGAGAAACAATATATACCTTTTTTATCAGCAAAAAATAATATATACAATGTTTTTATTGGGAAGAATTAATAGATGCTGTTTTTTTATAAATTTTTTTCAACACAAAACACTACGTACTTTTGTTTTATCAGAAAAAAAACAATGAATATTGTTTTATCGGCAAGAAACAATTTATACATTTGTTCTTGTGATCATTTTTTTATCAGTAAAAAATAATATATAATTTTTTTTTGTACTTTTCTTATCAGCAAGAAAATATGTATAATTTTTTTTTTATTTGCTAGAAACAATATACATTTTGATGATCAGTTTTTTTATCAACAAAAGAGAATATATACAATTTTTTTTATCAGGAAGAATTAATACATACATTTTTTATCAATTTATTTTTCTACAGGAAGGAATTTATCAGGAAAAAAATAATTTTTTTTATCAGCAAAAAAAATATATACATTTTTTCTTTTTATCATTTTTTTATCGGTAAGAAACAATATATAAATTTTTTTCTCTGCATTCCTTTCATAAAAAAGAAAAAATATATCTATTTTTTTCACCAGCAAGAAATTATGAATATTTTTTATCAGCAAGAAACTGCATATACGTTTTTTATATTTTAAAGAAACAATATATACATATTTTATCTGTATCTTTGTTATCTGGAAGAAAAACAATATCCACTTTTCTATCGGAAGAAATAATAAATATTTTTCTTATCAGCAAGAAACAGTATATATTTTTTTATTTGCACGAAATAATATATACAATTTTTTATCGATTTTTTTATCAAAACAAAAATATATACATAATTCTTTTATCTGGAAGAATTAATATATGCATTGTTTATCAAATTTTTTTCGACAAAACACAGTAGATACAATTTTTAAACAGAAAATATATATATTTTTTATCAGCAAGAAACAATATATACATTTGTTCTTTTGATCATTTTTTTTATCAGCAAGATACAGTATATACATTTGTTTTCATTGAAGAGAAACAATATATACCTTTTTTATCAGCAAAAAATAATATATACAATGTTTTTATTGGGAAGAATTAATAGATGCTGTTTTTTTATAAATTTTTTTCAACACAAAACACTACGTACTTTTGTTTTATCAGAAAAAAAACAATGAATATTGTTTTATCGGCAAGAAACAATTTATACATTTGTTCTTGTGATCATTTTTTTATCAGTAAAAAATAATATATAATTTTTTTTTGTACTTTTCTTATCAGCAAGAAAATATGTATAATTTTTTTTTTATTTGCTAGAAACAATATACATTTTGATGATCAGTTTTTTTATCAACAAAAGAGAATATATACAATTTTTTTTATCAGGAAGAATTAATACATACATTTTTTATCAATTTATTTTTCTACAGGAAGGAATTTATCAGGAAAAAAATAATTTTTTTTATCAGCAAAAAAAATATATACATTTTTTCTTTTTATCATTTTTTTATCGGTAAGAAACAATATATAAATTTTTTTCTCTGCATTCCTTTCATAAAAAAGAAAAAATATATCTATTTTTTTCACCAGCAAGAAATTATGAATATTTTTTATCAGCAAGAAACTGCATATACGTTTTTTATATTTTAAAGAAACAATATATACATATTTTATCTGTATCTTTGTTATCTGGAAGAAAAACAATATCCACTTTTCTATCGGAAGAAATAATAAATATTTTTCTTATCAGCAAGAAACAGTATATATTTTTTTATTTGCACGAAATAATATATACAATTTTTTATCGATTTTTTTATCAAAACAAAAATATATACATAATTCTTTTATCTGGAAGAATTAATATATGCATTGTTTATCAAATTTTTTTCGACAAAACACAGTAGATACAATTTTTAAACAGAAAATATATATATTTTTTATCAGCAAGAAACAATATATACATTTGTTCTTTTGATCATTTTTTTTATCAGCAAGATACAGTATATACATTTGTTTTCATTGAAGAGAAACAATATATACCTTTTTTATCAGCAAAAAATAATATATACAATGTTTTTATTGGGAAGAATTAATAGATGCTGTTTTTTTATAAATTTTTTTCAACACAAAACACTACGTACTTTTGTTTTATCAGAAAAAAAACAATGAATATTGTTTTATCGGCAAGAAACAATTTATACATTTGTTCTTGTGATCATTTTTTTATCAGTAAAAAATAATATATAATTTTTTTTTGTACTTTTCTTATCAGCAAGAAAATATGTATAATTTTTTTTTTATTTGCTAGAAACAATATACATTTTGATGATCAGTTTTTTTATCAACAAAAGAGAATATATACAATTTTTTTTATCAGGAAGAATTAATACATACATTTTTTATCAATTTATTTTTCTACAGGAAGGAATTTATCAGGAAAAAAATAATTTTTTTTATCAGCAAAAAAAATATATACATTTTTTCTTTTTATCATTTTTTTATCGGTAAGAAACAATATATAAATTTTTTTCTCTGCATTCCTTTCATAAAAAAGAAAAAATATATCTATTTTTTTCACCAGCAAGAAATTATGAATATTTTTTATCAGCAAGAAACTGCATATACGTTTTTTATATTTTAAAGAAACAATATATACATATTTTATCTGTATCTTTGTTATCTGGAAGAAAAACAATATCCACTTTTCTATCGGAAGAAATAATAAATATTTTTCTTATCAGCAAGAAACAGTATATATTTTTTTATTTGCACGAAATAATATATACAATTTTTTATCGATTTTTTTATCAAAACAAAAATATATACATAATTCTTTTATCTGGAAGAATTAATATATGCATTGTTTATCAAATTTTTTTCGACAAAACACAGTAGATACAATTTTTAAACAGAAAATATATATATTTTTTATCAGCAAGAAACAATATATACATTTGTTCTTTTGATCATTTTTTTTATCAGCAAGATACAGTATATACATTTGTTTTCATTGAAAAGAAACAATATATACCTTTTTTATCAGCAAAAAATAATATATACAATGTTTTTATTGGGAAGAATTAATAGATGCTGTTTTTTTATAAATTTTTTTCAACACAAAACACTACGTACTTTTGTTTTATCAGAAAAAAAACAATGAATATTGTTTTATCGGCAAGAAACAATTTATACATTTGTTCTTTTGATCATTTTTTTATCAGTAAAAAACAATATATAATTTTTTTTTGTACTTTTCTTATCAGCAAGAAAACATATATAATTTTTTTTTTATTTGCTAGAAACAATATACATTTTGATGATCAGTTTTTTTATCAACAAAAGAGAATATATACAATTTTTTTTATCAGGAAGAATTAATACATACATTTTTTATCAATTTATTTTTCTACAGGAAGGAATTTATCAGGAAAAAAATAATTTCTTTTATCAGCAAAAAAAATATATACATTTGTTCTTTTTATCATTTTTTTATCGGTAAGAAACAATATATAAATTTTTTTCTCTGCATTCCTTTCATAAACAAGAAAAAATATATCTATTTTTTTCACCAGCAAGAAATTATAAATATTTTTTATCAGCAAGAAACTGCATATACGTTTTTTATATTTTAAAGAAACAATATATACATATTTTATCTGTATCTTTGTTATCTGGAAGAAAAACAATATCCACTTTTCTATCGGAAGAAATAATAAATATTTTTCTTATCAGCAAGAAACAGTATATATTTTTTTATTTGCACGAAATAATATATACAATTTTTTATCGATTTTTTTATCAAAACAAAAATATATACATAATTCTTTTATCTGGAAGAATTAATATATGCATTGTTTATCAAATTTTTTTCGACAAAACACAGTAGATACAATTTTTAAACAGAAAATATATATATTTTTTATCAGCAAGAAACAATATATACATTTGTTCTTTTGATCATTTTTTTTATCAGCAAGATACAGTATATACATTTGTTTTCATTGAAAAGAAACAATATATACCTTTTTTATCAGCAAAAAATAATATATACAATGTTTTTATTGGGAAGAATTAATAGATGCTGTTTTTTTATAAATTTTTTTCAACACAAAACACTACGTACTTTTGTTTTATCAGAAAAAAAACAATGAATATTGTTTTATCGGCAAGAAACAATTTATACATTTGTTCTTTTGATCATTTTTTTATCAGTAAAAAACAATATATAATTTTTTTTTGTACTTTTCTTATCAGCAAGAAAACATATATAATTTTTTTTTTATTTGCTAGAAACAATATACATTTTGATGATCAGTTTTTTTATCAACAAAAGAGAATATATACAATTTTTTTTATCAGGAAGAATTAATACATACATTTTTTATCAATTTATTTTTCTACAGGAAGGAATTTATCAGGAAAAAAATAATTTCTTTTATCAGCAAAAAAAATATATACATTTGTTCTTTTTATCATTTTTTTATCGGTAAGAAACAATATATAAATTTTTTTCTCTGCATTCCTTTCATAAACAAGAAAAAATATATCTATTTTTTTCACCAGCAAGAAATTATAAATATTTTTTATCAGCAAGAAACTGCATATACGTTTTTTATATTTTAAAGAAACAATATATACATATTTTATCTGTATCTTTGTTATCTGGAAGAAAAACAATATCCACTTTTCTATCGGAAGAAATAATAAATATTTTTCTTATCAGCAAGAAACAGTATATATTTTTTTATTTGCACGAAATAATATATACAATTTTTTATCGATTTTTTTATCAAAACAAAAATATATACATAATTCTTTTATCTGGAAGAATTAATATATGCATTGTTTATCAAATTTTTTTCGACAAAACACAGTAGATACAATTTTTAAACAGAAAATATATATATTTTTTATCAGCAAGAAACAATATATACATTTGTTCTTTTGATCATTTTTTTTATCAGCAAGATACAGTATATACATTTGTTTTCATTGAAAAGAAACAATATATACCTTTTTTATCAGCAAAAAATAATATATACAATGTTTTTATTGGGAAGAATTAATAGATGCTGTTTTTTTATAAATTTTTTTCAACACAAAACACTACGTACTTTTGTTTTATCAGAAAAAAAACAATGAATATTGTTTTATCGGCAAGAAACAATTTATACATTTGTTCTTTTGATCATTTTTTTATCAGTAAAAAACAATATATAATTTTTTTTTGTACTTTTCTTATCAGCAAGAAAACATATATATTTTTTTTTTATTTGCTAGAAACAATATACATTTTGATGATCAGTTTTTTTATCAACAAAAGAGAATATATACAATTTTTTTTATCAGGAAGAATTAATACATACATTTTTTATCAATTTATTTTTCTACAGGAAGGAATTTATCAGGAAAAAAATAATTTCTTTTATCAGCAAAAAAAATATATACATTTGTTCTTTTTATCATTTTTTTATCGGTAAGAAACAATATATAAATTTTTTTCTCTGCATTCCTTTCATAAACAAGAAAAAATATATCTATTTTTTTCACCAGCAAGAAATTATAAATATTTTTTATCAGCAAGAAACTGCATATACGTTTTTTATATTTTAAAGAAACAATATATACATATTTTATCTGTATCTTTGTTATCTGGAAGAAAAACAATATCCACTTTTCTATCGGAAGAAATAATAAATATTTTTCTTATCAGCAAGAAACAGTATATATTTTTTTATTTGCACGAAATAATATATACAATTTTTTATCGATTTTTTTATCAAAACAAAAATATATACATAATTCTTTTATCTGGAAGAATTAATATATGCATTGTTTATCAAATTTTTTTCGACAAAACACAGTAGATACAATTTTTAAACAGAAAATATATATATTTTTTATCAGCAAGAAACAATATATACATTTGTTCTTTTGATCATTTTTTTTATCAGCAAGATACAGTATATACATTTGTTTTCATTGAAAAGAAACAATATATACCTTTTTTATCAGCAAAAAATAATATATACAATGTTTTTATTGGGAAGAATTAATAGATGCTGTTTTTTTATAAATTTTTTTCAACACAAAACACTACGTACTTTTGTTTTATCAGAAAAAAAACAATGAATATTGTTTTATCGGCAAGAAACAATTTATACATTTGTTCTTTTGATCATTTTTTTATCAGTAAAAAACAATATATAATTTTTTTTTGTACTTTTCTTATCAGCAAGAAAACATATATAATTTTTTTTTTATTTGCTAGAAACAATATACATTTTGATGATCAGTTTTTTTATCAACAAAAGAGAATATATACAATTTTTTTTATCAGGAAGAATTAATACATACATTTTTTATCAATTTATTTTTCTACAGGAAGGAATTTATCAGGAAAAAAATAATTTCTTTTATCAGCAAAAAAAATATATACATTTGTTCTTTTTATCATTTTTTTATCGGTAAGAAACAATATATAAATTTTTTTCTCTGCATTCCTTTCATAAACAAGAAAAAATATATCTATTTTTTTCACCAGCAAGAAATTATAAATATTTTTTATCAGCAAGAAACTGCATATACGTTTTTTATATTTTAAAGAAACAATATATACATATTTTATCTGTATCTTTGTTATCTGGAAGAAAAACAATATCCACTTTTCTATCGGAAGAAATAATAAATATTTTTCTTATCAGCAAGAAACAGTATATATTTTTTTATTTGCACGAAATAATATATACAATTTTTTATCGATTTTTTTATCAAAACAAAAATATATACATAATTCTTTTATCTGGAAGAATTAATATATGCATTGTTTATCAAATTTTTTTCGACAAAACACAGTAGATACAATTTTTAAACAGAAAATATATATATTTTTTATCAGCAAGAAACAATATATACATTTGTTCTTTTGATCATTTTTTTTATCAGCAAGATACAGTATATACATTTGTTTTCATTGAAAAGAAACAATATATACCTTTTTTATCAGCAAAAAATAATATATACAATGTTTTTATTGGGAAGAATTAATAGATGCTGTTTTTTTATAAATTTTTTTCAACACAAAACACTACGTACTTTTGTTTTATCAGAAAAAAAACAATGAATATTGTTTTATCGGCAAGAAACAATTTATACATTTGTTCTTTTGATCATTTTTTTATCAGTAAAAAACAATATATAATTTTTTTTTGTACTTTTCTTATCAGCAAGAAAACATATATAGTTTTTTTTTTTATTTGCTAGAAACAATATACATTTTGATGATCAGTTTTTTTATCAACAAAAGAGAATATATACAATTTTTTTTATCAGGAAGAATTAATACATACATTTTATATCAATTTATTTTTCTACAGGAAGGAATTTATCAGGAAAAAAATAATTTCTTTTATCAGCAAAAAAAATATATACATTTGTTCTTTTTATCATTTTTTTATCGGTAAGAAACAATATATAAATTTTTTTCTCTGCATTCCTTTCATAAACAAGAAAAAATATATCTATTTTTTTCACCAGCAAGAAATTATAAATATTTTTTATCAGCAAGAAACTGCATATACGTTTTTTATATTTTAAAGAAACAATATATACATATTTTATCTGTATCTTTGTTATCTGGAAGAAAAACAATATCCACTTTTCTATCGGAAGAAATAATAAATATTTTTCTTATCAGCAAGAAACAGTATATATTTTTTTATTTGCACGAAATAATATATACAATTTTTTATCGATTTTTTTATCAAAACAAAAATATATACATAATTCTTTTATCTGGAAGAATTAATATATGCATTGTTTATCAAATTTTTTTCGACAAAACACAGTAGATACAATTTTTAAACAGAAAATATATATATTTTTTATCAGCAAGAAACAATATATACATTTGTTCTTTTGATCATTTTTTTTATCAGCAAGATACAGTATATACATTTGTTTTCATTGAAAAGAAACAATATATACCTTTTTTATCAGCAAAAAATAATATATACAATGTTTTTATTGGGAAGAATTAATAGATGCTGTTTTTTTATAAATTTTTTTCAACACAAAACACTACGTACTTTTGTTTTATCAGAAAAAAAACAATGAATATTGTTTTATCGGCAAGAAACAATTTATACATTTGTTCTTTTGATCATTTTTTTATCAGTAAAAAACAATATATAATTTTTTTTTGTACTTTTCTTATCAGCAAGAAAACATATATAGTTTTTTTTTTTATTTGCTAGAAACAATATACATTTTGATGATCAGTGTTTTTATCAACAAAAGAGAATATATACAATTTTTTTTATCAGGAAGAATTAATACATACATTTTATATCAATTTATTTTTCTACAGGAAGGAATTTATCAGGAAAAAAATAATTTCTTTTATCAGCAAAAAAAATATATACATTTGTTCTTTTTATCATTTTTTTATCGGTAAGAAACAATATATAAATTTTTTTCTCTGCATTCCTTTCATAAACAAGAAAAAATATATCTATTTTTTTCACCAGCAAGAAATTATAAATATTTTTTATCAGCAAGAAACTGCATATACGTTTTTTATATTTTAAAGAAACAATATATACATATTTTATCTGTATCTTTGTTATCTGGAAGAAAAACAATATCCACTTTTCTATCGGAAGAAATAATAAATATTTTTCTTATCAGCAAGAAACAGTATATATTTTTTTATTTGCACGAAATAATATATACAATTTTTTATCGATTTTTTTATCAAAACAAAAATATATACATAATTCTTTTATCTGGAAGAATTAATATATGCATTGTTTATCAAATTTTTTTCGACAAAACACAGTAGATACAATTTTTAAACAGAAAATATATATATTTTTTATCAGCAAGAAACAATATATACATTTGTTCTTTTGATCATTTTTTTTATCAGCAAGATACAGTATATACATTTGTTTTCATTGAAAAGAAACAATATATACCTTTTTTATCAGCAAAAAATAATATATACAATGTTTTTATTGGGAAGAATTAATAGATGCTGTTTTTTTATAAATTTTTTTCAACACAAAACACTACGTACTTTTGTTTTATCAGAAAAAAAACAATGAATATTGTTTTATCGGCAAGAAACAATTTATACATTTGTTCTTTTGATCATTTTTTTATCAGTAAAAAACAATATATAATTTTTTTTTGTACTTTTCTTATCAGCAAGAAAACATATATAGTTTTTTTTTTTATTTGCTAGAAACAATATACATTTTGATGATCAGTGTTTTTATCAACAAAAGAGAATATATACAATTTTTTTTATCAGGAAGAATTAATACATACATTTTATATCAATTTATTTTTCTACAGGAAGGAATTTATCAGGAAAAAAATAATTTCTTTTATCAGCAAAAAAAATATATACATTTGTTCTTTTTATCATTTTTTTATCGGTAAGAAACAATATATAAATTTTTTTCTCTGCATTCCTTTCATAAACAAGAAAAAATATATCTATTTTTTTCACCAGCAAGAAATTATAAATATTTTTTATCAGCAAGAAACTGCATATACGTTTTTTATATTTTAAAGGAACAATATATACATATTTTATCTGTATCTTTGTTATCTGGAAGAAAAACAATATCCACTTTTCTATCGGAAGAAATAATAAATATTTTTCTTATCAGCAAGAAACAGTATATATTTTTTTATTTGCACGAAATAATATATACAATTTTTTATCGATTTTTTTATCAAAACAAAAATATATACATAATTCTTTTATCTGGAAGAATTAATATATGCATTGTTTATCAAATTTTTTTCGACAAAACACAGTAGATACAATTTTTAAACAGAAAATATATATATTTTTTATCAGCAAGAAACAATATATACATTTGTTCTTTTGATCATTTTTTTTATCAGCAAGATACAGTATATACATTTGTTTTCATTGAAAAGAAACAATATATACCTTTTTTATCAGCAAAAAATAATATATACAATGTTTTTATTGGGAAGAATTAATAGATGCTGTTTTTTTATAAATTTTTTTCAACACAAAACACTACGTACTTTTGTTTTATCAGAAAAAAAACAATGAATATTGTTTTATCGGCAAGAAACAATTTATACATTTGTTCTTTTGATCATTTTTTTATCAGTAAAAAACAATATATAATTTTTTTTTGTACTTTTCTTATCAGCAAGAAAACATATATAGTTTTTTTTTTTATTTGCTAGAAACAATATACATTTTGATGATCAGTTTTTTTATCAACAAAAGAGAATATATACAATTTTTTTTATCAGGAAGAATTAATACATACATTTTATATCAATTTATTTTTCTACAGGAAGGAATTTATCAGGAAAAAAATAATTTCTTTTATCAGCAAAAAAAATATATACATTTGTTCTTTTTATCATTTTTTTATCGGTAAGAAACAATATATAAATTTTTTTCTCTGCATTCCTTTCATAAACAAGAAAAAATATATCTATTTTTTTCACCAGCAAGAAATTATAAATATTTTTTATCAGCAAGAAACTGCATATACGTTTTTTATATTTTAAAGGAACAATATATACATATTTTATCTGTATCTTTGTTATCTGGAAGAAAAACAATATCCACTTTTCTATCGGAAGAAATAATAAATATTTTTCTTATCAGCAAGAAACAGTATATATTTTTTTATTTGCACGAAATAATATATACAATTTTTTATCGATTTTTTTATCAAAACAAAAATATATACATAATTCTTTTATCTGGAAGAATTAATATATGCATTGTTTATCAAATTTTTTTCGACAAAACACAGTAGATACAATTTTTAAACAGAAAATATATATATTTTTTATCAGCAAGAAACAATATATACATTTGTTCTTTTGATCATTTTTTTTATCAGCAAGATACAGTATATACATTTGTTTTCATTGAAAAGAAACAATATATACCTTTTTTATCAGCAAAAAATAATATATACAATGTTTTTATTGGGAAGAATTAATAGATGCTGTTTTTTTATAAATTTTTTTCAACACAAAACACTACGTACTTTTGTTTTATCAGAAAAAAAACAATGAATATTGTTTTATCGGCAAGAAACAATTTATACATTTGTTCTTTTGATCATTTTTTTATCAGTAAAAAACAATATATAATTTTTTTTTGTACTTTTCTTATCAGCAAGAAAACATATATAGTTTTTTTTTTTATTTGCTAGAAACAATATACATTTTGATGATCAGTGTTTTTATCAACAAAAGAGAATATATACAATTTTTTTTATCAGGAAGAATTAATACATACATTTTATATCAATTTATTTTTCTACAGGAAGGAATTTATCAGGAAAAAAATAATTTCTTTTATCAGCAAAAAAAATATATACATTTGTTCTTTTTATCATTTTTTTATCGGTAAGAAACAATATATAAATTTTTTTCTCTGCATTCCTTTCATAAACAAGAAAAAATATATCTATTTTTTTCACCAGCAAGAAATTATAAATATTTTTTATCAGCAAGAAACTGCATATACGTTTTTTATATTTTAAAGGAACAATATATACATATTTTATCTGTATCTTTGTTATCTGGAAGAAAAACAATATCCACTTTTCTATCGGAAGAAATAATAAATATTTTTCTTATCAGCAAGAAACAGTATATATTTTTTTATTTGCACGAAATAATATATACAATTTTTTATCGATTTTTTTATCAAAACAAAAATATATACATAATTCTTTTATCTGGAAGAATTAATATATGCATTGTTTATCAAATTTTTTTCGACAAAACACAGTAGATACAATTTTTAAACAGAAAATATATATATTTTTTATCAGCAAGAAACAATATATACATTTGTTCTTTTGATCATTTTTTTTATCAGCAAGATACAGTATATACATTTGTTTTCATTGAAAAGAAACAATATATACCTTTTTTATCAGCAAAAAATAATATATACAATGTTTTTATTGGGAAGAATTAATAGATGCTGTTTTTTTATAAATTTTTTTCAACACAAAACACTACGTACTTTTGTTTTATCAGAAAAAAAACAATGAATATTGTTTTATCGGCAAGAAACAATTTATACATTTGTTCTTTTGATCATTTTTTTATCAGTAAAAAACAATATATAATTTTTTTTTGTACTTTTCTTATCAGCAAGAAAACATATATAGTTTTTTTTTTTATTTGCTAGAAACAATATACATTTTGATGATCAGTGTTTTTATCAACAAAAGAGAATATATACAATTTTTTTTATCAGGAAGAATTAATACATACATTTTATATCAATTTATTTTTCTACAGGAAGGAATTTATCAGGAAAAAAATAATTTCTTTTATCAGCAAAAAAAATATATACATTTGTTCTTTTTATCATTTTTTTATCGGTAAGAAACAATATATAAATTTTTTTCTCTGCATTCCTTTCATAAACAAGAAAAAATATATCTATTTTTTTCACCAGCAAGAAATTATAAATATTTTTTATCAGCAAGAAACTGCATATACGTTTTTTATATTTTAAAGGAACAATATATACATATTTTATCTGTATCTTTGTTATCTGGAAGAAAAACAATATCCACTTTTCTATCGGAAGAAATAATAAATATTTTTCTTATCAGCAAGAAACAGTATATATTTTTTTATTTGCACGAAATAATATATACAATTTTTTATCGATTTTTTTATCAAAACAAAAATATATACATAATTCTTTTATCTGGAAGAATTAATATATGCATTGTTTATCAAATTTTTTTCGACAAAACACAGTAGATACAATTTTTAAACAGAAAATATATATATTTTTTATCAGCAAGAAACAATATATACATTTGTTCTTTTGATCATTTTTTTTATCAGCAAGATACAGTATATACATTTGTTTTCATTGAAAAGAAACAATATATACCTTTTTTATCAGCAAAAAATAATATATACAATGTTTTTATTGGGAAGAATTAATAGATGCTGTTTTTTTATAAATTTTTTTCAACACAAAACACTACGTACTTTTGTTTTATCAGAAAAAAAACAATGAATATTGTTTTATCGGCAAGAAACAATTTATACATTTGTTCTTTTGATCATTTTTTTATCAGTAAAAAACAATATATAATTTTTTTTTGTACTTTTCTTATCAGCAAGAAAACATATATAGTTTTTTTTTTTATTTGCTAGAAACAATATACATTTTGATGATCAGTGTTTTTATCAACAAAAGAGAATATATACAATTTTTTTTATCAGGAAGAATTAATACATACATTTTATATCAATTTATTTTTCTACAGGAAGGAATTTATCAGGAAAAAAATAATTTCTTTTATCAGCAAAAAAAATATATACATTTGTTCTTTTTATCATTTTTTTATCGGTAAGAAACAATATATAAATTTTTTTCTCTGCATTCCTTTCATAAACAAGAAAAAATATATCTATTTTTTTCACCAGCAAGAAATTATAAATATTTTTTATCAGCAAGAAACTGCATATACGTTTTTTATATTTTAAAGGAACAATATATACATATTTTATCTGTATCTTTGTTATCTGGAAGAAAAACAATATCCACTTTTCTATCGGAAGAAATAATAAATATTTTTCTTATCAGCAAGAAACAGTATATATTTTTTTATTTGCACGAAATAATATATACAATTTTTTATCGATTTTTTTATCAAAACAAAAATATATACATAATTCTTTTATCTGGAAGAATTAATATATGCATTGTTTATCAAATTTTTTTCGACAAAACACAGTAGATACAATTTTTAAACAGAAAATATATATATTTTTTATCAGCAAGAAACAATATATACATTTGTTCTTTTGATCATTTTTTTTATCAGCAAGATACAGTATATACATTTGTTTTCATTGAAAAGAAACAATATATACCTTTTTTATCAGCAAAAAATAATATATACAATGTTTTTATTGGGAAGAATTAATAGATGCTGTTTTTTTATAAATTTTTTTCAACACAAAACACTACGTACTTTTGTTTTATCAGAAAAAAAACAATGAATATTGTTTTATCGGCAAGAAACAATTTATACATTTGTTCTTTTGATCATTTTTTTATCAGTAAAAAACAATATATAATTTTTTTTTGTACTTTTCTTATCAGCAAGAAAACATATATAGTTTTTTTTTTTATTTGCTAGAAACAATATACATTTTGATGATCAGTGTTTTTATCAACAAAAGAGAATATATACAATTTTTTTTATCAGGAAGAATTAATACATACATTTTATATCAATTTATTTTTCTACAGGAAGGAATTTATCAGGAAAAAAATAATTTCTTTTATCAGCAAAAAAAATATATACATTTGTTCTTTTTATCATTTTTTTATCGGTAAGAAACAATATATAAATTTTTTTCTCTGCATTCCTTTCATAAACAAGAAAAAATATATCTATTTTTTTCACCAGCAAGAAATTATAAATATTTTTTATCAGCAAGAAACTGCATATACGTTTTTTATATTTTAAAGGAACAATATATACATATTTTATCTGTATCTTTGTTATCTGGAAGAAAAACAATATCCACTTTTCTATCGGAAGAAATAATAAATATTTTTCTTATCAGCAAGAAACAGTATATATTTTTTTATTTGCACGAAATAATATATACAATTTTTTATCGATTTTTTTATCAAAACAAAAATATATACATAATTCTTTTATCTGGAAGAATTAATATATGCATTGTTTATCAAATTTTTTTCGACAAAACACAGTAGATACAATTTTTAAACAGAAAATATATATATTTTTTATCAGCAAGAAACAATATATACATTTGTTCTTTTGATCATTTTTTTTATCAGCAAGATACAGTATATACATTTGTTTTCATTGAAAAGAAACAATATATACCTTTTTTATCAGCAAAAAATAATATATACAATGTTTTTATTGGGAAGAATTAATAGATGCTGTTTTTTTATAAATTTTTTTCAACACAAAACACTACGTACTTTTGTTTTATCAGAAAAAAAACAATGAATATTGTTTTATCGGCAAGAAACAATTTATACATTTGTTCTTTTGATCATTTTTTTATCAGTAAAAAACAATATATAATTTTTTTTTGTACTTTTCTTATCAGCAAGAAAACATATATAGTTTTTTTTTTTATTTGCTAGAAACAATATACATTTTGATGATCAGTGTTTTTATCAACAAAAGAGAATATATACAATTTTTTTTATCAGGAAGAATTAATACATACATTTTATATCAATTTATTTTTCTACAGGAAGGAATTTATCAGGAAAAAAATAATTTCTTTTATCAGCAAAAAAAATATATACATTTGTTCTTTTTATCATTTTTTTATCGGTAAGAAACAATATATAAATTTTTTTCTCTGCATTCCTTTCATAAACAAGAAAAAATATATCTATTTTTTTCACCAGCAAGAAATTATAAATATTTTTTATCAGCAAGAAACTGCATATACGTTTTTTATATTTTAAAGGAACAATATATACATATTTTATCTGTATCTTTGTTATCTGGAAGAAAAACAATATCCACTTTTCTATCGGAAGAAATAATAAATATTTTTCTTATCAGCAAGAAACAGTATATATTTTTTTATTTGCACGAAATAATATATACAATTTTTTATCGATTTTTTTATCAAAACAAAAATATATACATAATTCTTTTATCTGGAAGAATTAATATATGCATTGTTTATCAAATTTTTTTCGACAAAACACAGTAGATACAATTTTTAAACAGAAAATATATATATTTTTTATCAGCAAGAAACAATATATACATTTGTTCTTTTGATCATTTTTTTTATCAGCAAGATACAGTATATACATTTGTTTTCATTGAAAAGAAACAATATATACCTTTTTTATCAGCAAAAAATAATATATACAATGTTTTTATTGGGAAGAATTAATAGATGCTGTTTTTTTATAAATTTTTTTCAACACAAAACACTACGTACTTTTGTTTTATCAGAAAAAAAACAATGAATATTGTTTTATCGGCAAGAAACAATTTATACATTTGTTCTTTTGATCATTTTTTTATCAGTAAAAAACAATATATAATTTTTTTTTGTACTTTTCTTATCAGCAAGAAAACATATATAGTTTTTTTTTTTATTTGCTAGAAACAATATACATTTTGATGATCAGTGTTTTTATCAACAAAAGAGAATATATACAATTTTTTTTATCAGGAAGAATTAATACATACATTTTATATCAATTTATTTTTCTACAGGAAGGAATTTATCAGGAAAAAAATAATTTCTTTTATCAGCAAAAAAAATATATACATTTGTTCTTTTTATCATTTTTTTATCGGTAAGAAACAATATATAAATTTTTTTCTCTGCATTCCTTTCATAAACAAGAAAAAATATATCTATTTTTTTCACCAGCAAGAAATTATAAATATTTTTTATCAGCAAGAAACTGCATATACGTTTTTTATATTTTAAAGGAACAATATATACATATTTTATCTGTATCTTTGTTATCTGGAAGAAAAACAATATCCACTTTTCTATCGGAAGAAATAATAAATATTTTTCTTATCAGCAAGAAACAGTATATATTTTTTTATTTGCACGAAATAATATATACAATTTTTTATCGATTTTTTTATCAAAACAAAAATATATACATAATTCTTTTATCTGGAAGAATTAATATATGCATTGTTTATCAAATTTTTTTCGACAAAACACAGTAGATACAATTTTTAAACAGAAAATATATATATTTTTTATCAGCAAGAAACAATATATACATTTGTTCTTTTGATCATTTTTTTTATCAGCAAGATACAGTATATACATTTGTTTTCATTGAAAAGAAACAATATATACCTTTTTTATCAGCAAAAAATAATATATACAATGTTTTTATTGGGAAGAATTAATAGATGCTGTTTTTTTATAAATTTTTTTCAACACAAAACACTACGTACTTTTGTTTTATCAGAAAAAAAACAATGAATATTGTTTTATCGGCAAGAAACAATTTATACATTTGTTCTTTTGATCATTTTTTTATCAGTAAAAAACAATATATAATTTTTTTTTGTACTTTTCTTATCAGCAAGAAAACATATATAGTTTTTTTTTTTATTTGCTAGAAACAATATACATTTTGATGATCAGTGTTTTTATCAACAAAAGAGAATATATACAATTTTTTTTATCAGGAAGAATTAATACATACATTTTATATCAATTTATTTTTCTACAGGAAGGAATTTATCAGGAAAAAAATAATTTCTTTTATCAGCAAAAAAAATATATACATTTGTTCTTTTTATCATTTTTTTATCGGTAAGAAACAATATATAAATTTTTTTCTCTGCATTCCTTTCATAAACAAGAAAAAATATATCTATTTTTTTCACCAGCAAGAAATTATAAATATTTTTTATCAGCAAGAAACTGCATATACGTTTTTTATATTTTAAAGGAACAATATATACATATTTTATCTGTATCTTTGTTATCTGGAAGAAAAACAATATCCACTTTTCTATCGGAAGAAATAATAAATATTTTTCTTATCAGCAAGAAACAGTATATATTTTTTTATTTGCACGAAATAATATATACAATTTTTTATCGATTTTTTTATCAAAACAAAAATATATACATAATTCTTTTATCTGGAAGAATTAATATATGCATTGTTTATCAAATTTTTTTCGACAAAACACAGTAGATACAATTTTTAAACAGAAAATATATATATTTTTTATCAGCAAGAAACAATATATACATTTGTTCTTTTGATCATTTTTTTTATCAGCAAGATACAGTATATACATTTGTTTTCATTGAAAAGAAACAATATATACCTTTTTTATCAGCAAAAAATAATATATACAATGTTTTTATTGGGAAGAATTAATAGATGCTGTTTTTTTATAAATTTTTTTCAACACAAAACACTACGTACTTTTGTTTTATCAGAAAAAAAACAATGAATATTGTTTTATCGGCAAGAAACAATTTATACATTTGTTCTTTTGATCATTTTTTTATCAGTAAAAAACAATATATAATTTTTTTTTGTACTTTTCTTATCAGCAAGAAAACATATATAGTTTTTTTTTTTATTTGCTAGAAACAATATACATTTTGATGATCAGTGTTTTTATCAACAAAAGAGAATATATACAATTTTTTTTATCAGGAAGAATTAATACATACATTTTATATCAATTTATTTTTCTACAGGAAGGAATTTATCAGGAAAAAAATAATTTCTTTTATCAGCAAAAAAAATATATACATTTGTTCTTTTTATCATTTTTTTATCGGTAAGAAACAATATATAAATTTTTTTCTCTGCATTCCTTTCATAAACAAGAAAAAATATATCTATTTTTTTCACCAGCAAGAAATTATAAATATTTTTTATCAGCAAGAAACTGCATATACGTTTTTTATATTTTAAAGGAACAATATATACATATTTTATCTGTATCTTTGTTATCTGGAAGAAAAACAATATCCACTTTTCTATCGGAAGAAATAATAAATATTTTTCTTATCAGCAAGAAACAGTATATATTTTTTTATTTGCACGAAATAATATATACAATTTTTTATCGATTTTTTTATCAAAACAAAAATATATACATAATTCTTTTATCTGGAAGAATTAATATATGCATTGTTTATCAAATTTTTTTCGACAAAACACAGTAGATACAATTTTTAAACAGAAAATATATATATTTTTTATCAGCAAGAAACAATATATACATTTGTTCTTTTGATCATTTTTTTTATCAGCAAGATACAGTATATACATTTGTTTTCATTGAAAAGAAACAATATATACCTTTTTTATCAGCAAAAAATAATATATACAATGTTTTTATTGGGAAGAATTAATAGATGCTGTTTTTTTATAAATTTTTTTCAACACAAAACACTACGTACTTTTGTTTTATCAGAAAAAAAACAATGAATATTGTTTTATCGGCAAGAAACAATTTATACATTTGTTCTTTTGATCATTTTTTTATCAGTAAAAAACAATATATAATTTTTTTTTGTACTTTTCTTATCAGCAAGAAAACATATATAGTTTTTTTTTTTATTTGCTAGAAACAATATACATTTTGATGATCAGTGTTTTTATCAACAAAAGAGAATATATACAATTTTTTTTATCAGGAAGAATTAATACATACATTTTATATCAATTTATTTTTCTACAGGAAGGAATTTATCAGGAAAAAAATAATTTCTTTTATCAGCAAAAAAAATATATACATTTGTTCTTTTTATCATTTTTTTATCGGTAAGAAACAATATATAAATTTTTTTCTCTGCATTCCTTTCATAAACAAGAAAAAATATATCTATTTTTTTCACCAGCAAGAAATTATAAATATTTTTTATCAGCAAGAAACTGCATATACGTTTTTTATATTTTAAAGGAACAATATATACATATTTTATCTGTATCTTTGTTATCTGGAAGAAAAACAATATCCACTTTTCTATCGGAAGAAATAATAAATATTTTTCTTATCAGCAAGAAACAGTATATATTTTTTTATTTGCACGAAATAATATATACAATTTTTTATCGATTTTTTTATCAAAACAAAAATATATACATAATTCTTTTATCTGGAAGAATTAATATATGCATTGTTTATCAAATTTTTTTCGACAAAACACAGTAGATACAATTTTTAAACAGAAAATATATATATTTTTTATCAGCAAGAAACAATATATACATTTGTTCTTTTGATCATTTTTTTTATCAGCAAGATACAGTATATACATTTGTTTTCATTGAAAAGAAACAATATATACCTTTTTTATCAGCAAAAAATAATATATACAATGTTTTTATTGGGAAGAATTAATAGATGCTGTTTTTTTATAAATTTTTTTCAACACAAAACACTACGTACTTTTGTTTTATCAGAAAAAAAACAATGAATATTGTTTTATCGGCAAGAAACAATTTATACATTTGTTCTTTTGATCATTTTTTTATCAGTAAAAAACAATATATAATTTTTTTTTGTACTTTTCTTATCAGCAAGAAAACATATATAGTTTTTTTTTTTATTTGCTAGAAACAATATACATTTTGATGATCAGTGTTTTTATCAACAAAAGAGAATATATACAATTTTTTTTATCAGGAAGAATTAATACATACATTTTATATCAATTTATTTTTCTACAGGAAGGAATTTATCAGGAAAAAAATAATTTCTTTTATCAGCAAAAAAAATATATACATTTGTTCTTTTTATCATTTTTTTATCGGTAAGAAACAATATATAAATTTTTTTCTCTGCATTCCTTTCATAAACAAGAAAAAATATATCTATTTTTTTCACCAGCAAGAAATTATAAATATTTTTTATCAGCAAGAAACTGCATATACGTTTTTTATATTTTAAAGGAACAATATATACATATTTTATCTGTATCTTTGTTATCTGGAAGAAAAACAATATCCACTTTTCTATCGGAAGAAATAATAAATATTTTTCTTATCAGCAAGAAACAGTATATATTTTTTTATTTGCACGAAATAATATATACAATTTTTTATCGATTTTTTTATCAAAACAAAAATATATACATAATTCTTTTATCTGGAAGAATTAATATATGCATTGTTTATCAAATTTTTTTCGACAAAACACAGTAGATACAATTTTTAAACAGAAAATATATATATTTTTTATCAGCAAGAAACAATATATACATTTGTTCTTTTGATCATTTTTTTTATCAGCAAGATACAGTATATACATTTGTTTTCATTGAAAAGAAACAATATATACCTTTTTTATCAGCAAAAAATAATATATACAATGTTTTTATTGGGAAGAATTAATAGATGCTGTTTTTTTATAAATTTTTTTCAACACAAAACACTACGTACTTTTGTTTTATCAGAAAAAAAACAATGAATATTGTTTTATCGGCAAGAAACAATTTATACATTTGTTCTTTTGATCATTTTTTTATCAGTAAAAAACAATATATAATTTTTTTTTGTACTTTTCTTATCAGCAAGAAAACATATATAGTTTTTTTTTTATTTGCTAGAAACAATATACATTTTGATGATCAGTGTTTTTATCAACAAAAGAGAATATATACAATTTTTTTTATCAGGAAGAATTAATACATACATTTTATATCAATTTATTTTTCTACAGGAAGGAATTTATCAGGAAAAAAATAATTTCTTTTATCAGCAAAAAAAATATATACATTTGTTCTTTTTATCATTTTTTTATCGGTAAGAAACAATATATAAATTTTTTTCTCTGCATTCCTTTCATAAACAAGAAAAAATATATCTATTTTTTTCACCAGCAAGAAATTATAAATATTTTTTATCAGCAAGAAACTGCATATACGTTTTTTATATTTTAAAGGAACAATATATACATATTTTATCTGTATCTTTGTTATCTGGAAGAAAAACAATATCCACTTTTCTATCGGAAGAAATAATAAATATTTTTCTTATCAGCAAGAAACAGTATATATTTTTTTATTTGCACGAAATAATATATACAATTTTTTATCGATTTTTTTATCAAAACAAAAATATATACATAATTCTTTTATCTGGAAGAATTAATATATGCATTGTTTATCAAATTTTTTTCGACAAAACACAGTAGATACAATTTTTAAACAGAAAATATATATATTTTTTATCAGCAAGAAACAATATATACATTTGTTCTTTTGATCATTTTTTTTATCAGCAAGATACAGTATATACATTTGTTTTCATTGAAAAGAAACAATATATACCTTTTTTATCAGCAAAAAATAATATATACAATGTTTTTATTGGGAAGAATTAATAGATGCTGTTTTTTTATAAATTTTTTTCAACACAAAACACTACGTACTTTTGTTTTATCAGAAAAAAAACAATGAATATTGTTTTATCGGCAAGAAACAATTTATACATTTGTTCTTTTGATCATTTTTTTATCAGTAAAAAACAATATATAATTTTTTTTTGTACTTTTCTTATCAGCAAGAAAACATATATAGTTTTTTTTTTTATTTGCTAGAAACAATATACATTTTGATGATCAGTGTTTTTATCAACAAAAGAGAATATATACAATTTTTTTTATCAGGAAGAATTAATACATACATTTTATATCAATTTATTTTTCTACAGGAAGGAATTTATCAGGAAAAAAATAATTTCTTTTATCAGCAAAAAAAATATATACATTTGTTCTTTTTATCATTTTTTTATCGGTAAGAAACAATATATAAATTTTTTTCTCTGCATTCCTTTCATAAACAAGAAAAAATATATCTATTTTTTTCACCAGCAAGAAATTATAAATATTTTTTATCAGCAAGAAACTGCATATACGTTTTTTATATTTTAAAGGAACAATATATACATATTTTATCTGTATCTTTGTTATCTGGAAGAAAAACAATATCCACTTTTCTATCGGAAGAAATAATAAATATTTTTCTTATCAGCAAGAAACAGTATATATTTTTTTATTTGCACGAAATAATATATACAATTTTTTATCGATTTTTTTATCAAAACAAAAATATATACATAATTCTTTTATCTGGAAGAATTAATATATGCATTGTTTATCAAATTTTTTTCGACAAAACACAGTAGATACAATTTTTAAACAGAAAATATATATATTTTTTATCAGCAAGAAACAATATATACATTTGTTCTTTTGATCATTTTTTTTATCAGCAAGATACAGTATATACATTTGTTTTCATTGAAAAGAAACAATATATACCTTTTTTATCAGCAAAAAATAATATATACAATGTTTTTATTGGGAAGAATTAATAGATGCTGTTTTTTTATAAATTTTTTTCAACACAAAACACTACGTACTTTTGTTTTATCAGAAAAAAAACAATGAATATTGTTTTATCGGCAAGAAACAATTTATACATTTGTTCTTTTGATCATTTTTTTATCAGTAAAAAACAATATATAATTTTTTTTTGTACTTTTCTTATCAGCAAGAAAACATATATAGTTTTTTTTTTTATTTGCTAGAAACAATATACATTTTGATGATCAGTGTTTTTATCAACAAAAGAGAATATATACAATTTTTTTTATCAGGAAGAATTAATACATACATTTTATATCAATTTATTTTTCTACAGGAAGGAATTTATCAGGAAAAAAATAATTTCTTTTATCAGCAAAAAAAATATATACATTTGTTCTTTTTATCATTTTTTTATCGGTAAGAAACAATATATAAATTTTTTTCTCTGCATTCCTTTCATAAACAAGAAAAAATATATCTATTTTTTTCACCAGCAAGAAATTATAAATATTTTTTATCAGCAAGAAACTGCATATACGTTTTTTATATTTTAAAGGAACAATATATACATATTTTATCTGTATCTTTGTTATCTGGAAGAAAAACAATATCCACTTTTCTATCGGAAGAAATAATAAATATTTTTCTTATCAGCAAGAAACAGTATATATTTTTTTATTTGCACGAAATAATATATACAATTTTTTATCGATTTTTTTATCAAAACAAAAATATATACATAATTCTTTTATCTGGAAGAATTAATATATGCATTGTTTATCAAATTTTTTTCGACAAAACACAGTAGATACAATTTTTAAACAGAAAATATATATATTTTTTATCAGCAAGAAACAATATATACATTTGTTCTTTTGATCATTTTTTTTATCAGCAAGATACAGTATATACATTTGTTTTCATTGAAAAGAAACAATATATACCTTTTTTATCAGCAAAAAATAATATATACAATGTTTTTATTGGGAAGAATTAATAGATGCTGTTTTTTTATAAATTTTTTTCAACACAAAACACTACGTACTTTTGTTTTATCAGAAAAAAAACAATGAATATTGTTTTATCGGCAAGAAACAATTTATACATTTGTTCTTTTGATCATTTTTTTATCAGTAAAAAACAATATATAATTTTTTTTTGTACTTTTCTTATCAGCAAGAAAACATATATAGTTTTTTTTTTTATTTGCTAGAAACAATATACATTTTGATGATCAGTGTTTTTATCAACAAAAGAGAATATATACAATTTTTTTTATCAGGAAGAATTAATACATACATTTTATATCAATTTATTTTTCTACAGGAAGGAATTTATCAGGAAAAAAATAATTTCTTTTATCAGCAAAAAAAATATATACATTTGTTCTTTTTATCATTTTTTTATCGGTAAGAAACAATATATAAATTTTTTTCTCTGCATTCCTTTCATAAACAAGAAAAAATATATCTATTTTTTTCACCAGCAAGAAATTATAAATATTTTTTATCAGCAAGAAACTGCATATACGTTTTTTATATTTTAAAGGAACAATATATACATATTTTATCTGTATCTTTGTTATCTGGAAGAAAAACAATATCCACTTTTCTATCGGAAGAAATAATAAATATTTTTCTTATCAGCAAGAAACAGTATATATTTTTTTATTTGCACGAAATAATATATACAATTTTTTATCGATTTTTTTATCAAAACAAAAATATATACATAATTCTTTTATCTGGAAGAATTAATATATGCATTGTTTATCAAATTTTTTTCGACAAAACACAGTAGATACAATTTTTAAACAGAAAATATATATATTTTTTATCAGCAAGAAACAATATATACATTTGTTCTTTTGATCATTTTTTTTATCAGCAAGATACAGTATATACATTTGTTTTCATTGAAAAGAAACAATATATACCTTTTTTATCAGCAAAAAATAATATATACAATGTTTTTATTGGGAAGAATTAATAGATGCTGTTTTTTTATAAATTTTTTTCAACACAAAACACTACGTACTTTTGTTTTATCAGAAAAAAAACAATGAATATTGTTTTATCGGCAAGAAACAATTTATACATTTGTTCTTTTGATCATTTTTTTATCAGTAAAAAACAATATATAATTTTTTTTTGTACTTTTCTTATCAGCAAGAAAACATATATAGTTTTTTTTTTTATTTGCTAGAAACAATATACATTTTGATGATCAGTGTTTTTATCAACAAAAGAGAATATATACAATTTTTTTTATCAGGAAGAATTAATACATACATTTTATATCAATTTATTTTTCTACAGGAAGGAATTTATCAGGAAAAAAATAATTTCTTTTATCAGCAAAAAAAATATATACATTTGTTCTTTTTATCATTTTTTTATCGGTAAGAAACAATATATAAATTTTTTTCTCTGCATTCCTTTCATAAACAAGAAAAAATATATCTATTTTTTTCACCAGCAAGAAATTATAAATATTTTTTATCAGCAAGAAACTGCATATACGTTTTTTATATTTTAAAGGAACAATATATACATATTTTATCTGTATCTTTGTTATCTGGAAGAAAAACAATATCCACTTTTCTATCGGAAGAAATAATAAATATTTTTCTTATCAGCAAGAAACAGTATATATTTTTTTATTTGCACGAAATAATATATACAATTTTTTATCGATTTTTTTATCAAAACAAAAATATATACATAATTCTTTTATCTGGAAGAATTAATATATGCATTGTTTATCAAATTTTTTTCGACAAAACACAGTAGATACAATTTTTAAACAGAAAATATATATATTTTTTATCAGCAAGAAACAATATATACATTTGTTCTTTTGATCATTTTTTTTATCAGCAAGATACAGTATATACATTTGTTTTCATTGAAAAGAAACAATATATACCTTTTTTATCAGCAAAAAATAATATATACAATGTTTTTATTGGGAAGAATTAATAGATGCTGTTTTTTTATAAATTTTTTTCAACACAAAACACTACGTACTTTTGTTTTATCAGAAAAAAAACAATGAATATTGTTTTATCGGCAAGAAACAATTTATACATTTGTTCTTTTGATCATTTTTTTATCAGTAAAAAACAATATATAATTTTTTTTTGTACTTTTCTTATCAGCAAGAAAACATATATAGTTTTTTTTTTATTTGCTAGAAACAATATACATTTTGATGATCAGTGTTTTTATCAACAAAAGAGAATATATACAATTTTTTTTATCAGGAAGAATTAATACATACATTTTATATCAATTTATTTTTCTACAGGAAGGAATTTATCAGGAAAAAAATAATTTCTTTTATCAGCAAAAAAAATATATACATTTGTTCTTTTTATCATTTTTTTATCGGTAAGAAACAATATATAAATTTTTTTCTCTGCATTCCTTTCATAAACAAGAAAAAATATATCTATTTTTTTCACCAGCAAGAAATTATAAATATTTTTTATCAGCAAGAAACTGCATATACGTTTTTTATATTTTAAAGGAACAATATATACATATTTTATCTGTATCTTTGTTATCTGGAAGAAAAACAATATCCACTTTTCTATCGGAAGAAATAATAAATATTTTTCTTATCAGCAAGAAACAGTATATATTTTTTTATTTGCACGAAATAATATATACAATTTTTTATCGATTTTTTTATCAAAACAAAAATATATACATAATTCTTTTATCTGGAAGAATTAATATATGCATTGTTTATCAAATTTTTTTCGACAAAACACAGTAGATACAATTTTTAAACAGAAAATATATATATTTTTTATCAGCAAGAAACAATATATACATTTGTTCTTTTGATCATTTTTTTTATCAGCAAGATACAGTATATACATTTGTTTTCATTGAAAAGAAACAATATATACCTTTTTTATCAGCAAAAAATAATATATACAATGTTTTTATTGGGAAGAATTAATAGATGCTGTTTTTTTATAAATTTTTTTCAACACAAAACACTACGTACTTTTGTTTTATCAGAAAAAAAACAATGAATATTGTTTTATCGGCAAGAAACAATTTATACATTTGTTCTTTTGATCATTTTTTTATCAGTAAAAAACAATATATAATTTTTTTTTGTACTTTTCTTATCAGCAAGAAAACATATATAGTTTTTTTTTTTATTTGCTAGAAACAATATACATTTTGATGATCAGTGTTTTTATCAACAAAAGAGAATATATACAATTTTTTTTATCAGGAAGAATTAATACATACATTTTATATCAATTTATTTTTCTACAGGAAGGAATTTATCAGGAAAAAAATAATTTCTTTTATCAGCAAAAAAAATATATACATTTGTTCTTTTTATCATTTTTTTATCGGTAAGAAACAATATATAAATTTTTTTCTCTGCATTCCTTTCATAAACAAGAAAAAATATATCTATTTTTTTCACCAGCAAGAAATTATAAATATTTTTTATCAGCAAGAAACTGCATATACGTTTTTTATATTTTAAAGGAACAATATATACATATTTTATCTGTATCTTTGTTATCTGGAAGAAAAACAATATCCACTTTTCTATCGGAAGAAATAATAAATATTTTTCTTATCAGCAAGAAACAGTATATATTTTTTTATTTGCACGAAATAATATATACAATTTTTTATCGATTTTTTTATCAAAACAAAAATATATACATAATTCTTTTATCTGGAAGAATTAATATATGCATTGTTTATCAAATTTTTTTCGACAAAACACAGTAGATACAATTTTTAAACAGAAAATATATATATTTTTTATCAGCAAGAAACAATATATACATTTGTTCTTTTGATCATTTTTTTTATCAGCAAGATACAGTATATACATTTGTTTTCATTGAAAAGAAACAATATATACCTTTTTTATCAGCAAAAAATAATATATACAATGTTTTTATTGGGAAGAATTAATAGATGCTGTTTTTTTATAAATTTTTTTCAACACAAAACACTACGTACTTTTGTTTTATCAGAAAAAAAACAATGAATATTGTTTTATCGGCAAGAAACAATTTATACATTTGTTCTTTTGATCATTTTTTTATCAGTAAAAAACAATATATAATTTTTTTTTGTACTTTTCTTATCAGCAAGAAAACATATATAGTTTTTTTTTTTATTTGCTAGAAACAATATACATTTTGATGATCAGTGTTTTTATCAACAAAAGAGAATATATACAATTTTTTTTATCAGGAAGAATTAATACATACATTTTATATCAATTTATTTTTCTACAGGAAGGAATTTATCAGGAAAAAAATAATTTCTTTTATCAGCAAAAAAAATATATACATTTGTTCTTTTTATCATTTTTTTATCGGTAAGAAACAATATATAAATTTTTTTCTCTGCATTCCTTTCATAAACAAGAAAAAATATATCTATTTTTTTCACCAGCAAGAAATTATAAATATTTTTTATCAGCAAGAAACTGCATATACGTTTTTTATATTTTAAAGGAACAATATATACATATTTTATCTGTATCTTTGTTATCTGGAAGAAAAACAATATCCACTTTTCTATCGGAAGAAATAATAAATATTTTTCTTATCAGCAAGAAACAGTATATATTTTTTTATTTGCACGAAATAATATATACAATTTTTTATCGATTTTTTTATCAAAACAAAAATATATACATAATTCTTTTATCTGGAAGAATTAATATATGCATTGTTTATCAAATTTTTTTCGACAAAACACAGTAGATACAATTTTTAAACAGAAAATATATATATTTTTTATCAGCAAGAAACAATATATACATTTGTTCTTTTGATCATTTTTTTTATCAGCAAGATACAGTATATACATTTGTTTTCATTGAAAAGAAACAATATATACCTTTTTTATCAGCAAAAAATAATATATACAATGTTTTTATTGGGAAGAATTAATAGATGCTGTTTTTTTATAAATTTTTTTCAACACAAAACACTACGTACTTTTGTTTTATCAGAAAAAAAACAATGAATATTGTTTTATCGGCAAGAAACAATTTATACATTTGTTCTTTTGATCATTTTTTTATCAGTAAAAAACAATATATAATTTTTTTTTGTACTTTTCTTATCAGCAAGAAAACATATATAGTTTTTTTTTTTATTTGCTAGAAACAATATACATTTTGATGATCAGTGTTTTTATCAACAAAAGAGAATATATACAATTTTTTTTATCAGGAAGAATTAATACATACATTTTATATCAATTTATTTTTCTACAGGAAGGAATTTATCAGGAAAAAAATAATTTCTTTTATCAGCAAAAAAAATATATACATTTGTTCTTTTTATCATTTTTTTATCGGTAAGAAACAATATATAAATTTTTTTCTCTGCATTCCTTTCATAAACAAGAAAAAATATATCTATTTTTTTCACCAGCAAGAAATTATAAATATTTTTTATCAGCAAGAAACTGCATATACGTTTTTTATATTTTAAAGAAACAATATATACATATTTTATCTGTATCTTTGTTATCTGGAAGAAAAACAATATCCACTTTTCTATCGGAAGAAATAATAAATATTTTTCTTATCAGCAAGAAACAGTATATATTTTTTTATTTGCACGAAATAATATATACAATTTTTTATCGATTTTTTTATCAAAACAAAAATATATACATAATTCTTTTATCTGGAAGAATTAATATATGCATTGTTTATCAAATTTTTTTCGACAAAACACAGTAGATACAATTTTTAAACAGAAAATATATATATTTTTTATCAGCAAGAAACAATATATACATTTGTTCTTTTGATCATTTTTTTTATCAGCAAGATACAGTATATACATTTGTTTTCATTGAAAAGAAACAATATATACCTTTTTTATCAGCAAAAAATAATATATACAATGTTTTTATTGGGAAGAATTAATAGATGCTGTTTTTTTATAAATTTTTTTCAACACAAAACACTACGTACTTTTGTTTTATCAGAAAAAAAACAATGAATATTGTTTTATCGGCAAGAAACAATTTATACATTTGTTCTTTTGATCATTTTTTTATCAGTAAAAAACAATATATAATTTTTTTTTGTACTTTTCTTATCAGCAAGAAAACATATATAGTTTTTTTTTTATTTGCTAGAAACAATATACATTTTGATGATCAGTGTTTTTATCAACAAAAGAGAATATATACAATTTATTTTTCTACAGGAAGGAATTTATCAGGAAAAAAATAATTTCTTTTATCAGCAAAAAAAATATATACATTTGTTCTTTTTATCATTTTTTTATCGGTAAGAAACAATATATAAATTTTTTTCTCTGCATTCCTTTCATAAACAAGAAAAAATATATCTATTTTTTTCACCAGCAAGAAATTATAAATATTTTTTATCAGCAAGAAACTGCATATACGTTTTTTATATTTTAAAGAAACAATATATACATATTTTATCTGTATCTTTGTTATCTGGAAGAAAAACAATATCCACTTTTCTATCGGAAGAAATAATAAATATTTTTCTTATCAGCAAGAAACAGTATATATTTTTTTATTTGCACGAAATAATATATACAATTTTTTATCGATTTTTTATCAAAACAAAAATATATACATAATTCTTTTATCTGGAAGAATTAATATATGCATTGTTTATCAAATTTTTTTCGACAAAACACAGTAGATACAATTTTTAAACAGAAAATATATATATTTTTTATCAGCAAGAAACAATATATACATTTGTTCTTTTGATCATTTTTTTTATCAGCAAGATACAGTATATACATTTGTTTTCATTGAAAAGAAACAATATATACCTTTTTTATCAGCAAAAAATAATATATACAATGTTTTTATTGGGAAGAATTAATAGATGCTGTTTTTTTATAAATTTTTTTCAACACAAAACACTACGTACTTTTGTTTTATCAGAAAAAAAACAATGAATATTGTTTTATCGGCAAGAAACAATTTATACATTTGTTCTTTTGATCATTTTTTTATCAGTAAAAAACAATATATAATTTTTTTTTGTACTTTTCTTATCAGCAAGAAAATATATATAATTTTTTTTTTATTTGCTAGAAACAATATACATTTTGATGATCAGTGTTTTTATCAACAAAAGAGAATATATACAATTTTTTTTATCAGGAAGAATTAATACATACATTTTTATCAATTTATTTTTCTACAGGAAGGAATTTATCAGGAAAAAAATAATTTCTTTTATCAGCAAAAAAAATATATACATTTGTTCTTTTTATCATTTTTTTATCGGTAAGAAACAATATATAAATTTTTTTCTCTGCATTCCTTTCATAAACAAGAAAAAATATATCTATTTTTTTCACCAGCAAGAAATTATAAATATTTTTTATCAGCAAGAAACTGCATATACGTTTTTTATATTTTAAAGGAACAATATATACATATTTTATCTGTATCTTTGTTATCTGGAAGAAAAACAATATCCACTTTTCTATCGGAAGAAATAATAAATATTTTTCTTATCAGCAAGAAACAGTATATATTTTTTTATTTGCACGAAATAATATATACAATTTTTTATCGATTTTTTTATCAAAACAAAAATATATACATAATTCTTTTATCTGGAAGAATTAATATATGCATTGTTTATCAAATTTTTTTCGACAAAACACAGTAGATACAATTTTTAAACAGAAAATATATATATTTTTTATCAGCAAGAAACAATATATACATTTGTTCTTTTGATCATTTTTTTTATCAGCAAGATACAGTATATACATTTGTTTTCATTGAAAAGAAACAATATATACCTTTTTTATCAGCAAAAAATAATATATACAATGTTTTTATTGGGAAGAATTAATAGATGCTGTTTTTTTATAAATTTTTTTCAACACAAAACACTACGTACTTTTGTTTTATCAGAAAAAAAACAATGAATATTGTTTTATCGGCAAGAAACAATTTATACATTTGTTCTTTTGATCATTTTTTTATCAGTAAAAAACAATATATAATTTTTTTTTGTACTTTTCTTATCAGCAAGAAAACATATATAGTTTTTTTTTTATTTGCTAGAAACAATATACATTTTGATGATCAGTTTTTTTATCAACAAAAGAGAATATATACAATTTTTTTTATCAGGAAGAATTAATACATACATTTTATATCAATTTATTTTTCTACAGGAAGGAATTTATCAGGAAAAAAATAATTTCTTTTATCAGCAAAAAAAATATATACATTTGTTCTTTTTATCATTTTTTTATCGGTAAGAAACAATATATAAATTTTTTTCTCTGCATTCCTTTCATAAACAAGAAAAAATATATCTATTTTTTTCACCAGCAAGAAATTATAAATATTTTTTATCAGCAAGAAACTGCATATACGTTTTTTATATTTTAAAGGAACAATATATACATATTTTATCTGTATCTTTGTTATCTGGAAGAAAAACAATATCCACTTTTCTATCGGAAGAAATAATAAATATTTTTCTTATCAGCAAGAAACAGTATATATTTTTTATTTGCACGAAATAATATATACAATTTTTTATCGATTTTTTTATCAAAACAAAAATATATACATAATTCTTTTATCTGGAAGAATTAATATATGCATTGTTTATCAAATTTTTTTCGACAAAACACAGTAGATACAATTTTTAAACAGAAAATATATATATTTTTATCAGCAAGAAACAATATATACATTTGTTCTTTTGATCATTTTTTTTATCAGCAAGATACAGTATATACATTTGTTTTCATTGAAAAGAAACAATATATACCTTTTTTATCAGCAAAAAATAATATATACAATGTTTTTATTGGGAAGAATTAATAGATGCTGTTTTTTTATAAATTTTTTTCAACACAAAACACTACGTACTTTTGTTTTATCAGAAAAAAAACAATGAATATTGTTTTATCGGCAAGAAACAATTTATACATTTGTTCTTTTGATCATTTTTTTATCAGTAAAAAACAATATATAATTTTTTTTTGTACTTTTCTTATCAGCAAGAAAACATATATAATTTTTTTTTTTTATTTGCTAGAAACAATATACATTTTGATGATCAGTTTTTTTATCAACAAAAGAGAATATATACAATTTTTTTTATCAGGAAGAATTAATACATACATTTTTTATCAATTTATTTTTCTACAGGAAGGAATTTATCAGGAAAAAAATAATTTCTTTTATCAGCAAAAAAAATATATACATTTGTTCTTTTTATCATTTTTTTTATCGGTAAGAAACAATATATAAATTTTTTTCTCTGCATTCCTTTCATAAACAAGAAAAAATATATCTATTTTTTTCACCAGCAAGAAATTATAAATATTTTTTATCAGCAAGAAACTGCATATACGTTTTTTATATTTTAAAGAAACAATATATACATATTTTATCTGTATCTTTGTTATCTGGAAGAAAAACAATATCCACTTTTCTATCGGAAGAAATAATAAATATTTTTCTTATCAGCAAGAAACAGTATATATTTTTTTATTTGCACGAAATAATATATACAATTTTTTATCGATTTTTTTATCAAAACAAAAATATATACATAATTCTTTTATCTGGAAGAATTAATATATGCATTGTTTATCAAATTTTTTTCGACAAAACACAGTAGATACAATTTTTAAACAGAAAATATATATATTTTTTATCAGCAAGAAACAATATATACATTTGTTCTTTTGATCATTTTTTTATCAGCAAGATACAGTATATACATTTGTTTTCATTGAAAAGAAACAATATATACCTTTTTTATCAGCAAAAAATAATATATACAATGTTTTTATTGGGAAGAATTAATAGATGCTGTTTTTTTATAAATTTTTTTCAACACAAAACACTACGTACTTTTGTTTTATCAGAAAAAAAACAATGAATATTGTTTTATCGGCAAGAAACAATTTATACATTTGTTCTTTTGATCATTTTTTTATCAGTAAAAAACAATATATAATTTTTTTTTTGTACTTTTCTTATCAGCAAGAAAATATGTATAATTTTTTTTTTATTTGCTAGAAACAATATACATTTTGATGATCAGTGTTTTTATCAACAAAAGAGAATATATACAATTTTTTTTATCAGGAAGAATTAATACATACATTTTTTATCAATTTATTTTTCTACAGGAAGGAATTTATCAGGAAAAAAATAATTTCTTTTATCAGCAAAAAAAATATATACATTTGTTCTTTTTATCATTTTTTTATCGGTAAGAAACAATATATAAATTTTTTTCTCTGCATTCCTTTCATAAACAAGAAAAAATATATCTATTTTTTTCACCAGCAAGAAATTATAAATATTTTTTATCAGCAAGAAACTGCATATACGTTTTTTATATTTTAAAGGAACAATATATACATATTTTATCTGTATCTTTGTTATCTGGAAGAAAAACAATATCCACTTTTCTATCGGAAGAAATAATAAATATTTTTCTTATCAGCAAGAAACAGTATATATTTTTTTATTTGCACGAAATAATATATACAATTTTTTATCGATTTTTTTATCAAAACAAAAATATATACATAATTCTTTTATCTGGAAGAATTAATATATGCATTGTTTATCAAATTTTTTTCGACAAAACACAGTAGATACAATTTTTAAACAGAAAATATATATATTTTTTATCAGCAAGAAACAATATATACATTTGTTCTTTTGATCATTTTTTTTATCAGCAAGATACAGTATATACATTTGTTTTCATTGAAAAGAAACAATATATACCTTTTTTATCAGCAAAAAATAATATATACAATGTTTTTATTGGGAAGAATTAATAGATGCTGTTTTTTTATAAATTTTTTTCAACACAAAACACTACGTACTTTTGTTTTATCAGAAAAAAAACAATGAATATTGTTTTATCGGCAAGAAACAATTTATACATTTGTTCTTTTGATCATTTTTTTATCAGTAAAAAACAATATATAATTTTTTTTTGTACTTTTCTTATCAGCAAGAAAACATATATAATTTTTTTTTTATTTGCTAGAAACAATATACATTTTGATGATCAGTGTTTTTATCAACAAAAGAGAATATATACAATTTTTTTTTATCAGGAAGAATTAATACATACATTTTATATCAATTTATTTTTCTACAGGAAGGAATTTATCAGGAAAAAAATAATTTCTTTTATCAGCAAAAAAAATATATACATTTGTTCTTTTTATCATTTTTTTATCGGTAAGAAACAATATATAAATTTTTTTCTCTGCATTCCTTTCATAAACAAGAAAAAATATATCTATTTTTTTCACCAGCAAGAAATTATAAATATTTTTTATCAGCAAGAAACTGCATATACGTTTTTTATATTTTAAAGGAACAATATATACATATTTTATCTGTATCTTTGTTATCTGGAAGAAAAACAATATCCACTTTTCTATCGGAAGAAATAATAAATATTTTTCTTATCAGCAAGAAACAGTATATATTTTTTTATTTGCACGAAATAATATATACAATTTTTTATCGATTTTTTTATCAAAACAAAAATATATACATAATTCTTTTATCTGGAAGAATTAATATATGCATTGTTTATCAAATTTTTTTCGACAAAACACAGTAGATACAATTTTTAAACAGAAAATATATATATTTTTTATCAGCAAGAAACAATATATACATTTGTTCTTTTGATCATTTTTTTTATCAGCAAGATACAGTATATACATTTGTTTTCATTGAAAAGAAACAATATATACCTTTTTTATCAGCAAAAAATAATATATACAATGTTTTTATTGGGAAGAATTAATAGATGCTGTTTTTTTATAAATTTTTTTCAACACAAAACACTACGTACTTTTGTTTTATCAGAAAAAAAACAATGAATATTGTTTTATCGGCAAGAAACAATTTATACATTTGTTCTTTTGATCATTTTTTTATCAGTAAAAAACAATATATAATTTTTTTTTTGGTACTTTTCTTATCAGCAAGAAAATATATATAATTTTTTTATTTTATTTGCTAGAAACAATATACATTTTGATGATCAGTTTTTTTATCAACAAAAGAGAATATATACAATTTTTTTTTATCAGGAAGAATTAATACATACATTTTTTATATCAATTTATTTTTCTACAGGAAGGAATTTATCAGGAAAAAAATAATTTTTTTTATCAGCAAAAAAAATATATACATTTGTTCTTTTTATCATTTTTTTATCGGTAAGAAACAATATATAAATTTTTTTCTCTGCATTCCTTTCATAAACAAGAAAAAATATATCTATTTTTTTCACCAGCAAGAAATTATAAATATTTTTTATCAGCAAGAAACTGCATATACGTTTTTTATATTTTAAAGAAACAATATATACATATTTTATCTGTATCTTTGTTATCTGGAAGAAAAACAATATCCACTTTTCTATCGGAAGAAATAATAAATATTTTTCTTATCAGCAAGAAACAGTATATATTTTTTTATTTGCACGAAATAATATATACAATTTTTTATCGATTTTTTTATCAAAACAAAAATATATACATAATTCTTTTATCTGGAAGAATTAATATGTGCATTGTTTATCAAATTTTTTTCGACAAAACACAGTAGATACAATTTTTAAACAGAAAATATATATATTTTTTATCAGCAAGAAACAATATATACATTTGTTCTTTTGATCATTTTTTTTATCAGCAAGATACAGTATATACATTTGTTTTCATTGAAAAGAAACAATATATACCTTTTTTATCAGCAAAAAATAATATATACAATGTTTTTATTGGGAAGAATTAATAGATGCTGTTTTTTTATAAATTTTTTTCAACACAAAACACTACGTACTTTTGTTTTATCAGAAAAAAAACAATGAATATTGTTTTATCGGCAAGAAACAATTTATACATTTGTTCTTTTGATCATTTTTTTATCAGTAAAAAACAATATATAATTTTTTTTTGTACTTTTCTTATCAGCAAGAAAACATATATAGTTTTTTTTTTTTATTTGCTAGAAACAATATACATTTTGATGATCAGTGTTTTTATCAACAAAAGAGAATATATACAATTTTTTTTTATCAGGAAGAATTAATACATACATTTTATATCAATTTATTTTTCTACAGGAAGGAATTTATCAGGAAAAAAATAATTTCTTTTATCAGCAAAAAAATATATACATTTGTTCTTTTTATCATTTTTTTATCGGTAAGAAACAATATATAAATTTTTTTCTCTGCATTCCTTTCATAAACAAGAAAAAATATATCTATTTTTTTCACCAGCAAGAAATTATAAATATTTTTTATCAGCAAGAAACTGCATATACGTTTTTTATATTTTAAAGGAACAATATATACATATTTTATCTGTATCTTTGTTATCTGGAAGAAAAACAATATCCACTTTTCTATCGGAAGAAATAATAAATATTTTTCTTATCAGCAAGAAACAGTATATATTTTTTGTTATTTGCACGAAATAATATATATACTTTTTTATCGATTTTTTTATACAAAACAAAAATATTTTATAATTCTTATTATCTGGATAAGAATTAATAGCATTGTTTATCAAATTTTTTTCGACAAAACACAGTAAAACCAGAATACAATTGGGAAACAGAAAATATATATTATTTTTTATCAGCAAGAAACAATATATACATTTGTTCCTTTGATCATTTTTTTTATCAGCAAGATACAGTATATACATTTGTTTTCATTGAAAAGAAACAATATATACCTTTTTTATCAGCAAAAAATAATATATACAATGTTTTTATTGGGAAGAATTAATAGATGCTGTTTTTTTATAAATTTTTTTCAACACAAAACACTACGTACTTTTGTTTTATCAGAAAAAAACAATGAATATTGTTTTATCGGCAAGAAACAATTTATACATTTGTTCTTTTGATCATTTTTTTATCAGTAAAAAACAATATATAATTTTTTTTTTGTACTTTTCTTATCAGCAAGAAAATATATATAATTCTTTTATTTTATTTGCTAGAAACAATATACATTTTGATGATCAGTTTTTTTATCAACAAAAGAGAATATATACAATTTTTTTTATCAGGAAGAATTAATACATACATTTTTTATCAATTTATTTTTCTACAGGAAGGAATTTATCAGGAAAAAAATAATTTTTTTTATCAGCAAAAAAAATATATACATTTGTTCTTTTTATCATTTTTTTTATCGGTAAGAAACAATATATAAATTTTTTTTCTCTGCATTCCTTTCATAAACAAGAAAAAGTATATCTATTTTTTTCACCAGCAAGAAATTATGAATATTTTTTATCAGCAAGAAACTGCATATACGTTTTTTATATTTTAAAGAAACAATATATACATATTTTATCTGTATCTTTGTTATCTGGAAGAAAAACAATATCCACTTTTCTATCGGAAGAAATAATAAATATTTTTCTTATCAGCAAGAAACATATATATTTTTTTATTTGCACGAAATAATATATACAATTTTTTATCGATTTTTTTATCAAAACAAAAATATATACATAATTCTTTTATCTGGAAGAATTAATATATGCATTGTTTATCAAATTTTTTTCGACAAAACACAGTAGATACAATTTTTAAACAGAAAATATATATATTTTTTATCAGCAAGAAACAATATATACATTTGTTCTTTTGATCATTTTTTTTATCAGCAAGATACAGTATATACATTTGTTTTCATTGAAAAGAACAATATACTTTTTTTTTTCAGCAAAAAATAATATATACAATGTTTTTATTGGGAAGAATTAATAGATGCTGTTTTTTTATAAATTTTTTTCAACACAAAACACTACGTACTTTTGTTTTATCAGAAAAAAAACAATGAATATTGTTTTATCGGCAAGAAACAATTTATACATTTGTTCTTTTGATCATTTTTTTATCAGTAAAAAACAATATATAATTTTTTTTTTGTACTTTTTCTTATCAGCAAGAAAACATATATTTTTTTTTTTTATTTGCTAGAAACAATATACATTTTGATGATCAGTTTTTTTATCAACAAAAGAGAATATATACAATTTTTTTTTATCAGGAAGAATTAATACATACATTTTTTATCAATTTATTTTTCTACAGGAAGGAATTTATCAGGAAAAAAATAATTTCTTTTATCAGCAAAAAAATATATACATTTGTTCTTTTTATCATTTTTTTATCGGTAAGAAACAATATATAAATTTTTTTCTCTGCATTCCTTTCATAAACAAGAAAAAATATATCTATTTTTTTCACCAGCAAGAAATTATAAATATTTTTTATCAGCAAGAAACTGCATATACGTTTTTTATATTTTAAAGAAACAATATATACATATTTTATCTGTATCTTTGTTATCTGGAAGAAAAACAATATCCACTTTTCTATCGGAAGAAATAATAAATATTTTTCTTATCAGCAAGAAACAGTATATATTTTTTTATTTGCACGAAATAATATATACAATTTTTTATCGATTTTTTTATCAAAACAAAAATATATACATAATTCTTTTATCTGGAAGAATTAATATATGCATTGTTTATCAAATTTTTTTCGACAAAACACAGTAGATACAATTTTTAAACAGAAAATATATATATTTTTTATCAGCAAGAAACAATATATACATTTGTTCTTTTGATCATTTTTTTATCAGCAAGATACAGTATATACATTTGTTTTCATTGAAAAGAAACAATATATACCTTTTTTATCAGCAAAAAATAATATATACAATGTTTTTATTGGGAAGAATTAATAGATGCTGTTTTTTTATAAATTTTTTTCAACACAAAACACTACGTACTTTTGTTTTATCAGAAAAAAACAATGAATATTGTTTTATCGGCAAGAAACAATTTATACATTTGTTCTTTTGATCATTTTTTTATCAGTAAAAAACAATATATAATTTTTTTTTTGTACTTTTCTTATCAGCAAGAAAAATATATAGTTTTTTTTTTTTTTTATTGCTAGAAACAATATACATTTTGATGATCAGTTTTTTTATCAACAAAAGAGAATATATACAATTTTTTTTATCAGGAAGAATTAATACATACATTTTTTATCAATTTATTTTTCTACAGGAAGGAATTTATCAGGAAAAAAATAATTTCTTTTATCAGCAAAAAAAATATATACATTTGTTCTTTTTATCATTTTTTTATCGGTAAGAAACAATATATAAATTTTTTTCTCTGCATTCCTTTCATAAACAAGAAAAAATATATCTATTTTTTTCACCAGCAAGAAATTATAAATATTTTTTATCAGCAAGAAACTGCATATACGTTTTTTATATTTTAAAGAAACAATATATACATATTTTATCTGTATCTTTGTTATCTGGAAGAAAAACAATATCCACTTTTCTATCGGAAGAAATAATAAATATTTTTCTTATCAGCAAGAAACAGTATATATTTTTTTATTTGCACGAAATAATATATACAATTTTTTATCGATTTTTTTATCAAAACAAAATATATACATAATTCTTTTATCTGGAAGAATTAATATATGCATTGTTTATCAAATTTTTTTCGACAAAACACAGTAGATACAATTTTTAAACAGAAAATATATATATTTTTTATCAGCAAGAAACAATATATACATTTGTTCTTTTGATCATTTTTTTTATCAGCAAGATACAGTATATACATTTGTTTTCATTGAAAAGAAACAATATATACCTTTTTTTATCAGCAAAAAATAATATATACAATGTTTTTATTGGGAAGAATTAATAGATGCTGTTTTTTTATAAATTTTTTTCAACACAAAACACTACGTACTTTTGTTTTATCAGAAAAAAAACAATGAATATTGTTTTATCGGCAAGAAACAATTTATACATTTGTTCTTTTGATCATTTTTTTATCAGTAAAAAACAATATATAATTTTTTTTTTGTACTTTTCTTATCAGCAAGAAAACTATATATTTTTTTTTTTATTTGCTAGAAACAATATACATTTTGATGATCAGTTTTTATCAACAAAAGAGAATATACAATTTTTTTTTATCAGGAAGAATTAATACATACATTTTTTATCAATTTATTTTTCTACAGGAAGGAATTTATCAGGAAAAAAATAATTTTTTTTATCAGCAAAAAAAAATATATACATTTGTTCTTTTTATCATTTTTTTATCGGTAAGAAACAATATATAAATTTTTTTCTCTGCATTCCTTTCATAAACAAGAAAAAATATATCTATTTTTTTTCACCAGCAAGAAATTATAAATATTTTTTATCAGCAAGAAACTGCATATACGTTTTTTATATTTTAAAGAAACAATATATACATATTTTATCTGTATCTTTGTTATCTGGAAGAAAAACAATATCCACTTTTCTATCGGAAGAAATAATAAATATTTTTCTTATCAGCAAGAAACAGTATATATTTTTTTATTTGCACGAAATAATATATACAATTTTTTATCGATTTTTTTATCAAAACAAAAATATATACATAATTCTTTTATCTGGAAGAATTAATATATGCATTGTTTATCAAATTTTTTTCGACAAAACACAGTAGATACAATTTTTAAACAGAAAATATATATATTTTTTATCAGCAAGAAACAATATATACATTTGTTCTTTTGATCATTTTTTTTATCAGCAAGATACAGTATATACATTTGTTTTCATTGAAAAGAAACAATATATACCTTTTTTATCAGCAAAAAATAATATATACAATGTTTTTATTGGGAAGAATTAATAGATGCTGTTTTTTTATAAAAATTTTTTTTCAACACAAAACACTACGTACTTTTGTTTTATCAGAAAAAAAACAATGAATATTGTTTTATCGGCAAGAAACAATTTATACATTTATTCTTTTCATCATTTTTTTATCAGTAAAAAACAATATATAATTTTTTTTTGTACTTTTCTTATCAGCAAGAAAACATATAATTTTTTTTTTATTTGCTAGAAACAATATACATTTTGATGATCAGTTTTTTTTATCAACAAAAGAGAATATATACAATTTTTTTTTATCAGGAAGAATTAATACATACATTTTTTATCAATTTATTTTTCTACAGGAAGGAATTTATCAGGAAAAAAATAATTTCTTTTATCAGCAAAAAAAATATATACATTTGTTCTTTTTATCATTTTTTTATCGGTAAGAAACAATATATAAATTTTTTTCTCTGCATTCCTTTCATAAACAAGAAAAAATATATCTATTTTTTTCACCAGCAAGAAATTATAAATATTTTTTATCAGCAAGAAACTGCATATACGTTTTTTATATTTTAAAGAACATATATACATATTTTATCTGTATCTTTGTTATCTGGAAGAAAAACAATATCCACTTTTCTATCGGAAGAAATAATAAATATTTTTCTTATCAGCAAGAAACAGTATATATTTTTTTATTTGCACGAAATAATATATACAATTTTTTATCGATTTTTTTATCAAAACAAAAATATATACATAATTCTTTTATCTGGAAGAATTAATATATGCATTGTTT
>JAAFYQ010000059.1:0-49140 GCA_013389735.1 Phaseolus lunatus | reverse complement strand
GAAGAAGAAGATCGGAAGAAGAGGAATGAAAGGAGGAGATCGGAAGAAGAAGAATGGATGAAGAAGATCGGAAGAAGAAGAAGGGAGGAAGAAGATCGGAAGAAGAAGAACGGAAGAAGAAGATCGGAAGAAGAAGAATGGAAGAACAAGACTAGAAGAAGAAGATCGTAAGAAGATTGGAAGAAGAAGAATGGAAGAAGAGTATCGGAAGAAGAAGAAGATCGGAAGAAGAAGAATGGAAGAAGAAGATCGCGAGAAGAAGAACGGAAGAAGAAGATCGGAAGAAGAAGAATGGAAGAAGAAGAAGGGAAGAAGAAGATCGGAAGAAGATCAGAAAAAGAAGAATGGAAGAAGAAGGTCGGATGAAGAAGAATGGAAGAAGAATATCTGAAGAAGAAGATCGGAGGAAGAAGAATATCGGAAGAAGAAGATCGGAGGAAGAAGAATGGAAGAAGAATATCGGAAGAAGAAGATCGGACGAAGAAGAATGGAAGAAGAATATCTCAAGAAGAAGATCAGAAGAAGAAGATCGAAAGAAGAAGAATGGAAGAAGAATATCGGAAGAAGAAGATCGGAAGAAGAAGAATGGAAGAAGAAGAATGGAAGAAGAAGATCAGAAGAAGAAGAAGAAGGGTAAAAGAAGATCGGAAGAAGAAGAATGGAAGATGATGGAAGAGGCCCAAGCCCAAGCCTAAGCCCAAGCTCAGGCCCAACAACTAGGTGCATGGCAAAGAGGATTCAAGAAGAGTGGGACTCTGCTACTGATGGCAGAGAAACTTTTCTCTACATATTCAAAGACCCCTCAGAGGACCACAAGGAGTAAAGCCCAAGCCATGGGAGCTGAGCATCAATTAATTTCAATTTATTTATAATTTCAGTAGCGTAGGGTTCATTTAGCACAATCGGGGGTGTATTTAACAATTTAGTAGAGTAGGGTTCATTTAGCACAATAGGGGGGGTGTATTTAACAATTTAGCTTGTACCTAGGCCTTTTAGGGTAGGAATGTAGCCCTACCTTCTAGAAGCATGCTAAGGGGCTGCATTGACCTTTAGTCAACACCCTAGCAGCCCCCTTTTTTATGTATTCCCCATCCCACCCTTGCTCCTTACTCTCCAAGGCACCATCTCTTATAAATAGGGTGCTTTGGCTCATATTTTTTTAAGATCAATTTATATGAGTAAATGCTGCCAAAATTATGCTAGCTTCTACTCTTTGTCTAGTCTCTCTAGGTTAGACACTTTGATCTTCATCTTCACCTTCCTCCAAGTGATTTGGCCTAACCTATCACTCTCCATACCTTTCATGCACCTACAAGGAACCCATAGCTCTATATGAGCCATCCTTGACCCATATCATCCATAGCTTCCACCACCTTTTTACCTCATATTTTAAGAAGAACAAATGGTCATGAAGAACAACCTATCATTTGGTATCTAGAGCTTTGGTTCTTCAAGAGATAAGTGTTCTCTTCATTTTATTTTTTGAGTCTTCTTTATTCCATGTTGTTCATCATATCCTTAAATGTCTTGCTGTTTTTAATTTCTTTTTAAGTTGGTGTTGCTGTTTTTAAATTTCTATTTGGTATTTTTGGTTCAACTTGATCTTGAACTTCCATTTTCAAACTGTTTTAGGTTCCTTTTGTGTTGGCTGTTCTATTTTTATTTTATTTGAGTCTTATTGATGTTTTTAATCGGTGCAAACTGTTTGTGGTTGAGTCATTTTGATTTTTGAATCCATACAAGTTTTGTCAAAGTCATGTTCATCCTACAATGTCATAAATTCCAAGTTGTGCCTTTTATTGTTGATTTGGTTGCTTGATTTTGTTTTGAGGCAGTTTATATTTCTAGTTTTGAAGCTTTGGTGCCTTTTATATTTTCATATTTGAGTTCATACTTGTGTGTTAGTTCCATACAAGTTCGTATCCAATCATTTCCATTGTGTTTTTGAAGTTTCTTTACCGTTTTCTAATTTCAAGTTAGGATTTCTCTGTTTTCACTGCTACTGTTCTGGCTGGAATCGTTCCCAGAAATTACATTTGTTGGTAAAAAATTCTGAAATTTTGGATTTGAGTAGTTTGATGTGTTAAGAAAAAGTGAAAAAAAGAAGCACATCAAAATTCAAAATAAAAAAAAAATGATAAATGAAATACGAACAGAGTGCAAAAATCCTGACTCTGAAAAAACGCTGACGCGGCAGTGATTTCGGAAAAATTATTACAATTATTTGACTCACTGTTTTGGTGAAATTCCAACGCCTATATTGAGCTAAAACATTGAAGTTTCTGTGGTTAAAATTTCAAGCTCAAATTTGAAGTATTCTGTCCAGCATAAAATTGGAAAGTTGTGAAAAATTTTACACAAAAAATTCTGTAGTGCTGTTTTGGTTTTATTCATCTATTCTAGTTCCATTCACTAGGATTCCACTTTGTGTGCTACCTTTTTCTTGTGTGCCTTAATTTTTTGCTTGTCAAATTTTATTGAATACTCTTTCAAGTCTTGTCAAATATCAACTTCATTTGCAGTAGTCCTTGATTTTAAATTTGAGTTTTGTTGCTTTAAAACTTGCTTGACCTCTCTTTGGTGGATTTGACCTAAAAAGTGCTTTGGTGAGTGTGGAGCTAAAATTTTGTTTTGGTGAAAGCCATATCACTAAAGAGGAGCTGGATTAAAGATTTAAGGTTGAATAACCTAAGGAGACAAAGCAAGGGACAGCAGCAACCTCATTGAAAAATACACAAATATACACAAAGGAGCTACAAGTGAAGGAGTGCATAGAATAGGACTTTAAATTTTTGTGCATCAAAATTTGTTAACCTAATTTCTTTGTATTTCTTTGAGTTGTAATTTGCAAGGACATTGATTAATTAGTGGATTAATACGTCTTAGACGGTGAGTGTGTCTTCAAGGTTCCAAAGTGCCAAGAAGCCTCACCTAAAGATTCGACTAGTTTTAAAAGCCTTCTAGATAGAAATTTTCATTTGTGTTTTATTACTTTACATATTTTTTTCTTGCATAAAAAATTTTGTTTTTATCTTTGATTGTGCTCTAAGTAAATTGCTTAGAGAAAGGTTTCTAAAAGTGTTGTGGGATAGTATCTGGCTAAGGAAAGGCTTGGTACTTAAGAGATCCTAGTGATCCACCTCCCTTTCCTGGGAAATTACCTACTTCACTCCACTTATCTTTCTTTTTGAAAATTACTTTTATCACAAACCCTAAACATGTCTACTCATTCTTCAAGTTATAGTGAAAGTGATAGAAAATCCACAAAATCTCTTTTGAAACAATTGGCTAGAGATTTTCAATCACTATCACTAAGACAATTGCAACATGAGGCTAAACTTTTGGAAGATAAAAAAGAAAGAGATGCCCATCTTGCAGTTTTGGAAGAGGAGTTGAGGATTGTTAGAGAAAAAGATGAATACATTCGAAAATTAAAAAAATCACATGCATCACATGCATCTAGTTCTAGGTCGAGTGACTCACATGTTGAGGGGAGTCTGAGAGTAAATGATTATTATCAACCTCCACCTAGAAGAACTAAGAGAGAAAGCCACCCAAAAGAGACTAGGGTAGACTTACCTCATTTTTATGGAAAGGAAAACGTTGAAACATACCTAGAATGGGAAATGAAAGTAGAACAACTTTTTGCTTGCCATCATGTTAGTGAGGAAAGGAAAGTACCCTTAGCCACTTTAAGCTTTCAAGGAAACGCTATGTATTGGTGGACAACCCTAGAGAAAGATAGGCGCCTCCACAAGGACCCTCCCATAGAATATTGGAATGACCTTAGGGGAGCCCTGAGACGCCACCATATCCCTTCATACTACGATAGGGAGTTAATGGACAAGATCCAAAGACTCCAACAGGAAAACATGAGTGTAGAGGAGTATAGGCAAAAGATGGAGCTCTACATGATGAGAGCCTTTATTAGGGAAGAAGCCACCACCACAATAGCTAGGTTTCTGAGTGGTCTTAATCTTGAGATAAGGGATAAAGTAGAACTTTTGCCCTACAGGGACTTGAATGACTTGATCCAACTTTGTATAAAAGTTGAACAACAAAATTTGAGAAAGGGATCAAGTCACAAGGAGAGTTCTTACTCTAACTCTTATCCCAAGAAAGAGTATAGAAGAGAAAGGGAGGATATTTTTTCAAAGGATAAATCCAAAGAAAATCCCAAGAGTGTAGGAAAAGATGTGTCTACCTCACAACCCCGCAGTAGAGACATCGAGTGCTTCAAGTGTCTTGGTAGAGGTCATATAGCATCCCAGTGCCCAAATAGGAGAACCATGATCTTAAGAGGGAGGGATGAGTATAGCAGCCAAGATGAAGAGTCTAGTGGGGAAGAAGAGAAGGAAAGTAGTGAGGGGGCATATCCTTGTGAGGGAGAATTAATGATGATTAGAAGAACCCTCAACAATCAACCCAGTGTGAACCATGAAACACAGAGAGAGAACATCTTTCATACTAGATGTAAAGTTTCAAAAAACATTTGTTCTCTCATTGTGGATAGTGGCTCTTGCTGCAATTGTTGTAGCACTAGGTTGGTTGAAAAGCTTAATCTACAATTAATACCTCATCCAAAACCTTACAAACTTCAGTGGATAAATGAAGATGGGGAATTAACTGTAGATAAGCGGGTAAAAATCAGTCTTTCAGTGGGGAACTATAAATATGAGATTTTATGTGATGTAGTACCCATGGAAGCCTGCCACATCTTATTGGGAAGACCATGGCAATTTGACCAGAAAACCATCCATAATGGTCTTACCAACGAGATAGATTTTACCCATAGGGAGAAAAAGTTTGTACTCTATCCTTTAACACCTTCACAAGTGGTAAAGGACCGAGTAGAAATGAAAATAAAGAGAGAAAATGAGAAAGACAAAAGAGAAAGAGAGGATAATGAAAGGAAAGATAGAGAAGAGAAAGAAAAGAGAGAAAAAGTGATGAAAGAAAAGGAAAGTACAAAAAATCCTTTGTTTGGAGTAGAACCAGACATTGACTTAAATTCTTTTTTCATAGAAAACCCTTATGAGAATATGCTTGAAGAAAAATATGTTTCTGAAGCTAAACCAGATATAGATATGAACCTTTCCTCCACAGAAAAGCCAAGTGAGGGGTTGTTTGAAAAAGAAGAAGTGGAATCTAGAAAGAATGAAGAGTATCTTACAACACCTCCTACAAGCATAGTGGCAAAAGAACCCTTAAAGGGGGATTGCAATACTTTGAACTCTTCTTTTCCTTTGAATCATGATGCTTACTCTTATTCTCAAAAATCACAAAAACAACACTTTGTGATGTTGTTGCTTATCTTGGGCAATGAACAACAGAAAGGAAGCAAAAATATTTTTGAAAAGGGCCCTATTTCTTTCAAACAAAACTTTTATAAAAATAGCAAAGGGCCTTATTTCCTTACTATTTTATTTGAATACACTAGTCTTAATTTTCTTATCTCACTTTTCTTTAATGTTTACTGTAGGTTAATATTTGATCCTGGAGGATGAGCATAGTTTTTAAAGCAAGAATAAGGCTACTGTTTGAGATCAACCCTGTAGATCTGAGGACAGATCCTCTCAAGAAGGAGGGGATGATGGAAGAGGCCCAAGCCCAAGCCTAAGCCCAAGCTCAGGCCCAACAACTAGGTCCATGGTGTAAGAACCTAGAAGTTTATATTGGAATAAAAGTGTTATATTATAAATAAATTCGAAGCACGTGTTTATTTAAATATAAAGGAAGGAATGTATAGCTGAGAAGCCTACGAGATCGCCGTTATTAAGCGGGTAGGCGATCTCCAACTTCTCTGGCACTTGAACGCCTATCGCCTAGCTTATGCTTGAACGCCTATCGCCTAGATTATGCTTGAACGCCTATCGCCTAGCTTATGCTTGAACGCCTATCGCCTGTGTGTACCTAGTAGCCTGTCGCCTAGAGTACACCTAATCGCCGAAACTACACTTAGTGTGTAGCCAAAATGTTGGATCAACCCTGGTACGTCCCAAAAGCCACGCGTATCAAGGTGTGGGTTAAACCTTGGATACGTTGGGCAGGCGAAGCTCTATACTTGAGCATAAGAGAATCATCCTTAACGTTACACGCTTGGGCGCACGAGGACTTGTGCTAATCAACTCTTGGAAGTGTGAAGCTACCGACGTCACCAAGCCTTGTGGAGAGAATACCTTGGATGTAACATAGTGGAATGAAGAACCTCCAGGAAGGCGTGGCGATGTGTCATCGAGCATCGCCAGGGCGCAAGGCATGCAGGATCGCCTGGGCGCGAGGGGCATGCGGGCATCATCAGGGGGAGAGGTCATCGGTTGCTAGCCCTCGCGCGAGAGGTCATCGGTTGTTAACCTTCGCGCGAGAGGTCATCGGTTGTTAGCCTTCGCGCGAGAGGTCATCGGTTGTTAGCCTTCGCGCGAGAGGTCATCGGTTGTTAGCCTTCGCGCGAGAGGTCATCGGTGGATAGTCTTCGCGCCTGTGGTCATCGGTGAAAAGGTCATCGCGCTACGTTAAGTTATACACAGAGAACGTGGGACCCAGACATCCAGCATGAGATGTTCTGCACGCGCGCCACGTAGACGAAAAGGGTGGTTCAGAATAGTGACATCAGAATGTTGGCATGCGCAGGAGACACTCGCGGTCGTACTGTTCAGAGCAGTGGCTGGCATGCACAAGCGACAACAGTGGCAGTACTGTTCAGAGCAGTGGTTGGCATGCACCAGAGGCAACAGTGGTCGTGCTGTTCAGGGAAGCGTGCACGCAAACTTCCCTGCAGAGTAGGTGGTGGCAGCTGCTTTTGGAGGGATAAGTTGGTTTAAGTCACTGAAATCCACTACTGAAGGGGAAGAAACGTTGCAGCCTTCGAAGAGAGAGAGAGTGAGTTACCTCCCTTCTCCTCCAGATATATCCTTCGCGCTGCGGTTCTAGCACCTTCACACGAGAGTACGACGAGCGACGGCCACCATTAGAGCACCTGGGCAGTCCTCTGCAAGTCCTTCAACCAGACGCAAAAACAGAGCCAAGGCGTTCTTCAAGCTTTGTTGGGTTTCGGAACTCTAAGTGTTTGCGCAAGTCCAGGTAAGGGAAGCTAGACCTCTTTTTCCATACAAGCCATAGTGTAGCTATCTCGGAAGTGAGGGCGACGTGGTCGCCATTTTTGTTTTCATCTGCGTAAAATGCTCTGTTTGTGTGCTTGGGCGACGTGGTCGCCGGTTTTTAAACATAGCCTTTGAAATACCATGTTTTTGAACTAGATCGCCGGTTTTGGCGCTGTTTTACGAAATCTCTGTTTTTGATGTTGTTTTGAAACTACTTGAGATTTACATGAGATATTCGAAGATCTGAAGCTTTGAAATGTTTGTGGATGTGATTTGAATCATTTACTTGAATGGTAGGATGTGTTTGAATGCTGTGAATGTGGGATCGAGGCATAGTATTTTCAGGAAAGGAAATACCGTGTAAGATCTGTATAGGTGTATTGACTAGGGGCTTGTCTAGAAGGAGATATCCTGACTCTGCTGAGATAATGAAATCACGTAGATGAAGTTATTCAGTTGGTGAGAGTCGAAGGAGGTTCGTATGAATGGGCGAGTTGTTCAAATGGGAACGAGCTCGGCCTGTTATACGAATTAACCTTGTCATACCGAGAGAATGGTAACAATGAGATGGTATATGCGCATGCTGTGTGGATTCACAGTGGTAGGTATGACAGGTGCAAATCTCTGGGCCTGAGTCAACACACGAGTCAATCCGGAAGTAGTGTCAAGTGTCTTGTGTTGTGAGTCAGTGGAAAGTCTGACATGTGAAATGAGAAACTGGAACATTGATAGACACTTGATGCTGTGTTGTGAAATGGAATGACTATGGGAAATGTAGTGAATTTGTGATTTTGGGCGATCAGCTGAATGCTAATTGTAGTTCTACGTTTTACATGGATAATTTGGAACTTGGTTTACTTGGATTTTCATGTTCATGAGTTAAACTTCTTTTAAATTATCTAGCTTACCCTTTTATCTGTTATTGTGGTTGTTTTCTCAAAACTGTGATGATCGTGTAATTGTACACGGGAGCAGATGATCTTCCAGGGAGTAGAGCTCCTCAGTGAGTGGTCGCCGGAAGGAGATCGCCTATCGTCTCTATCGGGTGATCGCCGGTTTATGCCTCCATCGGGTGATCGCCGGTTTTCGTGTCCTGATAGAAGATCGCCCGTTTTGAGGTCTTCTGTTAGAGATCGCCGTTTTAAAGTTGGAGATCGCCGTTTTCTTTTGAGACCGCCTGTCTTACTGCATTTCTTTTAATTTCGTAAAATCTTGCAAACATTTGATCTGGTTATGTATTAAACTCCCTAAGAGGAGTAACTTCATTTCTGATATATTTATATATATAATTATGTTTTCTTCAACATTATTTGTTACCTTTATTTTCATTATATACATATGAATAGTTTTTGGTGGGATGTTACATTAATGGTATCAGAGCAGTTCGTCCTTAGGATGACCTGAGGGCTGTGGATCCATTGTGTTTCTTCTGCTCATGAAAGTTATTTGAGTTTAAAATAATAACTATAGTGAAAGGTTTTCAAACGTTTTTGTATTGAAATTTTGTGTGTGCTTGGGTGAATATATGTGCTAATTGAAAATCTTAGTATTAAGAATGAGAAGGCCTTGATACAGTAGTGAGGGTGCACACTCATAACTGGATCAAGATAATTCTTAATCTTACTTCCAAAGGTTTGATATTTAGCCTACATTGAATTCTGGTGTGATTTTCGAGTGTTCTTGAATTTGACCGAGGTGGTAGTTTGGACTGATGTTTGCACACCAGTAACTGTTCTGGTGTTTTGTGTGAAGTTATAAGTGTTGTGATTCTGTGGATGAGCTCAAATTCTTAATGATTTTGAGATGCTGACCTTTGTAAGGTCTAGCTGTTACCCCCTTGAATGAATTGATCTCTTATCGATCTCATTCTTTTAGTTGTAGGGAAATATAGGAATATTATAGTTTCAAAATCTGAAAACGAAGGAGATGGCACGTAGACCTTCTACCCCTCCCCAACCTTCTTCGGAGATGAGCCAGATTGCCAAGGCTATCGAGATGATGGCGACTGCCATCCAACAGCAGAATACGGTAATGGCCCAGATTCATCAGGCTGTAATGAATCATTTGGAAATTGCTGGATCGGCTGCAACAGCTTCCCAGGTCAATCAGCCTCGGGAGCAGGTAGGGATGACCGAGTTCATGAGGCACAACCCACCCAAGCTCAGTGGGAGTGCTACCCCTGATCAAGCAGATCCGTGGACCAGGGAGTTACATGCCCTAGTAAGGAAGGCAAGGGTAGTGGAGACCCTGGAGAGGAGTGGTTCCAGAGTAATCAGATCACAACCAGGGGGTCCCTCCAGTGGGAAGGCCAAGGTACAGCACCCACGAAGCAAACCTTATGCGATACCTCCACCACCTCGGACAGGAGCAATTCCGCCCCAGTTTCAGCAGCAACAACCAGGGAAACCAAGATGTTTCCGTTGTGGTGGGTTACATAACGTCAAGGTGTGCCCCAAGAGGAACTCAGAGAAAGGGTGTTTCACATGTCAAGAGATGGGGCACATTTCTAGAGATTGTCCTAACAGAAAAAGGATGACTCAACCCGTTAGTTCCCAGCAGTTGAGGAATGGAGGCAGTCGACCTCAGGCAGCAGGGAGAGTGCTTGCCATGGCTGGAGCGGAGGCATCTCAGTCAGGTAACTTAGTACAGAATGTTGCTCTATAGCTGGTAGATACGTTATAGTTTTGTTTGATTCTGGAGAGACACACTCTTTTGTGTCAAATCGGTGTGCAACCGAGCTTGGGCCATATAGTGGAGGAGCTGTCGTTTGAACGATTGGCCTCTGCACCTGCTTCAAAAACAGGTTTTGACCTCCCTAGGTTGCTCTGAATGCCCAGTGGTAGTAGATGGAGTGAAAGGAACAAGTGTGAGTTAGATTTGGTAGTACCAAGGTTTAGTCCCAGTTACGTATAAGTTATGGAGAGTAAATAAACAGTATGTTGGGGGTTTAAAGCTTAAGCTTCACGCGGATTGGATGTTGTTTTGTTGATCGTGATTTGAAAGAGGATTATGGAAATGGTGGGTTGAGATAAAAGGCTTCCGAAAATGTAAGCCTCCGAAGTTTTTGGCAAATAAGATGTAGATCGACCTGTGAATGTAGAAGGGAAGGAGGATATGGCTGTGGATAAGAATGAGGGTAGGCCGTGTTATGATGATGTTGAGTCTTTCCAGAGATGTAGTAAATTTCAGAATGATGGGCGTGGAAGGGATTGTGAGTGGAAATAGCCTGTGGTATCTGGGACAGAAGGAGAATAGAGTTATCCTTGGGCAAGAGATTCTGGAGGCAGAGGTGCGTTCATTCTCGTATGCCTTCTGGATAGGCACCTGAAACCGACGTCAATGCATCCAACGTATACATTGAAGAAGAAGGTCGTAATGGGAACAGGAAGTCGAGTTGGCAAAAGGGGTCATAATAATAATTTGGAAGGTAACAGCAACAGAAACCTTGTCTTTGTAAGGTACAGAATTATGCAGCGGAGTAATGAATAAAAAGTGTCCCTTTTGGGAGCGTGGGAATTTGATCAGCAGTTGAGAAGTCGGTGAATGATTTGATCAAGATGCAGGAGTTGATTCCTAGAAGGACACTTCGGACCCTAGTTTGAGTTCGCTAGGGGGTGGCATGAGTTGTGGACAGCTGTCCCCTTTCCTCCCAATGAAGGGATCTTGCCCGCTTTCTCTAAAGGGGCTAGTCCTGGTTACGTTAAGGACCTAGTGCTAGACTTGTTCAATAAAGTCTTCAAGGTTGGGAGTAGAGTGTGAATGCTGGAGTTGGCACTCTATGGGGCAGCATATCCCATGTACAGGGATGTAAAATGGATTTTGATGAAGTATTGAGGTAGGAAGAGTTGGTTCAATAGATCACCGAGAGGGTGAATCTGATACAGGACAGAATAAAAGTTTCTTAAGGTCAGCAAATGTCCTAGGCAGAGCAGAGGAGAAGACCTTTGGAGGTTGCTGCTGGGGTCATGTCTTTATGAAGGGGGACACCAGCCAAGGGTGTAGGGTAGGCGATCAGATCAAAGAAGCTGTCCCCTAAGTTTGTTGGGCCATATCGGATCTTAAGGAGGATAAGTCTAGTGGCTTATGAGATCGCCCCACCTCCCCAATTAGCAAGTCTACATAATGTATTCCACGTATCATAGCTAAGGAAGTCCCTTGCAGACCCTACTCACGTGTTGGGAGTGGACAACGTGAAGATCGGGTGATTCACCATGGGAATTTGAAGAAACCATGAGAGAAGCATATCCTTACCTCCTTCCTTGTAACCCAATTTTCGAGGACGAAAATTTTTCTTGATGGGGAGAATGTAAGAACCTAGAAGTTTATATTGGAATAAAAGTGTTATATTATAAATAAATTCGAAGCACGTGTTTATTTAAATATAAAGGAAGGAATGTATAGCTGAGAAGCCTACGAGATCGCCGTTATTAAGCGGGTAGGCGATCTCCAACTTCTCTGGCACTTGAACGCCTATCGCCTAGCTTATGCTTGAACGCCTATCGCCTAGATTATGCTTGAACGCCTATCGCCTAGCTTATGCTTGAACGCCTATCGCCTGTGTGTACCTAGTAGCCTGTCGCCTAGAGTACACCTAATCGCCGAAACTACACTTAGTGTGTAGCCAAAATGTTGGATCAACCCTGGTACGTCCCAAAAGCCACGCGTATCAAGGTGTGGGTTAAACCTTGGATACGCTGGGCAGGCGAAGCTCTATACTTGAGCATAAGAGAATCATCCTTAACGTTACACGCTTGGGCGCACGAGGACTTGTGCTAATCAACTCTTGGAAGTGTGAAGCTACCGACGTCACCAAGCCTTGTGGAGAGAATACCTTGGATGTAACATAGTGGAATGAAGAACCTCCAGGAAGGCGTGGCGATGTGTCATCGAGCATCGCCAGGGCGCAAGGCATGCAGGATCGCCTGGGCGCGAGGGGCATGCGGGCATCATCAGGGGGAGAGGTCATCGGTTGCTAGCCCTCGCGCGAGAGGTCATCGGTTGTTAACCTTCGCGCGAGAGGTCATCGGTTGTTAGCCTTCGCGCGAGAGGTCATCGGTTGTTAGCCTTCGCGCGAGAGGTCATCGGTTGTTAGCCTTCGCGCGAGAGGTCATCGGTGGATGGTCTTCGCGCCTGTGGTCATCGGTGAAAAGGTCATCGCGCTACGTTAAGTTATACACAGAGAACGTGGGACCCAGACATCCAGCATGAGATGTTCTGCACGCGCGCCACGTAGACGAAAAGGGTGGTTCAGAATAGTGACATCAGAATGTTGGCATGCGCAGGAGACACTCGCGGTCGTACTGTTCAGAGCAGTGGCTGGCATGCACAAGCGACAACAGTGGCAGTACTGTTCAGAGCAGTGGTTGGCATGCACCAGAGGCAACAGTGGTCGTGCTGTTCAGGGAAGCGTGCACGCAAACTTCCCTGCAGAGTAGGTGGTGGCAGCTGCTTTTGGAGGGATAAGTTGGTTTAAGTCACTGAAATCCACTACTGAAGGGGAAGAAACGTTGCAGCCTTCGAAGAGAGAGAGAGTGAGTTACCTCCCTTCTCCTCCAGATATATCCTTCGCGCTGCGGTTCTAGCACCTTCACACGAGAGTACGACGAGCGACGGCCACCATTAGAGCACCTGGGCAGTCCTCTGCAAGTCCTTCAACCAGACGCAAAAACAGAGCCAAGGCGTTCTTCAAGCTTTGTTGGGTTTCGGAACTCTAAGTGTTTGCGCAAGTCCAGGTAAGGGAAGCTAGACCTCTTTTTCCATACAAGCCATAGTGTAGCTATCTCGGAAGTGAGGGCGACGTGGTCGCCATTTTTGTTTTCATCTGCGTAAAATGCTCTGTTTGTGTGCTTGGGCGACGTGGTCGCCGGTTTTTAAACATAGCCTTTGAAATACCATGTTTTTGAACTAGATCGCCGGTTTTGGCGCTGTTTTACGAAATCTCTGTTTTTGATGTTGTTTTGAAACTACTTGAGATTTACATGAGATATTCGAAGATCTGAAGCTTTGAAATGTTTGTGGATGTGATTTGAATCATTTACTTGAATGGTAGGATGTGTTTGAATGCTGTGAATGTGGGATCGAGGCATAGTATTTTCAGGAAAGGAAATACCGTGTAAGATCTGTATAGGTGTATTGACTAGGGGCTTGTCTAGAAGGAGATATCCTGACTCTGCTGAGATAATGAAATCACGTAGATGAAGTTATTCAGTTGGTGAGAGTCGAAGGAGGTTCGTATGAATGGGCGAGTTGTTCAAATGGGAACGAGCTCGGCCTGTTATACGAATTAACCTTGTCATACCGAGAGAATGGTAACAATGAGATGGTATATGCGCATGCTGTGTGGATTCACAGTGGTAGGTATGACAGGTGCAAATCTCTGGGCTTGAGTCAACACACGAGTCAATCCGGAAGTAGTGTCAAGTGTCTTGTGTTGTGAGTCAGTGGAAAGTCTGACATGTGAAATGAGAAACTGGAACATTGATAGACACTTGATGCTGTGTTGTGAAATGGAATGACTATGGGAAATGTAGTGAATTTGTGATTTTGGGCGATCAGCTGAATGCTAATTGTAGTTCTACGTTTTACATGGATAATTTGGAACTTGGTTTACTTGGATTTTCATGTTCATGAGTTAAACTTCTTTTAAATTATCTAGCTTACCCTTTTATCTGTTATTGTGGTTGTTTTCTCAAAACTGTGATGATCGTGTAATTGTACACGGGAGCAGATGATCTTCCAGGGAGTAGAGCTCCTCAGTGAGTGGTCGCCGGAAGGAGATCGCCTATCGTCTCTATCGGGTGATCGCCGGTTTATGCCTCCATCGGGTGATCGCCGGTTTTCGTGTCCTGATAGAAGATCGCCCGTTTTGAGGTCTTTTGTTAGAGATCGCCGTTTTAAAGTTGGAGATCGCCGTTTTCTTTTGAGACCGCCTGTCTTACTGCATTTCTTTTAATTTCGTAAAATCTTGCAAACATTTGATCTGGTTATGTATTAAACTCCCTAAGAGGAGTAACTTCATTTCTGATATATTTATATATATAATTATGTTTTCTTCAACATTATTTGTTACCTTTATTTTCATTATATACATATGAATAGTTTTTGGTGGGATGTTACACATGGCAAAGAGGATTCAAGAAGAGTGGGACTCTGCTACTGATGGCAGAGAAACTTTTCTCTACATATTCAAAGACCCCTCAGAGGACCACTGATGGAGGAGGGCCAAGCACATCTAGCCAAGGAAGCCAAGGCCCAAACCAAGAAGACCGTCTAGACCAAGAGGAACGTCTAGCTCCAAGAAGTGAGCATCTAGGACGTGAAGGAGGGAGGCTATCCATGGAGCTAGACCGTCTAGGACCTCTCACAAGATCCATGGCTAAACATATCCAAGCACACATAGAAGAAGCCACGGATGGAAGAGAGAGATCCTTGTACATGTTTCATAAAGGCCCAAAGGGGGAGGGGGTGCTTAGTAGATAGGATAGTGTAGAAAGCACTTTGGATGGAAACATTCTAGAAGCTAGGGTTGGTATGGCCGGTCATGGCACTTTAGATTTTAGAATTAATTTTGGTTTTCTTTTTATTAAAATGTAGCTTGCACCTCAAGTCCCAAATAGCCTATAAATAGGAAGGCTATCTCTTTGTATTTGACAAGTTTATTTGAGTAATGTTATGCTGCCATTTTTTGTGCACAAGCTTTACTTCTCCTAGAAATCTAGGCTATAAACTTCAATCCTTTCACCTTCTCCCTTGAGCTGGCCGAACCACTCAACCCATACTCACCATGCACCTTCAAGACCAACACAACTCCTAGGAGGGTCTTGTTTCACTCACCCATTGCTTCCGCTCCATCTATTTCTACTTTGATTCAAGAAGAACACATGAAAATGCCATCATTTGGTATCATGAGCTTTTGGTTCTTCAAGATGAGTAGCTTGTCTTTTTAAATTTTCAGTTCTTCTTTATTTTCATCTTGTCATTTCAATTCCATAATTGTCTTGCTGTTTTTTACATTTCAAATTGTTCTTGGTGTGCTTATGGAAGATCCAACCGAAGCACATGTGTTCAATTGATCTTGAACATTTTCTTGTGCAATTGTGATAGGATTCCTTACACATTGAGTGGCTGTTTTCTTTTAGGAATTTGAGTCTTTATTGCTTTCTTATAATTGCTTCATTTTATGCTTTGAGTCTTTATTTTCTGAATCTATAAATGTTGTGTCAAGTCATGTGAATCCATAATTGTCATCAATTCTTAGTAGTCCTATTTTTGGCTTGATTGTTTCTTGTTTTTGGGTCTCTTTAAGTTGCCTTAATCTGCTGTTATTTTTGATCCTTTGCTGCCTTTTTAATTTTAGTTTGAGTTCATAATTGTGTCTTAGTTCTTACACAATTTCCTTCTTACATTTCCTTTGTGTTAAATTTTGGTATCTTACAATTTTTTCCAGTTTTCCAGATTTCCCCTGTTTCTCTCTCTGTCTGGCTGTTTTTTTTGTTTCAAAAATTATTTCCACTCATAGGAAATTTGTGATTCTCTGGAAAATGCAAGTTTGAAGTGTTACAAAAAGGACAAAAAAAGAATCAGATCAAAAAAGGCAACAGAAAAGATATGATAAATCTTACAAAATCAGAGTGCAAACCTTGAGCGCTCCAGCTGGCCTAACTGCACACCAAATTTGTAAAAATTATTAAAAAAAAATGGTGCATGCGTTTTAGGTGATTCCAAAGCCATTGTTTAGATAAGATCCTGAATTTTTCTTGCATATAAATTTCAGAGACAAATTTTAAAAATACAGCTCAGCATAAATCGGGGAACAAACACGTTTTCTGGCCCACAACAATTTTCAGTGGTGCTGTTTTTTTTTTTATTTGGTCATCTAATCTAGTGCTTTTCTTTAGGTATTCCTTTTGTGTGCCAACTTTTATTGAGTACCTTTAATTGTTTGCTTTAATTTCTTTACTCTCTTTCTAAGTTGTCATATTATAAATCCTTTTGGTGGTACTGTTTTTATTCAATTAAATTTGTTTCTTGCTTTTGTTTCTTGACCTCTCTTTTGGGTGCTGGAATTTAATTCTCCTTGGTGCATATGTGCATGGAACTTGACTTGGTTTAGGTTTAGCTCTTGTGAATAGGTGCTGGAAATTGGAGAATTAAAGCCATCATTTTAAGGAGGAGACAAAGCTAAAGCCGAAACAAGGTTGCTTGAAACAAACAATACAAACACCTAGGAGATCAAAAATTCAAGACAACAAGGAAGTGCACTAACCCAAAAGAGGATCAACAAAGGGAGTCTTCTTTTCCTTTGCAACTTGGTTTATTGTTAATTACCTCTTTAATTACGTTTAGACGGTGAGTGTGTCTTCAAGGGCTCAAAGTGTCCAAGAAGCCTCACCTAGGGCCGAATAGCATAGTAAATTTTTTTTATTTTTTTTTACTTAGTAATTTGTTGCTTGTTTGAACTTGTTTTCTATTGTTTTGGTAGAAACGTTTTGCATGATTAGTTTAGTTTAATTTTGTGCTAAAACCGACTAGTTTGTTGCATATTTTTTTTTAGCTTACATAGTTTTATTGCTTTTTGATTTCTCAACTTCTTGTGTTTTAAGTGTTTCACTAAGAGAAATTTTTGTGTGAAGGCATTGGAGACTAGTTTTTGGCAAGGAAAAGGCTTGGTACTTAAGTAGTCCTTTGAGACTCACCTCCCTTACCTGGAAAACTACCTTCTTTATCTTCCCTAATCTTTCTCAAAGTAAAAACGCCTAAATACACAAAGGTATAGCCATGTCTTCTTCTTCTAATTCTCCAAAGTCTATAGAATGTGAAGTAAAATCTTTGAAAACCCTTTTGAAAGAGGTATCCCAAGCGGTACAATTAATCTCTTTTAGGCAAATGGAGAATGAAAACAAGATTAATGAGTTGGCTAGAGCTCAAGAAGAGAAATCCCAAAAATCTCAAAAATCAAAAAAAACAAATACTCATGCATCACAAAGCATTGCAACTCTAGGGGAGGGAAGCCTTAGAATTAATGACTACTACCAACCACCCCCTAGAAGAACTAGGCAAAGGGAACAAGAGGTGCCAAGGGAAACTAGAGTAGACCTACCTCATTTTCATGGAAAGGAAAATGTAGAAATATATCTAGATTGGGAGATGAAGGTAGAGCAACTCTTTGCTTGCCATAGGGTAAGTGAGGAACGAAAAGTACCCTTAGCCACCCTTAGTTTCCAAGGAAATGCCATGTATTGGTGGACCTCTTTAGAAAGAGACCGACGTCTTCATAGGGAACCTCCCATAGAATATTGGAATGACCTTAGGGGAGCCCTAAGACGTCGACATATACCTTCTTACTACCATAGGTAGTTGATGGACAAGCTCCAAAGACTCCAACAAAAGAATATGAGTGTAGAAGAGTATAGGCAAAAGATGGAGCTCTATATGATGAGAGCCTCTATTAGAGAGGAAGAGGAAACCACCATATCTAGGTTCCTTAGTGGCCTATCACTTGAGATAAGAGATAGAGTAGAGCTCTTACCTTATCAAGACTTGAATGATTTGGTTCAACTTTGCATTAAAGTTGAGCAACAAAATTTGCGCAAAACATCAAGTCAAAAGGTGAGCCCCTATTCTAACTTTTATCCCAAGAGAGAGTTTAAAAGGGAGGGTAGTACATCTAAGGAAAAACCAAAAGAACCTACCAAACCCTTCACCAAAGAAACCTCAACCCCACCCATCCGAGCTAGAGATGTTAAATGTTTTAAGTGCTATGGTAGGGGGCATGTGCAAGCACAATGTCCAAACCAAAGGACTTTGTTTCTTAAAGGTGTAGACGAATACACTAGTGGCGAGGATGAGCTTAGTGAGAAAGAGGAAGGGGGAGAGGATGAGAGGGTAGCTCCATTAGAGGGAGAATTGCTTATGATTAGGAGAACCCTCAACAATCACCCTAGCACATCCATCGAAACACAAAGGGAGAACATATTTCATACAAGATGCAATGTTTTAGAAAATATATGTTCCCTCATTGTGGATAGTGGATCTAGTTGTAATTGTTGTAGTGCTAGGATGGTTGAAAAGCTTAAGCTACAAGTGGTTCCTCACCCAAAACCTTACAAACTTCAATGGCTTAATGAAAATGGGGAACTACATGTAGATAAGCAAGTGGAAATCAAGTTTTCCATAGGGAACTACAAAGATAAAGTTTTATGTGATGTAGTGCCTATGGAAGCTTGCCATATCTTATTAGGGAGGCCATGGCAATTTGACAAGAAAACCTTGCATGATGGTCTCACTAACGAGATTTCCTTCACCCATAAATATAAGAAGTTTGTACTTAGTCCTTTACCACATTCTCAAGTGGTGAAAGACCAAATACAAATGAAACAAAAGAGGGATGAGGAAAACAAAAAAAAAAAGAGTGCTAGAAAAAGAGAAAATCCTTAGGGATAGGAAGGCGTGGGAGAAAAGTGTTCCTTCCCACAAGGTTGGTCTATAAGAAAAGCCTTTTGAAAATGTTTTAGAAAACTTGCTTCTTGTTGAACAACCAAGCCTTATCTTTTGTAAAGGAGCACTTACATGCACTGCCACAAGTAATGAACTCATGGTTTTACGTCCTCAAATAGAAAACCTTTTGAGTGAATTTGACGATCTATTCTCACAAGAAGGACCCAATGGGCTTCCTCCTCTTAGGGGGATAGAACATCAAATTGACTTCATTCCGGGGGCAAGCCTACCAAATAGGCCTGCTTATAGAACCAACCCCGAGGAAACAAAGGAGATAGAATCACAAGTTCAAGACTTGTTGGAGAAGGGTTGGGTTCAAAAGAGTCTAAGCCCTTGTGCTGTACCTGTCTTGTTGGTGCCCAAAAAAAGAATAATGGAAGAAGAAGATCAGAAGAAGAAGAATGGAGGAAGAAGAATGGAAGAAGAAGATCGGAAGAAGAAGAATGGAGGAAGAAGAATGGAACAAGAATATCGGAAGACGAAGAATGGAAGAAAAAGATCGGAAGAAGAAGATCAGAAGAAGAAGAATGGAACAAGAATATCGAAAGAAGAAGAATGGAGGAAGAAGAATGGAACAAGAATACTGGAAGACGAAGAATGGAAGAAGAAGATCAGAAGAAGAAGAATGGAACAAGAATATCGGAAGAAGAATAATGGAAGAAGAAGATTCGAACAAGAAGAATGGAAGAAGAAGATCGGGAGGAGAATATCAGAAGAAGAAGAATGGAAGAAGAAGATCGAAGAAGAAGAATGCAAGGAGAAGAATGGAAGAAGAAGATCGAAAGAAGAAGATTGGAAGAAGAAGATCGAAAGAAGAAGAATGGAAGAAGAAGATCAGAAGAAGAAGAATGGAATATGTAGATCGGAAGAACAACAATGGAAGAACAAGATCGAAAGAAAAATAATGGCAGAAGAAGATCAGAAGAAGAAGAATGGAATAAGAAGATCGGAAGAAGAAGAATGGAAGAAGAAGATCGAAAGAAGAAGAAGAAGAATGGAATAAGAAGATCGGAACGACAAGAATGGAATAAGAAGATCGGAAGAAGAAGAATGGAAGAAGAAGATCGAAAGAAGAAGAAGAAGAATGGAATAAGAAGATCGGAACGACAAGAATGGAAGAAGAAGATCGGAAGAAGAAGAATGGAAGAAGAAGATTGGAAGAAGAAGAATAGAAGAAGAAGATCAAAAGAACAAGAATGGAAGAAGAAGATCGGAAGAAGAAGAATGTAAGAAGAAGATCGGAAGAAGAAGAATGGAAGAAGAAGAACGGAAGAAGAAGATCGGAAGAAGAAGAATGGAAGAAGAAGAATGGAAGAAAAAGATCGGAAGAAGAAGAATGGAGGAAGAAGAATGGAAGAAGAAGATCGTAAGAAGAAGAATGGAAGAAGAAGATCGGAAGAAGAAGAATGGAAGAAGAAGATAGGAAGAAGAAGAATGGAAGAAGAAGATCGGAAGAAGAAGAATGAAAGAAGAAGATCGGAAAAAGAAGAAGAATGGAATAAGAAGATCGGAAGGACAAGAATGGAAGAAGAACATCGGAAGAAGAAGAATGGAAGAAGAAGATCGCAAGAAGAAGAATGGAAGAAGAAGATCGGAAGAAGAAGAATGGAAGAAGAAGATCGGAAGAAGAGGAATCAAAGAAGAAGATTGGAAGAAGAAGAATGGAAGAAGAAGATCGGAAGAAGACGATCGGAAGAAGAATAGAAGAAGAAGAATGGAAGAAGAAGATCGGAAGAAGAAGAATGGAGAAAGAAGAATGGAAGAAGAAGATCATAAGAAGAATAATGGAACAAGAAGATTGGAAGAAGAATAATGGAAGAAGAAGAATGGAAGAAGAAGAATGGAAGAAGATTGGGAGAAGAAGAATGGAAGAAGAAGATCGGAAGAAGAAGAATGGAAGAAGAAGATCGGAAGAAGAAGAACGGAAGAAGAAGAACGGAAGAAGAAGATCGGAAGAAGAAGAATGGAAGAAGAAGAATGGAAGAAGAAGATCGGAAGAAGAAGAATGGAAGAAGAAGAATGGAAGAAGAAGATCGTAAGAAGAAGAATGGAAGAAGAAGATTGGAAGAAGAAGAATGGAAGAAGAAGATCGGGAGAAGAAGAATGGAAGAAGAAGATCGGAAGAAGAAGAATGGAAGAAGAAGATTGGAAGAAAAAGAATGGAAAAAGAAGATCGAAAGAAGAAGAATGGAAGAAGAAGAATGGAAGAAGAAGATCAAAAGAAGAAGAATGGAAGAAGAAGATCGGAAGAAGAAGAATGGATAAAGAAGATCGGAAGAAGAAGAATGGAAGAAGAAGATCGGAAGAAGAAGAGTGGAAGAAACAGATCGGAAGAAGAAGATCGTAAGAAAAAGAATGGAAGAAGAAGATCGGAAGACGAAGAATGGAAGAAGACGATCGGAAGAAGAAGAATAGAAGAAGAAGAATGGAAGAAAACGATCGGAAGAAGAAGAATGGAGAAAGAAGAATGGAAGAAGAAGATCATAAGAAGAATAATGGAACAAGAAGATTGGAAGAAGAATAATGGAAGAACAAGAATGGAAGAAGAAGAATGGAAGAAGAAGATCGGAAGAAGAGGAATGGAAGAAGAAGATTGGAAGAAGAAGAATGGAAGAAGAAGATCGGAAGAAGAAGAATGGAAGAAGAAGATCGGAAGAAGAACAATGGAAGAAGAAGATCGGAAGAAGAAGAATGGAAGAAGAAGATCGGAAGAAGAATGGAAGAAGAAGATCGGAAGAAGAAGAATGGAATAAGAAGATCGGAAGAACAAGAATCGAAGAACAAGATAGGAAGAAGAAGAATGGAAGAAGAAGATCGGAAGAAGAAGAATGAAAGAAGAAGATCGGAAGAAGAAGAACAATGGAATAAGAAGATCGGAAGGACAAGAATGGAAGAAGAAGATCGCAAGAAGAAGAATGGAAGAAGAAGATCGCAAGAAGAAGAATGGAAGAAGAAGATCGGAAGAAGAAGAATGGAAGAAGAAGCTCGGAAGAAGAGGAATGGAGGAAGAAGATCGGAAGAAGAAGAATGGAACAAGAAGATCGGAAGAACAAGAATGGAAGAAGAAGATCGGAACAAGAAGAGTGGAAGAAGAAGATCGGAAGAAGAAGAATGGAGGAAGTAGATCGGAAGACGAAGAATGGAAGAAAAAGATCAGAAGAAGAATGCAAGAAGAAGATAGGAACAAGAAGAATGGAAGAAGAAGACAAATGGAAGAAGAAGATCGGAAGAAGAAGAATTGAAGAAGAAGATCGGAAGAAGAGGATGGAAGAAGAAGAATTAAAGAAGAAGATCAGAAGAAGAAGAATGGTAGAAGAAGTGTGGAAGAAGAAGAATGGAAGAAAAAGATCGGAAGATGAAGAATGGAAGAAGAAGAATGGTAGAAGAAGAATGGAAGAAGAAGATCGGAAGAAGAAGAATGGAAGAAAAAGATCGGAAGAAGAAGAATGGAAGAAGAAGAATGGAAGAAGAAGAATGGAAGAAGAAGATCGGAAGAAGAAGAATGGAAGAAGAAGATCGGAAGAAGAAGAATGGAAGAAGAAGATCGGAAGAAGAAGAATGGAAGAAGAAGATCGGAAGAACAAGAATGGAAGAAGAAGATCGGAAGAAGAAGAATGGAAGAAGAAGATCGGAAGAAGAAGAATGGAAGAAGAAGACCGGAAGAAGAAGAATGGAAGAAGAAGATCGGAAGAAGAAGAATGGAAGAGGAAGATCGGAAGAAGAAGAATGAAAGAAGAAGATCAGAAGAAGAAGAATGGAAGAAGAAGAACAGAAGAAGAAGAATGGAAGAAGAAGAACGGAAGAAGAAGAAATGAAGAAGAAGATCGGAAGAAGAAGACCGGAAGAAGAAGAACGGAAGAAGAAGAATGGAAGAAGAAGATCAGAAGAAGAAGAATTAAAGAAGAAGATCGGAAGAAGAAGAATGGAAGAAGAAGATCGGAAGAAGAAGAATGGAAAAAGAAGATCGAAAGAAGACGATGGAAGAAGAAGAATTAAAGAAGAAGATCAGAAGAAGAAGAATGGAAGAAGAAGACCGGAAGAAGAAGAATGGAAGAAGAAGATCGGAAGAAGAAGATCGGAAGAAGAAGAATGGAAGAAGAAGATGGGAAAAAGAAGAATGGAAGAAGAAGATCGGAACAAGAAGAATGGAAGAAGAAGATTGGAACAAGAAGAATGGAAGAAGAAGATCGGAAGAAGAAGAATGGAAGCAGAAGATCGGAAGAAGAAGAATGGAAGAAGAAGATTGGAAGAAGAAGAATGGAGGAAGAAGAATGGAAGAAGAAGAATGGAAGAACAAGATCGGAAGAAGAAGAATGGAAGAGGAAGATCGGAAGAAGAAGAATGGAAGAAGAAGATGGGAACAAGAAGAATGGAAAAGGAAGATCGGAACAAGAAGAATGGAAGAAGAAGATCGGAAGAAGAAGAATGGAAGAAGAAGATCGGAAGAAGAAGAATGGAACAGGAAGATCGGAAGAAGAAGAATGGAAGAAGAAGATTGGAACAACAAGAATGGAAGAAGATGATCTGAACAAGAAGAATGGAAGAAGAAGATCGGAAGAAGAAGAATGGAAGGTGAAGATCGAAAGAAGAATAATAGAGGAAGAAGAATGGAAGAATAAGAATAGAAGAAGAAGAATGGAAGAAGAAGATCGGAAGAAGAAGATCGGAAGAACATGAATGGAAGAGGAAGATCGGAAGAACAAGAATGGAAGAAGAAGATCGGAAGAACAAGAATGGAAGAAGAAGATCGTAAGAAAAAGAATGGAGGAAGTAGATCGGAAGACGAAGAATGGAAGAAAAAGATCAGAAGAAGAATGCAAGAAGAAGATAGGAACAAGAAGAATGGAAGAAGAAGACAAATGGAAGAAGAAGATCGAAAGAAGAAGAATGGAAGAAGAAGATCGGAAGAAGAGGATGGAAGAAGAAGAATTAAAGAAGAAGATCAGAAGAAGAATAATGGAAGAAGAAGTGTGGAAGAAGAAGAATGGGAGAAAAAGATCGGAAGATGAAGAATGGAAGAAGAAGAATGGAAGAAGAAGAATGGAAGAAGAAGATCGGAAGAAGAAGAATGGAAGAAAAAGATCGGAAGAAGAAGAATGGAAGAAGAAGAATGGAAGAAGAAGAATGGAAGAAGAAGATCGGAAGAAGAAGAATGGAAGAAGAAGATCGGAAGAACAAGAATGGAAGAAGAAGATCGGAAGAAGAAGAATGGAATAAGAAGATCGGAAGAACAAGAATGGAAGAAGAAGATCGGAAGAAGAAGAATGGAAGAAGAAGATCAGAAGAAGAAGAATGGAAGAAGAAGACCGGATAAAGAAGAATGGAAGAAGAAGATCTGTAACATCCCGCCAAATTCTTTTCATAATTATAAAATGAAATAAAGGTAAAACAATAATATTGAAGTGAACATATGTATATATATATATATAATGAAATTGCTCCTCACAGGGAGTTTAATACATAACCGGTCAATTTTCTAAAACTTAAAGAAAATACAGCAAAATAAAAAAAACAGGCGATCTCCTAACAGAAAAAGGCGATCTCCTATCAGAAAACAAAAAATGGGTGATCGCCTGACAGAAACAAAAACAGGCGATCTCCTTCCGGCGACCACTCACTGAGGAGCTCTACTTCCTGCAACATCATCTGCTCCCGTGTAAATTATACACGATCATCACAGTTTTAAGAAAAACAGCCACAGAACCAAACACAGGGTAAGCTAAATATTTGAAAGAGAGTTTAGATATGAACTTTAAAATCAAGATAAAACAAATTTAAGACACCCACGTAAAACCATCAACTTTCTCATTCTCTTCACATGACCATCAAGTAAACACATATTTCACAATTCGTCAAGAGTCGTCCAATTCACATAATTCATCAAGTGTCTATCAATTCAATGTTTCTCATTTCTCACGTCAGATTTCCACTGACTCATCACACACAGACACTTGACACTACTTCCGGAAGACTCATGCATTGACTAGACTCAGAGATCTGCACCTGTCATACTGCACCACTGTGAAATTGTAACATCCCGCCAAAAATACTATTCATATTTATATAATGAAAATAAAAGTAACAAATAGATTGAAGTGAATAAAATTTTATATATGTAAATAAAGTTTCTCCTCACAGGGAGTTTAATACAAATACGATCACTTTTCCATTAAAACGTAAACAAAATACAATACAATAGAAAGGTAGGCGATCTCCTGACAGAAGGGCGATCGCCTATCATAAAGGCGATCTCCTATCAGAAAGCAGTAAAAGGGGTGATCGCCCAACAGATATAGAAAACAGGCGATCTCCTTCCAGCGACAATTCACTAAGGAGCTCTACTTCCTGCAACATCATCTGCTCCCGTGTAAATTATACACGATCATTACAGGTTTAAGAAAAGGCCAAACACAACACAAAAGAAACACAGGGTAAGCTAGACATTTAAAAAGAGTTAGATATGAACTTTAAAATCAAGGTAAAACGAATTCAAGATACCCACGTAAACCATCAATTAAACACATATTGCACGATTCCTCGAAGGTCATTAAAATCACAACATATATCAAGTGTCTATCAATTCAAAGTTTCTCATTTCTCACGTCAGACTTCACTGACTCATCACACAAGACACTTGACACCACTTCCGGAAGACTCGTGCGTTGAACTTAGCATCCAGAGACATGCACCTGTCATACTTCATTGGCTGGAATGTTTCCACAGCCATGCGCATCAACGCAATCACGATCTCAATTCATCACTCTCACAGTATGACAGGGTAAATCCATAAGACAGGCCGAGCTCGTTCTTTTTCACACGACTCACCCATTCATATGAACCTCCTTCGACTCTCACCAACTGAGTAACTTCCTCTATATGATTCCATTACCTCAGCAGAGTTAGGATCGCCTCATTCACAGGATACTCACAGATCAATACACTTCACAACCAAATCTCAACACGGTATTTCCTTTCCTGAAAATACTATGTCTTGATCCACATTCACGACATTCCACACATCATACCACTCAATAGAATGATTCCAACCACAACAACAGTCATTTCAAAGGTTCAGATTTTCGAATATCACATGTATTTCACATTTAAATCTCAAACAGCTTCAAACAATACCAAAAACAGGGGAGTTCGAAATCCGTATTTAAAACCGGCGACCACGTCGCCCAACCACATAGAACAGAGCATTGCGAAAAGAAACAGGAAATTGGCGACCACGTCGCCCTTACTTCAGAAACAGCTAATCTATGGCTTGTATTGAAAATGAAGGCTAGCTTCCCTTACCTTGACTTGCGCAAAACACCGAGAGCTCAAAACCCACCGAGCTTGAAGGATGCCTTAGCTCTGTTTTCAGTGCCTGGTTTGTAGAACTTGCAGAGAACTTCTTAGGTGCTCTAAGGGCAAACGTCGCTTGTCGCACTGATGCTTGAGGTGGCCTGAGTCACAACGCAAAGGAGAGAAGAAGGGGGGGAGGAAGTTTGCACTCACTCTAACACTCTTGAGTCTGTAACACTCTTTGCCTTCCCGCAATGGCTTTTGAATCCAAGCCTACCTGTCCATGTATGCTGCTGCTGCCACCCCTTCTGCAGGAAAGCCTGACAACCACTGCCCTGAACAGTACGACCATTGTTGTCTCTTGTGCATGCCAACCACTGCCCTGAACAGTACGACCACTGTTGTCTCTGGTGCGTGCCAACCACTGCCCTGAACAGTACGACCGCGAGTGTCTCCTGCGCATGCCAACATTCTGATGTCACCACTCTGAACCACCCTTTTTGTCTACGTGGCGCGCGTGCAGGACGTTTCATGCTGGGAGTCTGGGTCACACTTTATCTGTGTGAAGCTCGTCATCGCGCGACAACTTTCCACCGCTGACTCATCCTGGAGAACGACCGATGTCTCCCTCGCCCTGGAAGACGACCGATGTCTCCCTCGCCCTGGAAGACGACCGATGCCTCCCTCTGGGAGACGACCGATGTCTATCCCTGGCGACGCCTGTAAGGACCTGTAAAATTGAATTGGAATAAAAAGGGTTATATTTTAAAAGAATTCTATGTATGTTTTATTTAAAATAAAAAGGGAGAAAAAGTTAAGTTTAGAAGGCTATGAGATCGCCGGTCGCCTGCTACACATGAGCGCCAGGTGGACGTCGCCAGGGCGCGAGGCATGCAGGCATCGCGCGGGCGCGAGAGGCATGCGAGCATCGCGCGGGCGCGAGGCATGCGGGCATTGCCAGGGCGCGAGGCATGTGGACATGGCCAAGGCGCGAGAGGCATGCGGGCTTTGCCAGGGCGCGAGGCATGTGGACGTGGCCAAGGCGCGAGAGGCATGCGGGCATCGCCAGGACGCGATGCATGTGGACGTGGCCAGGGCGCGAGAGTTATGAGGGCGTCGCCAGGGAAGACATCGGTCGTCTCCCAGAGGAAGACATCGGTCGTCTTCCAGGGCAAAGGAGACATCGGTCGTTCGCCAGGATGAGTCAGCAGTGGAAAGTTATCGCGCGACGTCGAGTTTCACACAGAGTAAAATGGGACCCAGACGCCCAGCATGAAACGTCCTGCACACGCGCCACGTAGACAAAAAGGGTGGTTTAGAGTGGTGACATCAGAATGTTGGCATGCGCAGGAGACACTCGCGGTCGTACTGTTCAGAGCAGTGGTTGGCATGCACAAGCAACAACAGCGGTAGTATTGTTCAGAGCAGTGGTTGGCATGCACCAGAGACAACAGTGGTCGTACTGTTCAGGGCAGTGGTTCTCAGGCTTTCCTGCAGAAGGGGTGGCAGCAGCAGCATGCGTGGACAGGTAAGTTGGGATTCAAAAGCCACTGCGGGAAGGCAAAGAACGTTACAGACTCAAGAGTGTTAGAGTGAGTGCAAACTTCCTCCCTCCCTCCTTCCCTTCCTTGCGTTGAGACTCAGGCAACCTCCAGCATCAGTGCGACAAGCGACGTTGCCCTTAGAGCACCTAAGAGGTTCTCTGCAAGTTCTACAGACCAGGCGCTGAAAACAGAGCTAAGGCATCCTTCAGGCTCGGTGGGTTTTGAGCTCGCGGTATTTTACGCAAGTCCAGGTAAGGGAAGCTAGACTTCATTTTCAATACAAGCCATAGTTTAGCTATTTCTGATGTGAGGGCGACGTGGTCGCCGGTTTTCGTTTTCATCTTTGTAAAATGCTCTGTGCTATGTGTTTGGGCGACGTGGTCGCCGGTTTCAAATGCAGACTTCGAAATACCCTGTTTTTGAACTAGATCGCCGGTTTTGGCGTTGTTTACGAACTCCCTGTTTTTGATGTTGCTTTGAAACGGTATGAGATTTAAATGAGATATTCGAAAATAAGAACCTTGGAGTGAGCTTTTGCTGTGATTGAAATCTTTCCTTTAAGTGTTATGAGATGTGTTGCATGATGTGAATGTGGGATCAAGGCATAGTATTTTCAGGAAAGAAAATACCGTGTAAGATCGTGTAGGATGTGCATTGATCGGTGATGTCTATAATGAGATTATCCTGACTCTCCTGAGATAATGAATTCACATAGATGAAGTTATTCAGGCGTTGAGAGTCGAAGGAGGTCCATATGTATGGGTGAGTCGTGTGAAAAAGAACGAGCTCGGCCTGTTATATGGATTAACCCTGTCATACTGTGAGAATGATGAACTTGAGATCGAGAATGTGTTGATGCGCATAGCTGTGGAAACATTACAACAGCTTAGTATGACAGGTGCAGAATCTCTGAGTCTAGTCAATGCACGAGTCTTCCGGAAGTAGTGTCAAGTGTCTTGTGTGCTGGGTCAGTGGTGGTCTGACATGTGAAATGAGGAACTTGAAATTTATAGACACTTGATGCAGTTTTGTGAAATAGAATGACTCTTGAAAATATTGTGAAACATGTGATTTCTTGATGGCTGTGTGATATGAATGAGAAAGTCATGGACTCTTGCGAATGTTTAAAAAGGCTGATCTACGTAGGTTGTCCAGTTTAAAATTTAAAGTTTAAAAATATCTAGCTTACCCTTTGTATTGTTCTCTGGCTGTTTTCTCTTAAAACTGTGATGATCGTGTATTTTACACGGGAGCAGATGATTTTCCAGGAAGTAGAGCTCCTTAGTGAGTGGTCGCCGGAAGGAGATCGCCTGATTTCTGTTCTGGTAGCAGATCGGCTGTTTTGGGTCCTCTGATAGGAGATCAGCCTCGTCCGATAGGAGATCGGTCTCTTCCGATAGGAGATCGCCTGCTTTGTTTTTTTTACTGTATTTTGTTTATGTTTCTGGAAAATTTGACCGAATTTGTATTAAACTCCCTGTGAGGAGAAACTACATTTCATATATATAATATTTTGTTCACTTCAATCTATTTGTTACCTTTATTTTCATTATATACATTTGTATAGTAATTTGGCGGGATGTTACAACGCCCTCATGCCTCGCGCCCTGGTAATGCCCGCATGCCTCTCGCGCCCTGGCGATGCTCGCATGCCTCTCGCGCCCTGGCAATGCCCGCATGCCTCGCGCCCTGGCGATGCCCGCATGCTTCGCGCCCGCGCGATGCCTGCATGCCTCGCGCCCTGGCGATGCCCGCATGCCTCTCGCCTGCGCGATGCCTGCATGCCTCGCGCCCTGGCGCTCATGTGTTGCAGGCGACCGGCGATCATGCACTACTAGGCTACACTTTCCTTCCTTTTTATTTTAAATAAAACATATATAGAATTCATTTAAAATATAACTCTTTTTATTCCAATTCAAAAGTACAGGTCCTTACATTCTCCCCAACAAGAAAAATTTTCGTCCTCGAAAATTGAGTTACAAGGAAAAGAGGTATGGATAGGCTTCTCTCATGGGTTCTTCTAACTCCCAAGTTGAATCACCCGATCGCTCATCCCACACCACTTTCACCATGTTGATGGTCTTGCCTCTGAGCTGTTTACTTTGACGATCGTCAATCCTGACTGGTTTCGCCTCAAAGGACAAGTCATCCCTGATCTGCACGTCGTCCACTTCCAGCACATGACCAGGGTCTGCCATGTACTTCCTCAGCTGTGATACGTGAAAGACATTGTGCAGATTCGCTAAAGGGGGAGGCAGGGCGATCTCATAAGCTACTGGGCCAATCCTCCTTAAGATCTGATATGGTCCCACGAACTTAGGGGACAACTTCTTCGGTCTGATCGCCCGTCCTACACCCTTGGTTGGTGTCACTTTCATGAACACATGGTCTCCAGCAGCAAACTCCAAAGGCTTTCTCCTCTGGTCTGCATATGACTTCTGCCTACTTTGAGAAGCCTTCATTCTGCTTTGTATCTGTCGCACCTTCTCGGTCGTCTGCTGAATCAACTCTGGTCCAACCAATACTGCTTCGTCCTCCTGGTACCAGCACAATGGAGTTCTGCATTTCCTTCCATACAAAGCTTCATACGTTGCCATCCCAATGCTGGCATGATCACTGTTATTATAGGTAAACTCTACCAACTCGGCTGGAGCCATCCTGTAAGGTGCCATTGACACTGGTCCAGCCCCGGGTACCAAAATCAATAGAGAATTCCACTTCCCTCTTAGGAGGTAATCCAGTTATTTCTTCTGGAATTACATCCATGAAATCTTTCACCACAGGTATCCTACTTACGTCCTCTTCATTCTTCACTCCCAACCGAGCTAGGATTCACGAAGCACCTCGCCCCTTCTTCCAACACCGACCACCCTCGCTGAGTAGATATCACGTCTGCCTCTTGGAGGTCTGGAAACGCTATCTTCTGACTACCACAGTCTATGAGAACGTGATTGGCAGCTAGCCAATCCATTCCCAGGATAACATCCAGGTCCTAAAGAGGTAGGCAGATCAAGTTCACCTTGAATCTGCGTCCCTCTACTATCACTGGACATTCGGGGCAAACTGTAGAGGTCAACACCTGTCCTGACGCAGGTGTAGAGACCAACAGTTCAAATGGTAACTCCTTCACTAGAAGGCCCAACACGGCTACACACAGGCTTGACACAAAGGAGTGTGTCGCTCCAGAATCAAACAAAATTCTAACGTATCTACCAGCTATAAACAAGTACCTTGTACTAGGTTACCTGACTGAGATGCCTCCGCTCCAGACATGGCAAACACTCTCCCTCCTGCCTGAGGTCTGCTGCCTTCGTTCCTCAACTGCTGGGAACCAACGGGTTGAGTCATCCTTTTTCTGTTAGGACAATCTCTAGAAATGTGCCCCATCTCTTGGCATGTGAAACACCTGGGTCTCCATGTTTGTTGTTGCTGAAACTGGGGCGGCGCTGCTCCTGCCCTATGCTGTGGAGGTCTCGAATAAGGCTTGCTTTGTGGGTGCTGCACCTTGGCCTCCCCACTGGAAGAACCCCTTGGGTGTGATCTGATCACCCGAGAATCACCCTTTTCCAGGGTCTCCACCATCTTCGCCTTCTCTATCAAGGCGTGAAATTCCCTGATGCACATCGGGGCTATGGTCCTCTTCAGCCCATGCTTCAGTCCCTCTTCAAACTTCCTACACCTCCAAGCCTCAGAGGTCGCCTGGGTGTAGAATCGGGCGAGGTACTCAAACCGAGCAGCATAGGCGTTCACAGACATATCCCCCTGCTCCAACCTTAGGAACTCAGCTTCCCTCGCAAACCTTGCGCTGTCGGGGAAGTATTTCTCCAGGAACCTCACCCTGAAGCTTTCCCAGTCCAACACATCCTCTCGGGCCTCCATCATCTGCTGAGCTCCCATCCACCAGAACTCAGCTTCTCCAGATAGCAAATAGGTGGCGAACACCAACTTCTTCTCTTCAGGGCAGGAGGTCGCCCTAAAGATTTTCTCCAACTCTCTAACCCACTGATCTGCCTGATCAGGGGTAGCATTCCCACTAAACTTGGGTGGGTTGTGCCTCATGAACTCAGTCAGTCCCATCTGTTCTTGAGGCTGACCGCCGTGGGAATTTGTCTCAGCCGACCGAGCAGTTTCCCAGTGGTGCATTGTAGCTTGATGGTTCTGAGCCATCGCGGCATTCTGTTGTTGGATGGCAGTTGCCATCATCTCGATAGCCTTGGCAATCTGGCTCATCTCCGAAGAAGATTGGGGAGGGGTAGAAGGTCTACGTGCCATCTCTCTTCGTTTCAGATTTGAAACTACAGGTTTTCTATATTCCCTACAACTACAAGAATGAGATCGATAAGAAATCAATTCATTCAAGGGGTAACAGCTAGACCTTACAAAGGTCAGCATCTCAAAGTCATCTAGAATTTGAGTTTATCAGCCGATCATGATACTTATAACATCAAGCATAACACCAAAACAGCTACTGCTTTAATACCATCAATCCAAGCAACCACTTTCAATCAATTACTAAAAACACTCAATAATATGAAATAATTCACCCCAGAATTCAATATATGCTAAAACATCAAACCTTTAGAATTAACAGTGAGAATCATCTCGATCCAGTTATGAGTGTGCACCCTCACCACTTTATCAAGACCCTCTCATTCTTAATACTAAGATTTTCAGTTAGGGCATACATTCACCAAAGCACACACAAAATTTCAATACAAAAACGTTTGAAAACCTTTCACTATAGTTGTTATTTAAAACTCAAATAAATTTTATGAGCAGAAGAAACACAATGGATCCACAGCCCTCAGGTCATCCTAAGGATGAACTGCTCTGATACCATTAATGTAACCATCCTGCCAAAAATACTATTCATATTTATATAATGAAAATAAAAGTAACAAATAGATTGAAGTGAATAAAATTTTATATATGTAAATAAAGTTTCTCCTCACAGGGAGTTTAATACAAATACGATCACTTTTCCATTAAAACGTAAACAAAATACAATACAATGGAAAGATAGGCGATCTCCTGACAGAAGGGCGATCTCCTATCATAAAGGCGATCTCCTATCAGAAAGCAGTAAAAGGGGTGATCGCCCAACAGATATAGAAAACAGGCGATCTCCTTCCAGCGACAATTCACTAAGGAGCTCTACTTCCTGCAACATCATCTGCTCCCGTGTAAATTATACACGATCATTACAGGTTTAAGAAAAGGCCAAACACAACACAAAAGAAACACAGGGTAAGCTAGACATTTAAAAAGAGTTAGATATGAACTTTAAAATCAAGGTAAAACGAATTCAAGATACCCACGTAAACCATCAATTAAACACATATTGCACGATTCCTCGAAGGTCATTAAAATCACAACATATATCAAGTGTCTATCAATTCAAAGTTTCTCATTTCTCACGTCAGACTTCACTGACTCATCACACAAGACACTTGACACCACTTTCGGAAGACTCGTGCGTTGAACCTAGCATCCAGAGACATGCACCTGTCATACTTCATTGGCTGGAATGTTTCCACAGCCATGCGCATCAACACAATCACGATCTCAATTCATCACTCTCACAGTATGACAGGGTTAATCCATAAGACAGGCCGAGCTCGTTCTTTTTCACACGACTCACCCATTCATATGAACCTCCTTCGACTCTCACCAACTGAGTAACTTCCTCTATATGATTCCATTACCTCAGCAGAGTCAGGATCGCCTCATTCACAGGATACTCACAGATCAATACACTTCACAACCAAATCTCAACACGGTATTTCCTTTCCTGAAAATACTATGTCTTGATCCACATTCACGACATTCCACACATCATACCACTCAATAGAATGATTCCAACCACAGCAACAGTCATTTCAAAGGTTCAGATTTTCGAATATCACATGTATTTCACATTTAAATCTCAAACAGCTTCAAACAATACCAAAAACAGGGGAGTTCGAAATCCGTATTTAAAACCGGCGACCACGTCGCCCAACCACATAGAACAGAGCATTGCGAAAAGAAACAGGAAACTGGCGACCACGTCGCCCTTACTTCAGAAACAGCTAATCTATGGCTTGTATTGAAAATGAAGGCTAGCTTCCCTTACCTGGACTTGCGCAAAACACCGAGAGCTCAAAACCCACCGAGCTTGAAGGATGCCTTAGCTCTGTTTTCAGTGCCTGGTTTGTAGAACTTGCAGAGAACTTCTTAGGTGCTCTAAGGGCAAACGTCGCTTGTCGCACTGATGCTTGAGGTGGCCTGAGTCACAACGCAAAGGAGAGAAGAAGGGGGGGAGGAAGTTTGCACTCACTCTAACACTCTTGAGTCTGTAACGCTCTTTGCCTTCCCGCAGTGGCTTTTGAATCCAAGCCTACCTGTCCACGTATGCTGCTGCTGCCACCCCTTCTGCAGGAAAGCCTAACAACCACTGCCCTGAACAGTACGACCATTGTTGTCTCTTGTGCATGCCAACCACTGCCCTTAACAGTACGACCACTGTTGTCTCTGGTGCATGCCAACCACTGCCCTGAACAGTACGACCGCGAGTGTCTCCTGCGCATGCCAACATTCTGATGTCACCACTCTGAACCACCCTTTTTGTCTACGTGGCGCGCGTGCAGGACGTTTCATGCTGGGAGTCTGGGTCCCACTTTATCTGTGTGAAGCTCGTCATCGCGCGACAACTTTCCACCGCTGACTCATCCTGGAGAACGACCGATGTCTTCCTCGCCCTGGAAGACGACCGATGCCTCCCTCTGGGAGACGACCGATGTCTATCCCTGGCGACGCCCTCATGCCTCGCGCCCTGGTAATGCCCGCATGCCTCTCGCGCCCTGGCGATGCCCGCATGCCTCTCGCACCCTGGCAATGCCCGCATGCCTCGCGCCCTGGCGATGCCCGCATGCCTCTCGCGCCCTGGCGATGCCCGCATGCCTCTCGCGCCCTGGCAATGCCCGCATGCCTCGCGCCCTGGCGATGCCCGCATGCTTCGCGCCCGCGCGATGCCTGCATGCCTCGCGCCCTGGCGATGCCCGCATGCCTCTCGCCTGCGCGATGCCTGCATGCCTCGCGCCCTGGCGCTCATGTGTTGCAGGCGACCGGCGATCATGCACTACTAGGCTACACTTTCCTTCCTTTTTATTTTAAATAAAACATATATAGAATTCATTTAAAATATAACTCTTTTTATTCCAATTCAAAAGTACAGGTCCTTACAGAAATCACACACATTCACAGGGTCACTGTGAAATCACACACATTCACTAGCGTATAAATGAATCTCAATATCATCACTATCCTAGCATGACAGGGTTAATCCACACAACGGGTCAAGCTCGTTCTCTTTCAAACAACTCACCCATACATTTGAACCTCCTTCAACTCTTAACGCCTGAATAACTTCATCTATATGATTCCATTATATCAGGAGAGTCAGGATATCTCATAATAAACGAATCACCGGTCAATGCACACTCTACACGATCTTACACGGTATCTTCTTTCCTGAAAATACTATGTCTTGATCCCACATTCACCACATTCCATACATCATACCACACATAAAGAACAATTCCATCATAGAATACTTTGAATCTTTTCTTAAACAACCCCACTCACCAAAAACAATCATACCACCGTTCAGGTTTTCGAATAGCATATACATTTTTCATTTCAATCTCAACAAGTTCAAAGTGACACTAAAACAGGGGAGTTCGAAAACAACATTAAAACCGGCGATCACATCCAAAAACAGGGGATTATGCAATAACAGTTGAAAACCGGCGACCACATCGCCCCATCATCAAAAATCATCTAACTTAAGGTTTTCGTTGGAAATAAGGCTAGCTTCCCTTACCTGGACTAGCGCAAAACACCAAGAGCTCCAAAACCCGCCAAAGCTTAAGGATGTCTTAACTCTGTTCTAGCGTCCTGACGGAAAACTCGCAGAGAACTCCCCAGGTATCCAAGTGCAGTCGTCGCTCGTCGCACTGGTGCTTGAGGATGTCTTAATCGCAGCGCGAAGGAGAGAAAAGAGAAGGATGAAGGTGAACTCACTCTGTCACTCTTGAACCACAACAACGTTATCCCTCTCAGAAGTGAGTTTTTTGGATCTAAACCAACTTGTCCACAAAAGCCGCTGCCACCACCCACTCTGCAGGGAAGCTTGCGTGCACGCTTCCCTGAACAGTACGACCACGCGTGCCTCTGCGCATGCCAACACTCTGATGTCACTATTCTGAACCACCCTTTTTGTCTACGTGTCACGCGTGCAGGACGTCTCATGCTGGGAGCCTGGGTCCCACCTCATCTGTGTGAAACTCGACATCGCGCGATAACCTTCCACCGATGACCGCTCGCGCGATGACTATCCACCGATGTCTCATCCTGGCGGACGACCGATGTCTCTCCCTGGGAGACGACCGATGTGTCCCTCATCCTGGCGATGACCGTCTGTCTCTCGCCCTGGCGATGCCCGCGTCTCTGCCGCCTGGCGATGCCCGCGTGTCTCCCATACCGGCGATGACTGATGTGCCTCATCCCGGTGTTGACTGATTCCTCTTCCTGACGGACAACTAATTCCTCATCCTGGCAGACAACCGATGTCTCACCCTAGAGGACCACTGATGTCTCACCCTGGCAGACAACCGATGTCTCACCCTGGAGGACCACCGATGTCTCACCCTGGCAGACCACCGATGTGTCTCCCATCCTGGTTAATGACCGATGTTCCTCTCATCCTGTTGGCGATCTCTTATCGCCCTTGTGTGTGACGAGAACACATCGCCTTACTCTGGTCACCGATGTCACATCGTCACACCTTGCTGAAGGTTCTTCATCCCACTATGTTACGTCCAAGGTATCACCTCCACATGGCTTGGTGACGTCGGTAGCTTCACATTTCCAAGAATAGATCAGCACTACTCCTCGCGCGCCCATGCATGCAACACTAAGGACGATTTCTTATGCTCAAGCATAGAGCTTCGCATGCACAGCGTATCTAAGGCTTAACCCACACCTTGATACGCGTGGTTTTTGGAACCCACTCTAGTTGATCCAGTATCCTGACCACGTACTGAGTGCACTTTCGGCGATCATGTGCACCATAGGCGATTGGCGATCATGTGTAATCTAGGCGACAGGCGATTATGTACTAACTAGGTGATCTCATAGTCTTCTAAACTACACTTTCCTTCCTTTTTATTTTAAATAAAAACATACTTAGAATTCATTTAAAATATATTCCTTTTTATTCCAATTTAATTTTACAGGTCCTAACAAGATCGGAAGAAGAAGAATGGAAGAAGAAGATCGGAAGAAGAAGAATGGAAGAAGAAGAACGGAAGAAGAAGATTGGAAGAAGAAGAATGGAAGAAGAAGACCGGAAGAAGAAGAATGGAGGAAGAAGAATGGAATAAGAAGATCAGAAGCAGAAGAATTAAAGAAGAAGATCGGAAGAAGAAGAATTGAAGAAGAAGATTCGAACAGGAAGAATGGAAGAAGAAGATGGGAAAAAGATGAATGGAAGAAAAAGATCGGAACAAGAAGAATGGAAGAAGAAGATCGGAACAAGAAGAATGGAAGAAAAAGATCGGAACAAAAAGAATGGAAGAAGAAGATCGGAACAAGAAGAATGGAGGAAGAAGATCGGAACAAGAAGAATGGAAGAAGAAGATTGGAACAAGAAGAATGGAAGAAGAAGATCGGAAGAATACTGTAAGGACCTGAAAAATTAAATTGGAATAAAAGGATATATTTTAAATGAATTCTAAGTATGTTTTTATTTAAAATAAAAAAGGAAGGAAAGTGTAGTTTAGAAGATTATAAGATTTCCTTGTTAGTACATAATCGTCGGTCGCCTAGACTACACGTCATCGCCAGGGCGCGAGGCATGCAGACGTCGCCAGGGCGCGATGCATGCGGGCATCATCAGGGCGCGAGGCATGCGGGCATCTTCCAGGGGGAGACATCGATCGTCTGCCAGGATGAGGCATCGGTGGATTGTCTTCGCGCGAGAGGTCATTGGTGGATAGCCTTCGCGCGAGAGGTCATCGGTGGATTGTCTTCGCGCGAGAGGTCATCGGTAGATAGCCTTCGGGCGAGAGGTCATCGGTGGATTGTCTTCGCGCGAGAGGTCATCGGTGGATAGTCTTCGCGCGAGAGGTCATCGGTGAAAGGTTATCGCGCGATGTCGAGTTGCACACAGAGAAGGTGGGACCCAGACTCCCAGCATGGAACGTCCTGCACGTACGCCACGTAGACAAAAAGGATGATTCAGAATAGTGACATCAGAATGTTGGCATGCGCAGGAGACACTCGCGGTCGTACTGTTCAGGAAGTGGTTGGTGTAACATCCCGCCAAAATACTATTCATGTTTATATAATGAAAATAAAGGTAACAAATAGATTGAAGTGAACAAAATTTTATATATGTAAATAAAGTTTCTCCTCACAGGGAGTTTAATACAAATACGATCACTTTTCCATTAAAACGTAAACAAAATACAATACAATGGAAAGATAGGCGATCTCCTGACAGAAGGGCGATCTACTATCATAAAGGCGATCTCCTATCAGAAAGCAGTAAAAGGGGTGATCGCCCAACAGATATAGAAAACAGGCGATCTCCTTCCAGCGACAATTCACTAAGGAGCTCTACTTCCTGCAACATCATCTGCTCCCGTGTAAATTATACACGATCATTACAGGTTTAAGAAAAGGCCAAACACAACACAAAAGAAACACAGGGTAAGCTAGACATTTAAAAAGAGTTAGATATGAACTTTAAAATCAAGGTAAAACGAATTCAAGATACCCACGTAAACCATCAATTAAACACATATTGCACGATTCCTCGAAGGTCATTAAAATCACAACATATATCAAGTGTCTATCAATTCAAAGTTTCTCATTTCTCACGTCAGACTTCACTGACTCATCACACAAGACACTTGACACCACTTCCGGAAGACTCGTGCGTTGAACCTAGCATCCAGAGACATGCACCTGTCATACTTCATTGGCTGGAATGTTTCCACAGCCATGCGCATCAACACAATCACGATCTCAATTCATCACTCTCACAGTATGACAGGGTTAATCCATAAGACAGGCCGAGCTCGTTCTTTTTCACACGACTCACCCATTCATATGAACCTCCTTCGACTCTCACCAACTGAGTAACTTCCTCTATATGATTCCATTACCTCAGCAGAGTCAGGATCGCCTCATTCACAGGATACTCACAGATCAATACACTTCACAACCAAATCTCAACACGGTATTTCCTTTCCTGAAAATACTATGTCTTGATCCACATTCACGACATTCCATACATCATACCACTCAATAGAATGATTCCAACCACAGCAACAGTCATTTCAAAGGTTCAGATTTTCGAATATCACATGTATTTCACATTTAAATCTCAAACAGCTTCAAACAATACCAAAAACAGGGGAGTTCGAAATCCGTATTTAAAACCGGCGACCACGTCGCCCAACCACATAGAACAGAGCATTGCGAAAAGAAACAGGAAACTGGCGACCACGTCGCCCTTACTTCAGAAACAGCTAATCTATGGCTTGTATTGAAAATGAAGGCTAGCTTCCCTTACCTGGACTTGCGCAAAACACCGAGAGCTCAAAACCCACCGAGCTTGAAGGATGCCTTAGCTCTGTTTTCAGTGCCTGGTTTGTAGAACTTGCAGAGAACTTCTTAGGTGCTCTAAGGGCAAACGTCGCTTGTCGCACTGATGCTTGAGGTGGCCTGAGTCACAACGCAAAGGAGAGAAGAAGGGGGGGAGGAAGTTTGCACTCACTCTAACACTCTTGAGTCTGTAACGCTCTTTGCCTTCCCGCAGTGGCTTTTGAATCCAAGCCTACCTGTCCACGTATGCTGCTGCTGCCACCCCTTCTGCAGGAAAGCCTGACAACCACTGCCCTGAACAGTACGACCATTGTTGTCTCTTGTGCATGCCAACCACTGCCCTTAACAGTACGACCACTGTTGTCTCTGGTGCATGCCAACCACTGCCCTGAACAGTACGACCGCGAGTGTCTCCTGCGCATGCCAACATTCTGATGTCACCACTCTGAACCACCCTTTTTGTCTACGTGGCGCGCGTGCAGGACGTTTCATGCTGGGGGTCTGGGTCCCACTTTCTTTGTGTGAAGCTCGACATCGCGCGATAACCTTCCACCGATGACCGCTGGCGCGAAAACTATCCACCGATGACCGCTCGCGCGAAGGCTATCCACCGATGTCCTCTCGCGCGAAGGCTATCCACCGATGACCTCTCGCGCGAAGACTCTCCACCGATGACCTCTCGCGCGAAGACTCTCCACCGATGACCTCTCGCGCGAAGACTCTCCACCGATGACCTCTCGCGCGAAGACTCTCCACCGATGACCTCTCGCGACCCGGCGATGCCTGCATGCCTCGCGCCCCGACGACGCCCGCATGCCTCTCGCGCCCTGGTGACGTCCACATGCCTCGCGCCCTAGTGACGTCCACATGCCTCGCGCCCTGGCGATGCCCGCATGCCTCTCGCGCGCCCTGGCGATCATGTGTAGTAGGCGACCGGCGATTATGTACTGACCAGGCGATCTTATAGTCTTATAAGCTACACTTTCCTTCCTTTTTATTTCAAATGAAAACATACTTAGAATTCATTTAAATTATACCCTTTTATTCCAATTTAATTTTACAGGTCCTTACAGTTGGCATGCGCAAGAGACAAACGTGGTCGTACTGCTCAGAGAAACGTACACTCAGAGTTCTCTGCAGAGTGGGTGGTGGCAGCTGCTTTTGTGAACAAGCTGGTTTAAGATGCAAAAACCCACTTCTGAGAGAGGGGAACGTTGCAGTTGTTCAAGAGCGAAAGAGTGAGTTTACCTCCCTTCTCCTCCATTCTCTCCTTCGCACTGCGATTCTGGCACCTTCACACAAGAGTACGACGAGCGACGGCCACCATTAGAGCACCTGGGAGGTTCTCTGCAAGTCCTTCAAACCAGACGCAAAAACAGAGCCAAGGCATTCTTTAAGCTTCGTTGGGTTTCGGAGCTCCTGGTGTTTTGCGCAAGTCCAGGTAAGGGAAGCTAGCCTTCATTTTCAATACAAGCCATAGATTAGTTGTTTCTGAAGTGAGGGCGACGTGGTCGCCGGTTTCGTTTTCATCTTCGTGAATGCTCTGTTCTATGTGTTTGGGCGAAGTGGTCGCCGGTTTTAAATACAGACTTCGAAATACCTTGTTTTTGAACCAAATCGCCGGTTTTGGCGTTGTTTGCGAACTCCCTGTTTTTGGTGTTGCTTTGAAACTGTTTGAGATTTAAATGAGATATTCGAAAATAAGAACCTTGGAGTGAGTTTTGCTGTGATTGAAATCATTCATTTAAGTGTTGTATGATGTGTTGAATGTTGTGGATGTGGGATCAAGGCATAGTATTTTCAGGAAAGAAAATACCGTGTAAGATCGTGTAGGATGTGCATTGATCGGTGATGTCTATAATGAGATTATCCTGACTCTCCTGAGATAATGGATTCATATAGATGAAGTTATTCAGGCGTTGAGAGTCGAAGGAGGTTCATATGTATGGGTGAGTCGTGTGAAAAAGAACGAGCTCGGCCTGTTATATGGATTAACCCTGTCATACTGTGAGAATGGTGAACTTGAGATCGAGAATGTGTTGATGCGCATAGCTGTGGAAACATTACAGCAGTTTAGTATGACAGGTGCAGATCTCTGAGTCTAGTCAATGCACGAGTCTTCCGGAAGTAGTGTCAAGTGTCTTGTGTGCTGAGTCAGTGGTAGTCTGACGTGAGAAATGAGGAACATTGAATTGATAGACACTTGATGCATTTTGTGAAATAGAATGACTCTTGAAAATATTGTGAAATGTGTGATTTCTGGGCGATCAGGTGAAGGGAATGAGAAACTCTATAGTTTTACGTGGGTATCTTGAATTTGTTTTATCTTGATTTTAATGTTCATATTTAAACTCTCTTTAAAATATCTAGCTTACCCTGCGTGTTTTGGTTTTGTGGCTGTTTTCTAAAAACTGTGATGATCGTGTATAATCTACACGGGAGCAGATGATCTTCCAGGAAGTAGAGCTCCTTAGTGAGTGGTCACCGGGGAAGAGATCGCCTGTTTCTATCTCTTGGTGGTGATCGCCGGATTTATGTCCTGATAGCAGATCGCCTGTTTTGGGGTCTTCTGTTAGGAGATCGCCGATTTATGTATGGAGACCGCCGTTTTCGTTGTATTTGATTGATTTCGTTAAGTTTTGAAAAACATTTGACTGGTTATGTATTAAACTCCCTGTGAGGAGCAACTTCATTACTTATATATATAATTATGTTCTCTTCAACATTATTTGTTTACCTTTATTTTCATTATATAAATATGAATAGTTTTGGTGGGATGTTACATTAATGGTATCAGAGCAGTTCGTCCTTAGGATGACCTGAGGGCTGTGGATCCATTGTGTTTCTTTTGCTCATAAAATCTATTTGAGTTTTAAATAACAACTATAGTGAAAGGTTTTCAAAACGTTTTTGGTATTGAAATTTTGTGTGTGCCTTAGTGAATGTATGCCCTAATTGAAAATCTTGGTATTAAGAATGAGAGGATCTTGATAAAGTAATGAGGGTGCACACTCATAACTGGATCGAGATGATTCTTAATCTTAATTCCAAAGGTTTGATGTTTAGCCTACATTGAATTCTGGTGTGATTTATTGAGTGCTCTTGTAATTGCCTGAAAGTGGTTGTTTGGATTGATGATTGTACACCAGTAACTGTTCTGGTGTTTTGTTTGAAGTTATAAGTATTATGATTCTGTTGATGAGCTCAAATTCTTAATGATTTTGAGATGCTGACCTTTGTAAGGTCTATATGTTACCTCCTGAATGAATTGATTTCTTATCGATATCATTCTTGTAGTTGTAAGGAACATAGAAAACCTATAGTTTCAAAATCTGAAACGAAGGGAGATGGCACGTAGACCTTCTACCCCTCCCCAACCTTCTTCGGAGATGAGCCAGATTGCTAAGGCCATTGAGATGATGGCAACTGCCATTCAACAACAGAATGCAGCGATGGCACAGAATCACCAAGCTGCGATGCACCACTGGGAAACTGCTCGGTCTGCTGAAACAAACTCCCACGTCGGTCAGCCTCAAGAACAGATGGGACTGACCGAGTTCATGAGGCACATCCCACCCAAGTTTAGTGGGAATGCTACCCCTGATCAGGCAGATCAGTGGGTCAGGGAGTTGGAGAAAATCTTTAGGGCGACCTCCTGCCCTGAAGAGAAGAAACTGTTGTTTGCCACCTATCTGCTATCTGGAGAAGCTGAGTTCTGGTGGATGGGAGCTCAGCAGATGATGGAGGCCCGAGAGGATGTATTGGATTGGGAGAGCTTCAGGGTGAGGTTCTTGGAGAAATACTTCCCAGACAGCGCCAAGTTTGCGAGGGAAGCTGAGTTCCTAAAGTTGGAGCAGGGGGATATGTCAGTAAACGCCTATGCTGCTCGGTTTGAGTACCTCGCCCGATTCTATACTCAGGCGACCTCCGAGGCCTGGAGGTGTAGGAAGTTCGAAGAGGGACTGAAGCACGGGCTGAAGAGGACCATAGCCCTGATGTGCATAAGGGAATTTCACGCCTTAGTGGAGAAGGCGAAGATGGTGGAGACCCTAGAAAAGGGTGATTCTTGGGTGATCAGGTCACACCCAGGAGGTTCTTCCAGTGGGAAAGCTAAGGCACAACACCCACAAAGCAAGCCCTATGCGAGACCTCCACCACATCGGGCGGGAACAGCGTCATCCCAGTTTCAGCAACAACAACCTTGGAGACCCAAGTGTTTCCATTGTGGTGGGTCACACACGCCCAATGTGTGCCCCAAGAAGGCTTCGGAGAGAAGGTGTTTTGCCTGCCAAAGGACAGGGCACGTTGCTAGAGAGTGCCCTAGCAGGAATGGGGCGACCCAACCCAGTGGCTCTCAGCAGATGAGGAACGAAGGGGGCAGACCTCAGGCAACAGGGAGAGTGTTTGCCATGTCAGGAGCAGAGGCGTCTCAGTCAGGTAACCTCGTGCAGAGTATATGTTTTATAGCTGGTAGGGGTGTAAAAGCTTTGTTTGATTCTGGAGCGACACACTCCTTTGTGTCAAGCCTGTGTGTAGCCGAGTTGGGCCTTCTAGTGAAGGAGTTACCTTTCGAACTGTTGGTCTCTACACCTGCGTCAGGACAGGTGTCGACCTCTACAGTTTGCCCCGAATGTCCAGTGATAGTAGAGGGACGCAGATTCAAAGTGAACTTGATCTGCCTACCTCTTCAGGACCTGGATGTTATCCTGGGAATGGATTGGCTAGCTGCCAATCACGTTCTCATAGACTGCGGTAGTCAGAAGGTAGCGTTTCCAGACCCCCAAGAATCAGAGGTGATATCAGTTCACCACGGGTGGTCAGAGTTGGAAGAAGGGGCGAGGTGCTTCGTGATGCTAGCTCGGTTGGAAGTGGAGAATGAAGGGGACGTAAGCAGAATACACGTGGTGAAAGATTTCACGGATGTATTTCCAGAAGAGGTACCTGGGTTACCCCCTAAGAGAGAAGTGGAATTCTCTATTGACTTGGTACCTGGAGCTGGACCAGTGTCAATGGCACCTTACAGGATGGCACCAGCCGAGTTAGTAGAGTTAAAGAAGCAAGTGGAAGAGTTGCTGGAGAAACAATTCATCAGACCCAGTGTATCTCCATGGGGGGCTCCAGTGCTCCTAGTCAAGAAGAAGGATGGAGGGTCTCGGCTGTGTATAGATTACAGGCAGTTGAACAAGTTGACCATCAAGAACAAGTACCCCCTACCCAGAATTGACGATTTGATGGACCAAATACATGGGGCCTCGGTGTTCTCCAAGATTGATCTGAGATCGGGGTACCACCAAATTTTGGTAAAAGCTGAAGATGTTCAAAAGACAGCTTTTAGGTCTCGGTATGGGCACTATGAGTATGTGGTGATGCCGTTTGGAGTAACCAATGCTCCAGCTCTGTTTATGGACTACATGAATAGGATTTTTCGCCCTTTCTTGGATAAGTTTGTGGTGGTCTTCATAGACGACATACTCATTTATTCAAGGACCGAGGAAGAGCATGAGGAACACCTGAGGACAGTATTGGAGATACTGAGGGAGAAGCAACTCTATGCCAAGTTCTCTAAGTGTGAGTTCTGGCTGAAGGAAGTCAACTTCTTAGGACACGTGATATCTGCCCAGGGGATCTCGGTGGATCCAGCCAAGGTAGAGGCAGTGCTGCAGTGGGAACGTCCTAAGACAGTCACTGAGATAAGGAGCTTTGTGGGTTTGGCGGGCTACTATCGGAGGTTTATTGAGGACTTTTCCAAGGTAGTGGCTCCTTTAACACAGCTGACCCGCAAGGACCAACCTTTTGCTTGGACCGGCCGATGTGAGCAGAGCTTCATGGAACTAAAGGAGAGGTTGACCAGTGCTCCAGTGCTGGTGATCCCCGAGGTAGGAAGACCTTTTGATGTCTACTGTGACGCTTCACATCAGGGTCTGGGATGTGTTTTAATGCAAGAGAAAAGAGTGGTTGCATATGCTTCAAGGCAACTCAAGGTTCATGAGAGAAACTACCCTACGCATGATTTGGAGTTGGCGGCTGTGGTGTTTGCCTTGAAGATCTGGAGGCACTATTTATATGGAGCTCGGTTCCAGGTGTTCAGTGACCATAAGAGCCTGAAATACCTGTTCGATCAGAAGGAACTAAACATGAGGCAAAGAAGGTGGATGGAGTTTCTAAAGGACTACGATTTTCAACTCATGTATCATCCAGGGAAGGCCAATGTAGTGGCAGATGCTTTGAGTAGAAAATCAATACAAGTAGCCACCATGATGATGGAAGAACAGAAACTGATCGAGCAGTTCAGAGACTTAAACCTTGGGGTAGAATTTCACGTAAATCACATTAGTTGTAGTAAGCTGGCTATAACTAATGACTTCCTTGGGATGATAAAGGATAAGCAGTTGGAAGACCCTAGTCTGAAGCATACTGTGGAGTCACTAGGGACCGACCAGGCTAGAGACTTTGTGATGGGCAATGATGGGATCTTGAGATTTAATGGCAGAATTTGCATCCCTGCAAATGGAGAGTTGAAGAAAATGATCCTAGATGAAGGTCATAAGAGTCGCCTTAACCTCCATCCAGGCATGAACAAGATGTACCATGACTTGAAGGAGTCATTTTGGTGGTCGGGCATGAAGAGAGACATCGCCCAGTATGTTGCAACCTGCTTAACGTGTCAGAAGGCGAAGGTAGAGCATCAAAGACCTGGCGGGTTGTTACAGCAACTGGATATCCCTGAGTGGAAATGGGACAGCATCGCCATGGATTTTGTCACCCATTTACCCAGATCGGTAAAGGGTCATGATGCAATCTGGGTCATCATTGATAGGCTGACGAAGAGTGCCCACTTTCTTCCAGTGAATATGAAGATGCCTATGGCCAAGCTGGCACAGTTATACATCCAAGAAATAGTGAAGTTGCATGGAGTGCCTTCCAGCATCGTTTCAGATAGAGATCCCAGGTTCACTTCACGGTTTTGGCAGACCTTACAAGAGTGCTTGGGAACTAAGTTGAGGATGAGCTCTGCATATCATCCCCAAACAGATGGTCAGTCAGAAAGAACGATCCAGTCCTTGGAAGATCTGCTGAGGGCGTGCGTCTTGGATCAATTGGGAAGTTGGGATGAGGTGTTGCCGCTGGTGGAGTTTACCTATAATAATAGTTACCACGCCAGTATTGGGATGGCACCATATGAAGCCCTGTATGGGAGGAAATGCAGAACTCCCTTATGTTGGTACCAGGAGGGCGAAGCAGTCTTGGTTGGGCCAGAGTTGATTCAGCAGACGACCGAGAAAGTGCAACAGATACAAAGCAGAATGAAAGCTTCTCAAAGTAGGCAGAAGTCCTATGCAGATCAGAGGAGAAAGCCTTTGGAGTTTGTTGCTGGAGACCACGTGTTCATGAAAGTGACACCAACCAAGGGTGTGGGACGGGCGATCAGGTCAAAGAAGTTGTCCCCTAAGTTCGTGGGACCATATCAGATCTTAAGAAGGATTGGTCCAGTGGCGTATGAGATCGCCCTACCTCCCCATCTAGCGAATCTGCACAATGTCTTTCACGTATCACAGCTGAGGAAGTACATGGCAGACCCTAGTCATGTGCTGGAAGTAGACGATGTGCAGATCAGGGATGACTTGTCCTTTGAAGCAAAACCAGTCAAGATTGACGATCGGCAAAGTAAACAGCTCAGAGGCAAGACCATCGACATGGTGAAAGTGGTGTGGGATGAGAGATCGGGGGATTCAACTTGGGAGTTAGAAGAACCCATGAGAGAAGCTTATCCATACCTCTTTTCCTTGTAATTCAATTTTCGGGGACAAAAATTTTTCTTGATGGGGAGAATGTAAGGACCTGAAAAATTAAATTGGAATAAAAGGATATATTTTAAATGAATTCTAAGTATGTTTTTATTTAAAATAAAAAAGGAAGGAAAGTGTAGTTTAGAAGATTATAAGATTTCCTTGTTAGTACATAATCGCCGGTCGCCTAGACTACACGTCATCGCTAGGGCGCGAGGCATGCAGACGTCGCCAAGGCGCGATGCATGCGGGCATCATCAGGGCGCGAGGCATGCGGGCATCTTCCAGGGGGAGACATCGGTCGTCCGCCAGGATGAGGCATCGGTGGATTGTCTTCGCGCGAGAGGTCATCGGTGGATAGGCTTCGCGCGAGAGGTCATCGGTGGATTGTCTTCGCGCGAGAGGTCATCGGTGGATAGCCTTCGCGCGAGAGGTCATCGGTGGATGTCTTCGCGCGAGAGGTCATCGGTGGATAGTCTTCGCACGAGAGGTCATCGGCGAAAGGTTATCGCGCGATGTCGAGTTGCACACAGAGAAGGTGGGACCCAGACTCCCAGCATGGAACGTCCTGCACGTACGCCACGTAGACAAAAAGGATGATTCAGAATAGTGACATCAGAATGTTGGCATGCGCAGGAGACACTCGCGGTCGTACTGTTCAGGAAGTGGTTGGCATGCGCAAGAGACAAACGTGGTCGTACTGCTCAGAGAAACGTACACTCAGAGTTCTTTGCAGAGTGGGTGGTGGCAGCTGCTTTTGTGAACAAGCTGGTTTAAGATGCAAAAACCCACTTCTGAGAGAGGGGAACGTTGCAGTTGTTCAAGAGCGAAAGAGTGAGTTTACCTCCCTTCTCCTCCATTCTCTCCTTCGCACTACGATTCTGGCACCTTCACACAAGAGTACGACGAGCGACGGCCACCATTAGAGCACCTGGGAGGTTCTCTGCAAGTCCTTCAAACCAGACGCAAAAACAGAGCCAAGGCATTCTTTAAGCTTCGTTGGGTTTCGGAGCTCCTGGTGTTTTGCGCAAGTCCAGGTAAGGGAAGCTAGCCTTCATTTTCAATACAAGCCATAGATTAGCTGTTTCTGAAGTGAGGGCGACGTGGTCGCCGGTTTCGTTTTCATCTTCGTGAATGCTCTGTTCTATGTGTTTGGGCGAAGTGGTCGCCGGTTTTAAATACAGACTTCGAAATACCTTGTTTTTGAACCAAATCGCCGGGTTTTGGCGTTGTTTGCGAACTCCCTGTTTTTGGTGTTGCTTTGAAACTGTTTGAGATTTAAATGAGATATTCGAAAATAAGAACCTTGGAGTGAGTTTTGCTGTGATTGAAATCATTCATTTAAGTGTTGTATGATGTGTTGAATGTTGTGGATGTGGGATCAAGGCATAGTATTTTCAGGGAAGAAAATACCGTGTAAGATCGTGTAGGATGTGCATTGATCGGTGATGTCTATAATGAGATTATCCTGACTCTCCTGAGATAATGGATTCATATAGATGAAGTTATTCAGGCGTTGAGAGTCGAAGGAGGTTCATATGTATGGGTGAGTCGTGTGAAAAAGAACGAGCTCAGCCTGTTATATGGATTAACCCTGTCATACTGTGAGAATGGTGAACTTGAGATCGAGAATGTGTTGATGCGCATAGCTGTGGAAACATTACAGCAGTTTAGTATGACAGGTGCAGATCTCTGAGTCTAGTCAATGCACGAGTCTTCCGGAAGTAGTGTCAAGTGTCTTGTGTGCTGAGTCAGTGGTAGTCTGACGTGAGAAATGAGGAACATTGAATTGATAGACACTTGATGCATTTTGTGAAATAGAATGACTCTTGAAAATATTGTGAAATGTGTGATTTCTGGGCGATCAGGTGAAGGGAATGAGAAACTCTATAGTTTTTACGTGGGTATCTTGAATTTGTTTTTATCTTGATTTTAATGTTCATATTTAAAATCTCTTTAAAATATCTAGCTACCCTGCGTTTTTTTGGTTTTGTGGCTGTTTTCTAAAACTGTGATGATCGTGTATAATCTACACGGGAGCAGATGATCTTCCAGAAGTAGAGCTCCTTAGTGAGTGGTCGCCGGGGAAGAGATCGCCTGTTTCTATCTCTTGGTGGTGATCGCCGGATTTATGTCCTGATAGCAGATCGCCTGCTGTTTGGGGTCTTCTGTTAGAGGAGATCGCCGGTTTATGTATGGAGACCGCCGTTTTTCGTTTGTATTTGATTGATTTCGTTAAGTTTTGAAAAAAACATTTGACTGGTTATG
>JAAFYQ010000058.1:0-55430 GCA_013389735.1 Phaseolus lunatus | reverse complement strand
ATCCTCAGAGTGCAATCGGCCGTTAGGGCGCTCTCTGTCTCAGCAAGAACAACATCCAAGCAACCAAGGAAGCAACGAAGGAAATCCAATAGAGGCAGACGGAGCCAGAACTCGGCCCGGCAGAAGTCTAACCGGCGACCAGGTCAAACCGGAGGGAATAAAAACTGTGTAGAGGTTCAACCATACTTTTAGTAAGATAATGTTCAACTCATTGAAAAGAAAGTTAATTATGTTGCATGAGGTTTGAATAATCAATTTTTTTGTTGTAGTGTTTATGTTGAATTTTAAGAGATAGATAGTCCTACTGCTCAGAAGTTCAAATTTACCAATAACATTCATCCTATTTTGCTACATGGTTCGAACAATACGTAGGTTTTTAATTGTTTTTTATAAAAGTTTATTTTTAGGATAGACATTGTGTAATTTATAACCTTTTGTTTATGTTCTAAATCCATAAAATAATATTGAAGATCCATTATTGGTTTATTTAGCATGGGGTCCTAAGAGAAAAGTTCAATTATTGCTTATCTCATGGTATCAATGGATACAATTTCACACTGTTCTAAGGCATTGAATCCAATAACTATGGTCTTTATGTACGAGGAACCAATGGTCAATCAGAGTCAGATTTTTATGGAATATTGTCTAATATTATTCAATTGGAGTATACTGGCTTTCCAATAATGAATGTAGTTCTCTTTCAGTGTGAATGGTTTGATAATACTCCTAACATAGGAACCAAAGTAGATAGGAACTATAGGATCGTTCAAGTAAAAGAATCACAAAAGATATAATAAAGCATATGATCCATTCATATTTACATAACAAGCAGAGCAAGTTTATTACACCAAATATCCAGAAGGACACCAAAGTTGGTTAGGAATAATTAAAACAAGAGCTCATATTAGAATCATTGATAACACAGTAAGTGAGGTTGAGCATGACACTCCATACCAAGATTATGAGCTTCTACAACTTGAAGTGCTACATGTTGATCCATAATTCATTCATGATTCTCTTGTGATGTTGATGGGGGGGGGCGGGGGAGAAGAGTAAATCTACAATTACTAAATGAAACAAACATAGATGAACAGTATGAGGAGGAATACATTCAAGTGAGGATAACATTGAGAGTCATTTCAGTGACACAAATACCTCTTCGATAATTCATGCATTAAAATTGATTGTATACCTTGTCCAAATTATGTTTAACATTAATTTTATTATGGTTTTCCATAATTGTAGTGAATAACAGGCAAGATAACTAACATATTTGGCAGTAGAAAACACAATCAGGTTTGAGTCTTTTGATCATGATTACTTTATTTGTTTATTTAAAATTGATTGATCCAACCTTCATCGATACAAGACTCTCTTACACATGAGTATGAGTCTAGCAATGTAGTTGATCAAAGACCCCGACTTCATGCAAAAAGAGGAGAGTAAGTATATTTTAATTTAATTATAATTCATAATATGTTTTGATTTTCATATATCATTTTGACAATATGTTTTGAACACAGTTTTTCACCAGCAAATGGACCTTCCAATGTAATCTCACAAATCATCAAGCAAAAATATGATGAACCCAGTCCCACTTAGAAGAAGGTTGGTCTTAAGCTCAGAGATAAATGGTTTGGAGAGTTTAAGGTAATTTGAGTTATCATTAGATTTAAAATGTTATTTTATTTTTCTACAATGTTTGTTTTCTAATTTATTTTTCATGCAAAAAGAGTATAGATGGGATCCAGAACAAGACCAACTCATTAGATCCATTTTTTATACCAAAGCCTCTCGTATCTTTAAAAATGCTAGGAGTAAAGTTAGGCTTGGTCAAGATAAGGGGACCTGGATTCCACCACTTATAAAAGACTGACAATGAATAAATACAAAACTATAAAATTTTAAAACAACATACACAAACAATAACACATAGTGTAATATTACAAAACACTGATAAACAATAACACAAAAATACTCATGAAAACCTCAAAAACAAACAGGAAAAAACCAAAAATTTACATTAACTTTGAAGCATCTTATGTTATAGCTAGACCTATTTTTGCATTGAACATGAATTTAGAATTCAACACACATTAAATAGGTTAGTTGTTAATAACTTAAACGATAAAAGTATCCAAAATGAAGTAAGCTACAATAGAATACAACATATTTTAAAAAATTATTTACATAATTACTTTTAAAATAAAATAAAAAATTATTATGCAACATATTATGAAAACTACCCAAACATAATAAATAGCGTTGATAAAAAATATAAACACTAAACTATAAACATTAAGATTAAGAACAAAAATTAAATATGAATAAGAAAACAAAGAATTAAACATCAAAATATGATAAAGTTTTTTATGTAGTTGCAGTAAGTGTTGAGCAGATGAGTTTTCAATTCATCATAATTATCTATAATACACATCAAATACTCACAATGAATAAGAAAGAACTACAAAACATTACAACAATATATATAAACAATAACAGACATTGTAATACTACAAAACACTGATAAACAATAACACAGAACTACAAATGAAAACCTCGAAAAGAAATAGGAAAAATAAACAAAATTAAACATCAATTGTGATGCAATTGATGTTGTAGTTGGCACTATTTTTGCATTAAACATAAGTTTAGAATTCAACACACATTATAGGTCAGCTGTTAATAACTTAAACTTTAAGAGTGTCAAAAAATGAAGGTACAATACAATACAGTGCTAAATGTATTATTTTTCTACAATATGCAATACATAATTCCTTTTAAAGTAAAATAAAAACATTGTTATGCAACATATTATGGAAACTGCCCAAACATAATAAATAAAGTTGATAAGAAATATAAACACAAAAAATTAAAGATTAAGATTAAGACATTTCCCTGTTCTTTGAAGCCCACTTTTAGTGTCAACCTCTATGAGAAGTCTAATATAAAAGAGTTAGTTATACAAAAGAAAGAATAATCTAACAAAAATAAGAGCATAATAAGCTAAAGGTGATCAGCCATAATTAAGAGTAATAGTACCACACCATTACATCAACAATTGTTCAGAATAAAAAATTAAAAATGTGAAAATTACAATAAATTGTCCGTTGAAGTTACAACAACCGTTGCATAATTCACATTATATAACTCCCTTTTTTATTTTAACGTTTTTCCTGAATGTCTTCAAAGGGACATTATCATCCACTGTCTGGCTAGGCGTAGAAAAATCTCTTTTAAGCTTGGCCACTGCAACACCACTGCTTAACACAATATCAGTGCCTAAGTCCATGGTATGGGATTGTAAATCATTTGATTCATTTTGAAAGTTTTGTTAACAAATCCTGAAAAAGTAAGTACACAAAGTTAAATAACTAAGCAATATATCCAAAAAAAAAATTATTAAAAATCTTCCAGCAATGCACCATAAGACTTATCATCTTTTCCATGTTTTATACTGTAGACTCCTTTCTCATGAGAATAGACATCCTTGAAAAAACAAAACACCAATAACAATAACATTACACTATATACTTAAAGTTCAAAAAAGGCTGGAATGTTAATAGAACACGTACGACACTGTTAAGACCACCTTCATAAAACTTTTGTAGTACAATATCATTTGCACAAACTTTCTTAACTCAAAAGGAATGGTCAAATATGAAAGATTGGTCCTTTTGACAACTAAATTTAAACAAAAACAACTTCATCCATCAATACAACAAATTCTTTCGGTATACCCCAATGTACTGTTCTAAATGGTTAAAAAGTAAACAATTAAATGGTTTAATAATTGAATACATAAACATTATATGAATACATCTATTAAAATAAAATAAAAAGGAAGAATAGGATAAATCCCTTGTGTATATTGAACACATAGGGTTACGTTTATATAGAAAGAGAAACATACACAAAAATATGAGCTGAGCCCATTACATAGATAGAAACATCTAACAATATCTCATAATATCTAATAATACTAACACTTCCTGTAACGCCCCTCAAAATATTGGTCATATTTATATAATAAAATAAAGGTGAAACAATAATATCAAAATTGAACATAGATATATACATAATATAATTCATCCATTAGTACAAATGTGCCTCAAAATAATATCCCTTTTTGAGGAAGTTTTAATACATCTCCATACAGGAGTTTTCAAAATAAAATAAAACCATAGCATTCAAAACTGGCGATCTCCTAACAGAAAACAGAAAACGGGCGATCGCCTAACAGAAACAGAAACAGGCGATCTCCTTCCGGCGACCACTCACAGAGGAGCTCTACTACCTGCAACCTCGTCTGCTCCCGTGCAAATATCCACGATCATCACAGGTTTAAGAAAAACAACCACGATACAAGATAAAAGGGTAAGCTAGATATTTTTAAAAACTTTAAATATGAAACTTTATATCAATAGAAAACATAAATCTTCACACCATTCATAATCTATATCAATTTCAACCATCAACATCCCCATATTCAATACATTCAATATTCATGGTTCACACGTTAGACTTTCCACTGACTCGTAACATATAGACACATGACTCTACTTCCGGAAGACTCGTGCGTTGACTCAGACTCAGAGATCTGCACCCGTCATACCACACTACTGTGAAATCCACACAGGGTCGCTGTGAAATCCACACAGCCATGCGCATACATAATCTCAATATCATCACTCTCCCGGTATGACAGGGTTAATTCATATAACAGGTCAAGTCAGTTATCTTTCAAACAACTTACCCATACATATGAACCTCCTCCGACTCTCCACAACTGAATAACTTCATCTATGTGATTCCATTATATCAGCAGAGTCAGGATATCTCCTTCTAGACAAGTCCCTAGTCAATGCACATTACACACGATCTTACACGGTATTTTCTTTCCTGAAAATACTATGCCTTGATCCCACATTCACAACATTCAATGCATCATACAACACGTAAAAGCACAATTCCATCATATAATATTTGAATCTTTTCTTAAACAATCCCAATCACAGAAACAATCATTCCAAGGTTTAGATTTTCGAATATCACATGCATCTCACATTTCAATCTCAAACAGTTTCAAACGACACTAAAACAGGGGAGTTCGAAATCAACATTAAAACCGGCGATCACGTCGCCCCACACATAAAAACAGAGCATCGTGAAAAGAAATATGAAACCGGCGACCACGTCGCCCTCACTTCAGAACCTACTCGCCTAACGTTTTTATAAACGAAAATGTTAGCTTCCCTTACCTGGACTAGCGCAAAACACCAAGAGCTGTAAAACCCACCGAAGCTTAAAGATGCCTTAACTCTGTTTTAGCGTTCGGTTTGGAGAACTTGCAGAGAACTTCCCAGGAGTCCAAGGGCAGTCGTTGCTCGTCGTACTGGTGCTTGAGGATACCTGAATCGCAGCGCGAAGGAGAGAAAAGAGGGGGATGAAGGTAAACTCACTCTGTCACTCTTGAACCACAGCAACGTTCTCTCCTTTCAGAAGTGAGTTTTTGAATCTAAACCAACTTGTCCACAATTGCCGCTGCCACCACCCACTCTGCAAGAAAGCTTGCGTGCACGCTTCCCTGAACAGTACGGCCACGTGTGTCTCTGCGCACGCCAACTCTCTTATGTCACTATTCTGAACCACTCTTTTTGTCTACGTGTCGCGCGTGCAAGACGTCTCATGCTGGGAGCCTGGGTCCCACCTTATCTGTGCAAAACACGACATCGCGCGATAACCTTCCACCGATGACCGCTCGCGCGATGACTATCCACCGATGTCTCTCCCTGGAAGACGACCGATGTCTCGCCCTGGCGATGCCCGCATGCCTCGTGCCCTGGCGATGCCCGCATGCCTCGCACCCTAGCGATGCCTGCATGCCTCGCACCCTGGCGATGTCCGCATGCCTCGCGCCCTGGCGATGTCCGCATGCCTCGCGCCCTGGTGATGCCCGCATGACTCGCGCCCTGGCGATGTCCACATGCCTCGCGCCCTGGCGATGCCCGCATGTCTCTCGCCCTGGCGATGCCCGCATGCCTCGCGCCCTGGCGATGCCCGACGACACATCGCCACGCCTTGCTGAAGGTTCTTCATCCCACTATGTTACGTCCAAGGTATCATCTCCACATGACTTGGTGACGTCGGTAGCTTCACATTTCCAAGAGTAGATCAGCACTACTCCTCGTGCGCCCATGCATGCAACACTAAGGACGATTTCTTATGCTCAAGCATAGAGCTTCGCATGCACAGCGTATCTAAGGCTTAACCCACACCTTGATACGCGTGGTTTTTGGAACCCACTATGGTTGATCCAGTATCTTGACCACATACTGAGTGCACTTTCGGCGATCATGTGCACCATAGGCGATTGGCGATCATGTATACTACAGGCGATTGGCGTTCATGTGTAGTCTAGGCGACAGGCGATTATGTACTAACCAGGCAATCTCATAGTCTTCTAAGCTACACTCTCCTTCCTTTTTATTTTAAATAAAAACATACTTAGAATTCATTTAAAATATATTCCTTTTATTCCAATTTAATTTTACAGGTCCTTACACTCCCCCTCAAGCTGATGCATATAAATCATATGTATCCAGTTTGTTACAAATATAATCAATTTTAGGCCCTCGTAAGGGTTTAGTAAAAATATATGCTAATTGATAATTTGAATTAAAATTCAGTCTTGATATCTCCTGATACAATCTTTTCTCAAATGAAATGACAATCAATCTCAATATGTTTGATCCTTTCATGAAAAACTGGATTTGAGATAATATGAAGAGCAACCTGATTATCATATATAAGTGTCATTTAAGTGATCTCTCCAAATTGCAATTCGTTAAGTAACTGTTTAAGCCAAATAAACTCACAAGTAGTCGAGATCATAACTCTATATTCTACTTTTGCACTAGATCTTGCCACAACAATTTGTTTCTTGCTCTTTCCAGAGATCAAGTTATCACCAATGGAGACATAATAACCAGAAGTTGATCTTCTAATAGATGGAGATCTTTCCTACACTAGTACAAAATATGTAATTAAGGACTCACCTTTAAAGACGGTTCGTAGAGAACAGTCGTCATAAGCAATGCGGTGGCAATTTCATAGTTTTTTCAATCTTTTTTGCATTTTCAAAGACAGTTCCCTAAGGAACCGTCGTTAAAAGCTATATATTTGACGACGGTTGTATTTAACCGTCGTTATATGTTGGGAAAATTGAAAAAAAAGGCAGCGCGCATCCAGCACTCTCACTTTCCCTCTCTTCCCTCTCTTCCATTTTCAGTACCCAACGACACTTTCTCTCTCACTGGTCTTCTCACCCAAACCCACGCCCTCCCCACGCCGCCCTTCTCCCACGCTGCAGCCACCTCTTCACTCATCGTCATCGTTCCAGACGAGTCTTCTCACTCACCGTCGTCGTTCTAGACGAGTCTCCTCACTCACCGCCGCCATTCCAGACGAGCGTCCACTCCTCTCTGTCAGTCTGCGCAACGTCCGCCCCGACTGGCGTCAGTTCTTCGTGAGCCAGCGGCACGCTCACTACAGCAAAGGACGCCCCCCGCCGTGCAAGCCCACACTGCACTGCCACTGCGCCGCGCTTGTCACCGTGCCCTGCCTGCCACCCTGCCGCGCCTGCCATCGTGTCGTGCCTGGCACCATGTTGGTGCTCTCCCTCATCTCTAACATCTCTTCCTAGCTGTGAAGCTTCTTAACAAATTTCCCGCACTTTCGCGCGAGCTTCTCCGTTTTTCAGATTCGCTCCACTTTTCAGGTTAGTATGTTTTAATTTATTATTTAATAATATATTAAATTTTATTTACTATATTTTTAACATGTTTGTTTTAAGTATATATTGTTTTTATATATTGAACGCACTAATTCTAAGATTGAAGATGTCCGACCTTCGGTAATTTGAATTTATTTTTTAATGATTAGATATATTGAATGTCCTGATTTTGAGCCTGAAGGTGTTCGACCTTTGGAAAGTTTGATTTAGTTTTCAATGATTAGATAACTTTTTACATATTGAATGTCCTGATTCTGAGTCCGGAGGTGTCCAACCTCCGACAATTTTGATTTAGTTTTAATGATTAGATATTTTTTTTTACATATTGAACAACGTACTGATTCTGAGTCCGAAGGTGTCCGACCTTCGAAAATTTTGATTTAGTTTTATAATAAATTAAGTAGTACATTTGATTATATGGAATACGTTGATTCTGAGTCCAGGGGTGTCCGACCCTTGGCAATTCTGATTTATATTTTCTTAGTTTACTAGTTCTATGGATCGGAGTTGGATTAATACTCCAAGGATAAGTGATGTTTACGAAAAAGGGATTGAAAAATTCTTACAGTTTGCAAAACATAATGCCGAGAGTAATGATAATGGAGTAAGAATAAGGTGTCCTTGTGTCAGTTGTTTGAATGGAAGGATATTGAGTGTTTCCGAAATTAGAGAACATGTTTTGTGTGATGGATTTTTGAAAAATTATACAACATGAACATGGCATGGTGAATTGTTAGACATGCCAAGTGTGCGCGGAGCTTCGGAGGAAGTTGATTTCTCAATGGATGATAGATTAGAAGACATGATTCGTGATGTGGGAGTAGAATCTTTTGCTAATGCAGTTTTTGAAAATATGTCTAATGATGCAGAGACTCCTTTGTATCCTGGTTCAACTAACTTCACACGATTATCAACAGTGTTAAGGTTGATGAATTTGAAGGCAATGAATGGATGGACCGATAAAAGCTTTACTAAATTTCTCCAATTGCTAAAGGACATGCTTCCAAAACGAATTACATTACCCAATCGAAATTATGAGGCAAAAAAAATACTTTATCCGATGGGTATGGAATATAAAAAAATACATTCATGTCCTAACGATTGTATTTTATATAGAAATGAGTACGCAAATTTAAGAAGATGTCCCAGGTTTGGTTTGTCTTGTTATAAGGTTAAAGTTGGTCAGAATGATGAAATTGAAGAATTCACAAAGGAAGGTCCTCCTGCTAAGGTTGTTTGGTATCTTCCAATAATTCCAAGGCTTAAGCGTTTGTTTGCAAATACAGATGATGCTAGAAACCTTAGGTGGCATGCAGATAATAGAAAATGTGATGGACTACTTCGTCATCCAACTGATTCTTTGCAGTGGAAGAAGATTGATAAAGAATTTCCAGAATTTGGAAAAGAACCAAGAAACTTAAGACTTGGATTGGCAACTGATGGAATGAATCCCTTTGGAAATGTAAGTAGTAATCATAGTTGCTAGCCTGCTTTGTTAGTGATTTACAACTTACCTCCTGCTTTGTGTATGAAGCGCAAATACATGATGTTAACTATGTTGATCTCTGGTCCAAAACAACCTGGAAATGACATAGATGTTTATCTTAATCCATTGATTGAAGATTTGAAGTTATTGTGGAATGAAGGGGTTGATGTGTTTGACGCGTTTAAGAATGAATCTTTTCGATTGCATGCAATGTTATTTTGTACTATCAATGATTTCCCTGCATATGGGAACTTGTCAGGTTATAGTGTGAAAGGTCATAGAGCATGTCCAATATGTGAAGAGAAGACATCATATGAGCTGTTGAAACACAGAAGAAAAACTGTGTATCTTGGGCATCGTAGATTTTTAAAGAAGTATCATCCGTATCATAGATTGAAAAAAGCTTTTAACGGATACCAAGAACATGACATTTGTCCAACTCCCTTAAGTGGCCTTCAAATTTATGAAAAGATAAAAAATGTTAATATGACTTTTGGAAAAATGAAGAAGAAGCAAACTGTGAGTGAAATATGGAAGAAGAGATCAATCTTTTTCGATCTTCCGTATTGGTGTAAGTTAGATGTCAGACACTGTATAGATGTAATGCACGTAGAAAAAATGTGTGCGACAGTCTGATAGGAACACTTCTGAACATTAAAGGCAAAACAAAGGATGGTGTGAATGCACGTCTAGATTTGATTGAGATGAATATACGAGAAGAATTGGCACCGCGAGAAGTTGGTAAACGTACATACTTGCCTATAGCGTGTTACACTTTTTCAAAGAAAGAGAGAACAAGTTTTTGTGAATGTCTTAAAGGTGTTAAGGTACCACAAGGCTACTCTTCAAATGTTAAGAGTCTTGTATCTATGAATGATTTGAAACTAATTGGCTTAAAGTCTCATGATTGTCAAGTTCTAATGCAACAATTACTACCGGTGGCTATTCGTGGTATCTTACCAAAAAATGTTAGGCATACAATCACTCGACTATATTCATTTTTCAATTGCATATGTAGTAAAGAGATTGACTCTCAAAAGTTGGATGAACTTGAAGAAGAAATAATTGTTATCTTGTGTCAACTCGAGATGTTTTTTCCTCCATCTTTTTTGATGTCATGGTACACTTGGTTGTTCATCTTGTAAATCAGATTGTGTGGGCCAGTTTATATGCGATGGATGTATCCAGTTGAATGATACATGAAGATTTTGAAAGGATATGTGAAGAATCAATGTCGTCCGGAAGCTTCCATTATTGAAAGATACATTTCAGAAGAATCTATTGAGTTTTGTTCCGAGTATTTGTCAAAAGTCAAATCTATAGGAGTTCCTGAAAAATGTTGGCACTCTCGTAGATTGATAAGTAAATCTTCAAAAGGTGTACATGTCATAAGCAAATCAAGAGAAGAGGTTCTGCAAGCACACTTGTATATCCTGAATAACACAGATGAGGTGTTACCATACTTAGATACACACAAAGACATTGTCAAATATAAAAATCCAAGACAATCAGAAAAATGGGTGTTAATTGAGCATAACAAAACTTTCATGTCATGGTTTAAGCAACAAATCATGAATGATCCATCAGCGTCTGAAACATTAACATGGCTTGCAAACGGTCTCAAGTTGGATGTTTTATGTTGTTCTGGCTACGAAGTAAATGGTTGTTTGTTTTACACAAAGTCTCGAGATGATAGGAGTACAGTGCAAAATAGCGGAGTCACCTTGGAGATTTAGGAAGTTAATTATGCAAAGTTTAATGTACCAGTTTTCAAATGCAAGTGGGTTGACAATAAGACTGGTATCAAAGTTGATGAATCAGGAATGACTTTGGTTGACTTTCGAAAGATAGGTTATCATGACGAACCATTCATAATGGCACATCAAGCTTCCCAAGTTTTCTATATCCAAGATCCCACGTCTGAACACTGGTTTGTTGTATTACATGGAAAGAAACAACATAATGACCCAGACGATATACACAATGACATTTGTGAGGTTGAATCATTTACAAGAACGACCATGAATAAAGAATACGAGGATGTTGTTGATGTTGTACATGCAATTTGAAATGATCATGATGAAGGAATATATATTTGTACATTAATGTGATTCATGTTTAGTTTTACAATATTTAATTTACATTATATTTCATATTCTTGATGCTTATCATATTTGATTGATAACAGAAACATGGCAGATGATAAAGTTGCTCGTTCAAAAACTGGTAGAGGACCTACAAGATTAAAGAATATGTTTAAGAAGATAAATAAAGATGACAAAATACCACTATCTATTAATGTCAACACTGGTGTGGCCACTGGGCCACATGCCAAACAATATAGAAGTTATCTCGGAGTACTTTCTCGTGAAAGGATCTCTATCTTAACTAAGTCCTGGGATCACGTGACCGAGCAGGAGAGAAACATGATTTGGCAAGATATTCTGGTATGTAATTGTTTTTACTTTATTCAATCTAAATTTCTTTTATACTTTATTCAATTTGAAACTTGTTTATGAACTAACTATCCTTAATAATGCAAACAAATTACAAGATTCTGAATATGGAAACTTTGAAAGCAAAGGTTCTTTCTGATATGGGTGTCAAATTTTGTCAATTCAAATCAAAATTGACAACAAATTATATATATGGTAAAAGGAAAGAAGAAAATCCCTGTACAGAATATGCATCCCTTGATGAAGAAACTTGGCAGAAGTTTGTGCAGATTCGACAAACTGAAAAATGGCAGGTTAATATCACTTGTTATATTTGGATATAGTTTATATTAACGTATTATTGAATTTTGAATGTTGATGATAGGATGTTCAGAAGAAAGCACAAGCCAATCAGGCACATAATGATACCCCACACTTATTGTCCCGTGGTGGTTATAAGTTGTTAGAGCAAAAGATGCTTCAAGAAAAAATTATTAAAGCACATTCTACTTCCATTGAGGAAGGGGATAGTGTAGATTCTTTAAGGCCTCCATCCCCACCACCCCGACATGAGATATGGAAGGGTGCCTGTATGAAGCCATCAGGGACATGGAGTTCTAAGTCTACAGAAGAAACAGTTGAACGAAATTTAAGAAATATGTTTTCTATGTGTTATTTTAAATTCAATGTGTTGAAGTTTGACAATTTCTTTTCATTTGTTTTAGGATTCTCTTGCTAAGCAAACAACACAGGGGACTTTTCATCCATGTGGTCACGAAGATATTCTTAATGTTGCTCCCAGACGACCTGAACACCCTGGACGTGTTCGTGTAGCTAGATATGGGGTTGGGATTAGGTCATACTTTGGACCTTCATCACATATCAAGGAACAATTGTCCAGTCAACCTAGCTAGGAGTATTTAGTACAGTTTCGTGAACAGATAAAGGCTGAGGTAACTCAAGAGCTTAAAGAAAGCTTAATGGAGGAGTTTAATAAGTGGATGGAAAGGGAGTTCCAAAAGTGGTGGGAGGGTTTAGGACTCTCGCAGCAACCACCTACTATGGTAGAAGATGAACCACCTCCGCCTCTTATTAAGAAAGTCAGGACTAAAAGGAGTTATTCGGCGGTTGATCATTCGGGAGATGACTTTGGCTCAACTAGCCAATGCGAGTTATATGTTGAGTATAATTCTTTGACCCGATTCGTTGCCTTGGGTAAGTGTTATGAAGGGGTCACAATGTTACACAATGTGCCTCTTTCTTCTAATTTCATAAAGGTCACGGTGGAGAAGGTCCTTTGTGGTGATGTTACAATACCTGTGCCGACATCAGAGGTCACAATTGTGGCAGAGGCATTACATACTTTCATTGCCTGGCCTAGACATCTCATCAAACCTATAAACCCTATGGTATATCTTTGCACTAATACTGATGGCATTTTCATGTGTTCTTCTTGAATCAAAGTAGAAATAGATGGAGCGGAAGCAATGGATGAGTGAAACAAGACCCTCCTAGGAGTTGTGTTGGTCTTGAAGGTGCATGGTGAGTATGGGTTGAGTGGTTCGGCCAGCTCAAGGGAGAAGGTGTAAGGATTGAAGTTTATAGCCTAGATTTCTAGGAGGAGTAAAGCTTGTGCACAAAAATGGCAGCATAACATTACTCAAATAAACTTGAAAATACATGAGGTAGGCCTCCTTATTTATAGATTTAGGAGCCTTGGTGAGCAAGCTTAAAGGGTAGGGATGGAAATACAAAAAGTGGGGCTGCCTAGGGTATTGACTTTAGTCAAACCACACCATCATCCTAATATTCTAGAAGATAGGTCAAAAATGCAACATTTGATAGTACACCCCTCCTTCTTTTGCTAAAGGCACCTATTTGCTAGCACACCCCTCCTTCTATTGCTAAGGGCACCTTTTTTGATAGCACGCCCCTAAGTGAGCAAGTTTTGCTTTCTACACTACACTAATCTACTAAGCTACCCCTAATGGGCCTCTAAGTAGCATGTACAAGGTCTTCTCCCTCCCATCCGTGGCTTGACTCATTTGGGCGTGAATGTGCTTGGCCATGGACCTTGTGAGAGGTCCTAGACGGTCTAGCTCCATGGATAGCCTCCCTCCTTCACGTCCTAGACGCTCACTTCTTGGAGCTAGACGCTCCTCTTGGTCTAGACGGTCTTCTTGGTTTGGGCCTTGGCTTCCTTGGCTAGATGTGCTTGGCCCTCCTCCATCAAATACTAATAGGATTATATATCAGATATAACACATTCTGAGTAATTTAAGTATTTGTTTGTTGATGAGTAGGAGGAACCTAAGACAAAACTGCCTCTGCAAAAGAAAAAAAAAGTTCTCCATTGATGATCTTGTGGCGGCATTGGTGGAAGTTGCTAAAGCTTTAAACACAATCGTCATAGAGGTTCCATGGGATGCCAATATTTTTGGAAGACATAGTGATGTACCGTTGTACTTTCACATGTCTGATTTGTTGGACCTTGCATCTGGAAATCAAGAGATTAACATAATAGTTCTGCAATTATGGATGATGTAAGTTCAAATATTAAAATCTTTATAGTTTTGATTTATTAAATATATTAGTACTAACTTATTCAAATTTAGGTATATTTATGGATTATGCTTCGATGAGGAGAAACATGATATTTACGGGTTTTTAGACCCTCAAGTCATTCAACAAATTGGAAACAAGAAGTCGGAAACACAAACATACATCACCACTGCCTTAAAGAATGGAGGAAAACAAAATTATTTTGCTCCGTACATCCATGCGTAAGTCTTTATTTATTATATGTTATACTAAACATTGAAATAAGAGAAATTAACTTATTTATTATATAGGTGTCATTGGCAACTATTGGTCATATATGTTCAAGATCATACTGCTGCATGGTTTTGCTCTTTGCATAAAGGACCCCCTACCTATTTTAAACACATTATAGATAAGTACGAAAATTTCATTTAACATTTATTATTACTTATACATTATATAATGTTATGTATTTTAACATGAAATCTTATTATTATAGTGCTTACTCTGGATATAACATGTTGAGTGGGAGGAGAAGTGCTAACGCAGAAAAACTCAGTTGGGTGTACCTTAAGGTATTTAAAGTTTATTTTTTCACTCAATTTAATTGTCTAACTCATTCATTTAATACATTTACTTTCACATGCAGTGCAACAAGCAATCCGAAAACTATGAGTGCGGTTATTATGTTATGCAGTGGATGTCGACCATTGTGCGAGCCGGAATTGATAGAGGTTGGGATCAAGTAAAATGTCAATACAAAAAACACTTTAAAATTTGGGATTTATTATTCAAGCACTAATTCAAAAAATTTCAAATGTCTCAATTTTTCAACGACCAACAACCGCTAGGTTCGGAAGCATTGGAGTACGTGAAAACAACATGGTCAAAGTATTTTGTAACCATGTATAACAACTTACGGTAAATAAACTATTAGAATAGCATAAAACTTTTTCATATATTAGAAAAAAAATTTGTAGAATGTTATAATTTGTTATATGTATTTTTTGTATTTGAATTATGATTGTAAATGTTTTAATTTTCTGGAATTTCTGGAATTGGAAATTATGTGCAAGCTTAAGGTTTTTTCAAAAATGATTTTTTTTTTTAAAATATGTATACAACGACGGTTCCACGTGGAACCGTCTTTAAAAGGCACACTAACAACAACGGTTCCCAAGGGAACCGTCTTTAAAACTTTTTTATGAATTTTAAAAATTTGGTGTTTTGGTATCCGATTACGAAGACGGTTATGATAACCGTCATTATAAGTAAGTTATAACGACGGTTCTCAACCGTCGCTAAAAGCAGTCTCGTTTTAACGACGCCCGCAATAACGAAATTGACTCACCATGCTGACTGTAAAGGAAATATCAAGACGAGTAACAGTGAGATAATTTTCTAACTAATCTTATGTACTTCTCAGCATCTAAAAGAGGCCTGTAACATCCCGCCAAAAACTATTCATATTTATATAATGAAAATAAAGGTAAACAAATAATGTTGAAGAAAACATAATTATATATATAAGTAATGAAGTTGCTCCTCACAGGGAGTTTAATACATAACCAGTCAAATTTTTCAAAAACTTAACATAATACAGTCATAAACATCTAAACTGGCGGTCTCCATACATAAATCGGCGATCTCCTAACAGAAGACCCCAAAACAGGCGATCTGCTATCATGACAGAAATCCGGCGATCACCACAAAGAGATAGAAACAGGCGATCTCTCCCCCGGCGACCACTCACTAAGGAGCTCTACTTCCTGGAAGATCATCTGCTCCCGTGTAAAATACACGATCATCACAGTTTTAAGAGAAAACAGCCACAGAGCAATACAAGATAAAGGGTAAGCTAGATGGTTTGAAACTTTAAATCAATAGTAAACATAAAAAACTTCACACCGTTCATAATCCATATCAATTACAACCATCAACATTGCCATATTCCACATACTCGTCAAGTGTCTATTTGCTACTTTCAATATTCATGGTTCACACGTCAGACTTTCCACTGACTCAATACATAGACACATGACTCTACTTCCGGAAGACTTGTGCGTTGAACTTAGCATCCAGAGACCTGCACCTGTCATACTTCATTGGCTGAAATGTTTCCACAGCCATGCGCATCAACACAATCTCGATCTCAATTCCATCACTCTCACAGTATGACAGGGTTAATCCATATAACAGGCCGAGCTCGTTCTTTTTCACACTGCTCGCCCATTCATATGAACCTCCTTCGACTCTCACCAACTGAATAACTTCCTCTATATGATTCCATTATCTCAGCAGAGTCAGGATCGCCTCATTCACAGGATACTCACAGATCAATACACCTCACAACCAAATCTCAACACGGTATTTCCTTTCCTGAAAATACTATGCCTTGATCCCACATTCACCACATTCAAAACATCATACCACTCAAATAAATGATTCAAATCACAGCAACCATCATTTCAAAGGTTCAAACTTTCGAATATCACATTTAAGTCTCAAACAGTTTCAAAGCAACACCAAAAACAGGGTAGTCCGAGAAACAACGCCAAAAACAGACGATCTCGTTCAAAAACAGGGGATTCGAAAACAATGTTTTAAAACCGGCGACCACGTCGCCCAAACACATAGAACAGAGCATCATGAAAAGAATATGAAACCGGCGACCACGTCGCCCTCACTTCTGAAAACAGCTAATCTACGGCTTTTATTGAAAATAAAGCTAGCTTCCCTTACCTGGACTTGCGTAAAACCTCACTTCTAGCTCTAACCCACCGAACTTAAGGATGCTCGACCTCTGCCTAAGCGTTCTGATCTGGAGAACTTGCAGAGAACCTCCTAGGTGCTCTATGGCAGTCGTTGATAGGTAAGCAGGGACGTGATAAGGCCTGAATGGCAGAGTGAAGGAGAGAAAAGAGAAGGATGAAGGTAATTCACTCACTCACTCTGTCACTCTTGAATCGTAGCCCTTTCTTTGCCTCTCAGAAGTGAGCTTTTAAATCTAACTCAACTTGCCCAGAAATGCCGCTGCCTCCACCCACTCTGTAGGAAAGGTTGCGTGTACGCTTCCCTGAACAGTACGACTACGCATGCCTCTGCGCAGGCTAACACTATGAGGTCACTATTCTGAACCACCCTTTTTGTCTACGTGGCGCGCGTGCAGGACGTTTCATGCTGGGAGTTTGGGTCCCACCTTCTCTGTGTGCAACTCGACATCGCGCGATAACCTTTCACCGATGACCACTCGCGCGAAGACTATCCACCGATGACCTCTTGCGCGAAGGCTATCCACCGATGACCTCTTGCGCGAAGGCTATCCACCGATGACCTCTCGCGCGAAGACTATCCACCGATGACTTATCCTTGACGACGACCGATGTTCCTCTCTTACCAGCGATGACTGACGTTCCTCATCCCGGTGATGACTGGTTCCTCATCCTGGCAGACAACCGATGTCTCACCCTGGTGGACCACCGATGTCTCTCCCTGGAAGACGACCGATGTCCACATGGCTCTTGCCCTGGCGATGCTCGCATGTCCCGCGCCCTGGCGATGACCGCATGCCTCGCGCCCCGGCGATCATGTGTAGTAGACGACCGGCGATCATATGCTAACTAGGCGACTTATAGTCTTCTAAGCTACACTTTCCTTCCTTTTTTTATTTCAAATGAAAACATACTTAGAATTCATTTAAAATATACTCTTTTATTCCAATTTAATTTTACAGGTCCTTACATTCTCCCCAACAAGAAAAATTTTCGTCCTCGAAAATTGAATTACAAGGAAAAGAGGTATGGATAGGCTTCTCTCATGGGTTCTTCTAACTCCCAAGTTGAATCACCCGATCTCTCATCCCACACCACTTTCACCATGTTGATGGTCTTGCCTCTGAGCTGTTTACTTTGCCTATCGTCAATCCTGACTGGTTTCGCTTCAAAGGACAAGTCATCCCTGATCTGCACATCGTCCACTTCCAGCACGTGACTAGGGTCTGCCATGTACTTCCTCAGCTGTGATACGTGAAAGACATTATGCAGATTTGCTAATTGGGGAGGTAGGGCGATTTCATAAGCCACTAAACCGATCCCCCTTACGATCTGATATGGCCCGACTAACTTAGGAGGGAGTTCCTTCGATCTGATAGCTCGTCCTACACCCTTGGTCGGTGTCACTTTCATAAATGCATGATCTCCAACTACAACTCCAAAGGTCTTCTCCTCATCGCCAACATCATCACTGCCTCTACAAGAGTTATTATCCTTGTCCTCATGAGCGACATAGAGTGGCTCCCTCAAAGTTATTCTCTTCATATTTTCCAGATCCACAAGGGTTTCCCAACCAAACGATTCTTGCTCACCTTCTTAGCAACTTCAACTTTGGGGATGGATGATGATTCACTTTCTAAGGTAGAGCAATCCGGCGAAGATCCATCTACTACCGTCATTAGCTGCAGTCACAACACCTTCCCGCCACTCATCATACCACCAGGCATACACTGCTGATTCAAACTCAAGAAGGCGACCTGAATGGTGTTCAGGAGAGCATGGCTTGACTGTTAAGCGGTCTGAACATCGCATACCCAAATTAATCAGTGGTTGCCACTCTAAACGAAGAGACCCATTCCTCTAGTTTCTGCGGTCCCTCTTTATCAAGCAACTCATCGTTGTGGACCTCCAGCAGCATTGGAGACACACTCCAGGTTTTTCATCTAAATCAGCATTCTGCAACGCCACCATCACGCCAGAGTACCCCTATACTAGCACCGACTTGGAAGAACAGATACAGCTGACAATCCAGCATTGATTCTAAAATCAGAAACGAAACGCTGACCACCATAACTGCCCATCTAAAGGATTAGCTGCAAATCCCATCCCATTAGAAACACAAGGCACGGAAAGTTCTGCTCCCACCCCCAACTTTCCAAACAATGACTTTTTGGAACTAACCATCATCTTCACCCTCCTCGCACACCTTACGTACATCTCTCCACCACCACGATTGATATTTCAAATGAGCTCGGCTTCTCCCAAGTTCCGAGCCATATTTGGATACAAGAATATCTTTCCATTTCCCTTTCTCATCACTCCTCATCCACCATTTCCATTTCGCCAGAAGAGCAAAGTTAAAATTTCTGGTATCTCTTAAATTCTCCATCTGCTAGTATGCAAATTCTACCATTAATGTAACATCCAATTCATCTCCTACATACTCAACATAAACTAGTGTCCAAATTTCGAATCACATACAGCTTTCAAATCCAAATCAATTAAACAACATCCATCCCACGTGAGACTTTCTCTCTCATCCAAGCAATTTCTCCGCCTGTTGCTTTCCAACAATTTTCTTTGCCTAACTGTAACTTTAAACACAATTAAGATATTTCATCTTTCCTCTTTCCCAAAATCACTGATACATCTCAAGATGATATAATCATCTTGTAAACTTATCCTCTCCCAAAACTCAAATTTCCATTTTAAGCCTTGTGTCCAGCTAGAGCCATCTTATGTTGTGTTACTGACACTAACACCTTCCAAGCTCCAGATCAAAGAAAATTCCTACTTTCATCTTGGAACTTAACTCCAGTGCTTCCCATGGATACACATGCTTAAGTCTTTAAACCCTCAACATTCTGCTTACATACTCTCCATAACTTATATGTAGCTGAAACTAAACCTTGGTACACTAAATCTAACTTACACTTCCTTCTCTAATTCCATCAACTCAGCTGGAGCCGTTGACACTGGTCCAGCTCCAGGTACCAAAACAATAGAGAGTTCCACCTCTCTCTTAGGAGGTAACCCAGGTACTTCTTCTGGAAATACATCCATGAAATCTTTCACCAAGGTATCTTGCTTACGTCCTCTTCATTCTTCACTCCCAACCGAGCTAGGATCATGAAGCACCTCGCCCCTTCTTCCAACACCGACCACCCTCGCTGAGTAGGTATCACGTCTGCCTCTTGGAGGTCTGGAAACGCTATCTTCTGACTACCGCAATCTATGAGAACGTGATTGGCAGCTAGCCAATCCATTCCCAGGATAACATCCAGGTCCTGAAGAGGTAGGCAGATCAAGTTCACTTTGAATCTGCGTCCCTCTACTATCACTGGACATTCGGGGCAAACTGTAGAGGTCAACACCTGTTTTGATGCCGGTGTAGAGGCCAACCGTTCAAACGGCAGCTCCTCCACTAGAAGGCCCAGTTCGGTTGCACACCGATTTGACACAAAAGAGTGTGTCGCTCCAGAATCAAACAAAACTCTAACGTATCTACCAACTATAAACAAGCACCTTGTACGAGGTTACCTGACTGAGATGCCTCCGCTCCAGACAGGGCAAACACTCTCCCTGCTTCCTGAGGTCTGCTGCCTTCGTTCCTCAACTGCTGGGAAACACTGGGTTGAGTCGCCCTATACCCGTTAGGACACTCTCTAGCAAGGTGTCCCGTCTTTCGGCAGATGTAGCATTTTTTCTCTGAATTCCTCTTAGGGTACACGTTGACGTTATGTGACCTATCATAACAGAAACATCTTGGTTTCCATGGTTGTTGCTGCTGAAATTGGGGCGGAACTGCTCCTGGTCTATGTTGTGGAGGTCTCGAATAAGGCTTATTCTGCTGCTGCTGCACCTTGGCCTTCCTACAGAAGGAACCCCCTGGGTGTGATCCGATTACCCTGGAATCACTCCTCTCCAGGGTCTCCACCCTCTTTGCCTTCTCCACCAAGGCATGAAACTCCCTAATCCACTGATCTGGTTGGTTCGGAGAAGCATTCCCACGGAACTGGGGTGGGTTGTGCCTTATGAACTCGGTCATCCCCCTCTGCTCCCGAGGTTGATTGACATGGGAAGCTGTTGCAGTCGATCCAGCAGTCTCCCAATGATGCATTACCGCCTGATGAATCTGAGCCATTACCGTATTCTGTTGTTGGATGGCAGTTGCCATCATCTCAATGGCCCTGGCGATCTGGCCCATCTCCGAAGAAGATTGGGGAGGGGTAGGAGGTTTACATGCCATCTTTCTTCGTTCTCGGATTTTGAAACCACTAGTTTCTATATTCCCTACAACTATAAGAATGAAATCGATAAGAAATCAATTCATTCAAGGGGTAACAGCTAGACCTTATAAAGGTCAGCATCTCAAAGTCAGCTAGAATTTGAGCTCATCAACATAATCAGGATACTTATAACCTCAAGCAAAATACCAGAACAGCTACTGGTATACAATCTAGCAATCCAAACAACCACTCCCAGTCAATTACAAGAACACTCAATAAAATGAAATAAATCACACTCGAATTCATTATATGCTAAACATCAGACCTTTAGAATTAAGATTGAGAATCATCTCGATCCAGTTATGAGTGTGCACCCTCACTACTTTATCAAGATCTTTTCATTCTTAATACTAAGATTTTCAGTTAGGGCATATCTTCACTAAAGCACACACAAAATTTCAATACAAGGACGTTTGAAAACCTTTCACTATAGTTTTCATTTAAAACTGAAATAAATTTTATGAGCAGCAGAAACACAATGGATCCACAGCCCTCAGGTCATCCTAAGAACGAACTGCTCTGATACCATTAATGTAACATCCCGCCAAAAACTATTCATATTTATATAATGAAAATAAAGGTAAACAAATAATGTTGAAGAAAACATAATTATATATATAAGTAATGAAGTTGCTCCTCACAGGGAGTTTAATACATAACCAGTCAAATTTTTCAAAAACTTAACATAATACAGTCATAAACATCTAAACCGGCGGTCTCCATACATAAATCGGCGATCTCCTAACAGAAGACCCCAAAACAGGCGATCTGCTATCATGACAGAAATCCGGCGATCACCACAAAGAGATAGAAACAGGCGATCTCTCCCCCGGCAACCACTCACTAAGGAGCTCTACTTCCTGGAAGATCATCTGCTCCCGTGTAAAATACACGATCATCACAGTTTTAAGAGAAAACAGCCACAGAGCAATACAAGATAAAGGGTAAGCTAGATGGTTTGAAACATTAAATCAATAGTAAACATAAAAAACTTCACACCGTTCATAATCCATATCAATTACAACCATCAACATTGCCATATTCCACATACTCGTCAAGTGTCTATTTGCTACTTTCAATATTCATGGTTCACACGTCAGACTTTCCACTGACTCAATACATAGACACGTGACTCTACTTCCGGAAGACTTGTGCGTTGAACTTAGCATCCAGAGACCTGCACCTGTCATACTTCATTGGCTGAAATGTTTCCACAGCCATGCGCATCAACACAATCTCGATCTCAATTCCATCACTCTCACAGTATGACAGGGTTAATCCATATAACAGGCCGAGCTCGTTCTTTTTCACACTACTCGCCCATTCATATGAACCTCCTTCGACTCTCACCAACTGAATAACTTCCTCTATATGATTCCATTATCTCAGCAGAGTCAGGATCGCCTCATTCATAGGATACTCACAGATCAATACACCTCACAACCAAATCTCAACATGGTATTTCCTTTCCTGAAAATACTATGCCTTGATCCCACATTCACCACATTCAAAACATCATACCACTCAAATAAATGATTCAAATCACAGCAACCATCATTTCAAAGGTTCAAACTTTCGAATATCACATTTAAGTCTCAAACAGTTTCAAAGCAACACCAAAAACAGGGTAGTCCGAGAAACAACGCCAAAAACAGGCGATCTCGTTCAAAAACAGGGGATTCGAAAACAATGTTTTAAAACCGGCGACCACGTCGCCCAAACACATAGAACAGAGCATCATGAAAAGAATATGAAACCGGCGACCACGTCGCCCTCACTTCTGAAAACAGCTAATCTACGGCTTTTATTGAAAATAAAGCTAGCTTCCCTTACCTGGACTTGCGTAAAACCTCACTTCTAGCTCTAACCCACCGAACTTAAGGATGCTCGACCTCTGCCTAAGCGTTCTGATCTGGAGAACTTGCAGAGAACCTCCCAGGTGCTCTATGGCAGTCGTGGATAGGTAAGCAGGGACGTGATAAGGCCTGAATGGCAGAGTGAAGGAGAGAAAAGAGAAGGATGAAGGTAACTCACTCACTCACTCTGTCACTCTTGAATCGTAGCCCTTTCTTTGCCTCTCAGAAGTGAGCTTTTAAATCTAACTCAACTTGCCCAGAAATGCCGCTGCCTCCACCCACTCTGCAGGAAAGGTTGCGTGTACGCTTCCCTGAACAGTACGACTACGCATGCCTCTGCGCAGGCTAACACTATGAGGTCACTATTCTGAACCACCCTTTTTGTCTACGTGGCGCGCGTGCAGGACGTTTCATGCTGGGAGTCTGGGTCCCACCTTCTCTGTGTGCAACTCGACATCGCGCGATAACCTTTCACCGATGACCACTCGCGCGAAGACTATCCACCGATGACCTCTTGCGCGAAGGCTATCCACCGATGACCTCTTGCGCGAAGGCTATCCACCGATGACCTCTCGCGCGAAGACTATCCACCGATGACTTATCCTGGACGACGACCGATGTTCCTCTCTTATCGGCGATGACTGACGTTCCTCATCCTGGTGATGACTGGTTCCTCATCCTGGCAGACAACCGATGTCTCACCCTGGTGGACCACCGATGTCTCTCCCTGGAAGACGACCGATGTCCACATGGCTCTTGCCCTGGCGATGCCCGCATGTCCCGCGCCCTGGCGATGACCGCATGCCTCGTGCCCCGGCGATCATGTGTAGTAGACGACCGACGATCATATGCTAACTAGGCGACTTATAGTCTTCTAAGCTACACTTTCCTTCCTTTTTTTATTTCAAATGAAAACATACTTAGAATTCATTTAAAATATACTCTTTTATTCCAATTTAATTTTACAGGTCCTTACAAGGCCTCCCTGATTGGGTAGAAGTTTGGCATTGGAATCCTTATGCAAGTCAAGACCACTTAAGGATGACCAAAGATGATATATATAAAGGGTCATATCAACAAACAAAAGAAGACTTCACAAAAAGAAGAAAGGGCCATATTCCATAACACTTGAAGTTCTTCTTACTAGTCTTCTTAAAGATTAGAACATTTTGTAAATAACTGGGTTCTCTTGAAGAATCCAAATATTAGTATAAATAAAGAGGGCCCAAGCCCAAGAAGCCCAAGTCAAGTGGGGGCCCAAGCCCAATCCATGAGCATCAATAGGAGCAAGGCTAAAGTTTTGGGAAATAAGCATCAATGGATGTATCTCTTTTGTAATTTCTTTTCTATAATTTTTAGTAGAACATTAAAGGAAGGTGTAAATATTAAAATAAGGGGTGCTAATGTATAAAAACAAGTCACACCTTCCATGTGACATAAAGAGTAGGTGTAGGTGTAGTTTTTAGGAGGTGCCAAAGTAGAAAAAAGGTCACACCTCCCATGTGACTCAAGTTTGGCTCCTGTACCGACCAGTCCTCGGACACCGAGAACAGCTAGTAAAGGTGAGCCGTGTCAGTTGGGTCCCACAGCATGGGACAGAGCCACGTGGGCTGGGTCCCACAGGTAGTAGGGACTAATGGGATGATTAGTCATCAGCATATCGACCACCAGAGTGAATTCAGGTGTCCTCGTCACTGAGCAGGGTGATGAGTCCTCGGTAACTGGGTGTGATGAGGTGACATCGGCCTTGGATGTTTCGAGTAACAGAACTAGAACATCTACGATGGGTCTTAAGGGAAGACCAGTTATCACTAAAATGCCCAGAGGTAGAGAGAGGCCTAAGTCACGAAGCGCCCATGCGTGTGGCAGGGAAAACACAGTTAGGTGCAAAGTCTTCAGGGGTTGAGTACTCATTAGAACTAGGGTTTCCCAATAAGGCTACATGCATGGCATGTGAACAGTGAAGGCGCTCCCAGGACAGGTGTAACATCCCGCCAAAATGCTTTTCATATTTATATAATAAAATAACGGTAAACAACTATATTGAAGTGAACATAATTATATATATGTAATGAAGTTTCTCCTCACAGGGAGTTTAATACATAATCGGTCAAATTTTCCAAAAACGTAAACAAAATACAGTAAAATATAAATACAGGCGATCTCCTAACAGCAAAAAGGCGATCTCCTATCAGAAAACAGAAAAAAGGGTGATCGCCTAACAGAATAGGAACAGGCAATCTCCTTCCGGCGACCACTCACTGAGGAGCTCTACATCCTGCAACATCATCTGCTCCCGTGTAAATTATACACGATCATCACAGGTTTAAGAAAGAGCCAAACACAACACCAAAAATCACAGGGTAAGCTAGACATTTGAAAAAGAGTTGAGATATGAAACTTTAAAATCAAGATAAAACAAATTGAAGACACCCACGTAAAAACTATCAATTTTCTCGTTCCCTTCACATGACCATCAAGTAATCACACATTTCAAAATTTCCTCAAGAGTCGTTCTATTCACATAATGCATCAAGTGTCTATCAATTTCAATGTTCCTCATTTCTCACGTCAGACTTCCACTGACTCATCACACAAGACACTTGACACTACTTCGGAAGACTCATGCATTGACTAGACTCAGAGATCTGCACCTGTCATGCTGCACCACTGTGAAATCACACACATTCACAGGGTCGTTGTGAAATCACACACATTCACAAGCGTATAAATGAATCTCAATATCATCACCATCCTCGCATGACAGGGTTAATCCATACAACGGGTCGAGCTCGTTCTCTTTCAAACAACTGACCCATACATACGAACCTCCTTCGACTCTCAACGCCTGAATAACTTCATCTATATGATTCCATTATATCAGGAGAGTCAGGATATCTCATAAAAACGAATCACCAGTCAATGCACACCCTACACGATCTTACACGGTATTTTCTTTCCTGAAAATACTATGCCTTGATCCCACATTCACAATATTCAACACATCATACAACATTTAATGAACAATTCCAATCACAACAACAATCATCCCCTGGTTCAGATTTTCGAATATCACATTTAAATCTCAAACAGTTTCAAACAACACCAGAAACAGGGGAGTTCGAAAAACAACGCCAAAACCGGCAATCTCGTTCAAAAACAGGGGATTATACAATAACAGTTGAAAAACCGGCGACCCCGTCGCCCCATCATCTCAAACATCTACTATAAGGTTTTTCGTTGGAAATAAGGCTAGCTTCCCTTACCTGGACTTGCGCAAAACACCAAGAGCTCCAAAACCCACCGAGCTTAAAGGATGCCTTAGCTCTATTTTTGCGTCTGGTTTGTAGAACTTGCAGAGGACCTCCCAGGTGCTCCAACGGTAGTCGTCGCTCGTCGCACTGGTGCTTGAGGATTCCTGAATCGCAGCGCGAAGGAGAGAAAAGGAGAAGAATGAAGGTAAACTCACTATTTCACTCTTGAACCAGCTTGTCCACAAAAGCCGCTGCCACCACCCACTCTGCAGGGAAGTTTGCGTGTACGCTTCCCTGAACAGTACGACTACGCGTGCCTCTGCGTAGGCCAACACTCTGAGGTCACTATTCTGAACCACCTTTTTTTTGTCTATGTGTCGCGCGTGCAGTACGTCTGATGCTGAGAGCCTGGGTCCCACCTTATCTGTGTGAACTCGACATCGCGCGATAACCTTCCACCGATGACCGCTCGCGCGATGACTATCCACCGATGCCTCATCCTGGAGGACGACCGATGTCTCTCCCTGGGAGACGACCGATGTCTCGCCCTGGCGATGACCGCATGCCTCGCGCCCTGGCGATGCCCGCAAGCCTCGCGCCCTGGCGATGCCCGCATGCCTCGCGCCCGGCGATGCCCGCATGCCTCGCGCCCTGGCGATGCTCGCATGCCTCGCGCCCTGGCGATGACCGCATGCCTCGCGCCCTGGCGATGCCCGCAAACCTCGCGCCCTGGCGATGCCCGCATGCCTCGCGCCCGGCGATGCCCGCATGCCTCGCGCCCTGGCGATGCCCGCATGCCTCGCGCCCTGGCGATCACGTGCAACCTAGGCGACAGGCGATCATGTACTAACTAGGCGATCTCATATTCTTCTAAACTACACTTTCCTTCCTTTTTATTTTAAATAAAAACATACTTAGAATTCATTTAAAATATATCCCTTTTTATTCCAATTTAATTTTACAGGTCCTTACAACAGGTGGCCCCAGAGACTAGGTGCACGAGGGGGTACCCAGGTGGCTATCCTGCTAGAATTTGCACTCCAGTTAAGGAAACCTTACGTGCTAGATTACCCTAAGTCTGGGTGATAGCGGCGCAAGGGTATTCCTGTAAACCTTAAATATGGGTAGCGGCACAGAGGAAACCCTAGACTATATGAAGGGTAGTGAAATACTTCACAAAGGTACGCAGTTTCTAGACCTAACACAGATACTGAATACACTTGGTGTGCTTGCCCTAGTTTTTGACTTGAGCGTCGGAGTGCAAACAACCTCTAGGACGCCCCTTTCTATCTCGCAGGTGCAGGTTGTTTCGAGAGAGCAAAGCATAATTCAAGGTGAGGAAAGGAGGTGTGTGATCGTCGTAGAGTCAACCGACAGGAGAGTGAACCGGCAAGAACAACTCCAAATTAGAATTTGAATTAGGAGTGCATTTGAATTTTTTACACTTTCATTTCAGCCCTCTAAAACTATAAATAGAGGTGCTTGGTCATTGTAAATTCAACATTGAAGTAGAAGTAAAGTTACTATACTCAAATTGTAAGTGAATTGTGTGAGACTTGTTCTCCTCTTCCTTGTCTCATCTTGTGATGCTTTGGGAGCTCTCAAGTGGCGGCAATCCAACACTTATCTTGGATCATCACCTCCAAGTGGCATTTCCATTCCCAATCCATGGCTACAACCATATAAGTTTAATCTTCCATAGTCATTTCAATCGGTTGTTCTTCTTTGTTTCCAATTTCAATCGGTTATTCTTGTTCTTCTCATATTTCTATTTCGGTTCATTTGTTTTTAAATTCAATTATGTTATGTTTTCTTGTTCATCTTAATTCAATTGTTTTGTACAAGGATATAGCACTCATAATTGAGTTTGGTTCATCATTTGGAAGGCATTGACTCCATTGATGATTCCTTAAGCTTCCTTGAGTTTGTGTGTTGTTTCAATTCTGTTTTGTATTCTATTTTTGTGCCTAATTCTGTTATGTTTTTGCGTTTTAATTCTGCACCTTCATTGTCATCATCCTTCACCTCTAATTGTGTTTTAACCTTGGACCTTTGATAATGAACCTTCACATCTACTTAACTTTTGTTAAGTTAATGTCCGGTGGGGATTTTCTTTAGGTGACTCACCTATAAATTGCTAAGAATCTTGATCCTAATTCTTAAAAGTATCACAAATTAAATGAATCTAAAATCAACTCACATCAAATCCATTGGAGTATCCAAAAACTTTGAATAAATCAACCCAATTTCCTCCAAAATATCCAATGCATATTTTCTTTGAGAGATAACAATACCAAATATTAGAATGTGCTACCTTAATCCCCTAGAAATATCTGAGTTTACCAAGATCTTTGGTCTGAAAGTGTTGACAAAGGTGTTGTTTTACTTGTGAGATACCATGGTGATCACTACCTGTAGGAACAATGTCATCAACATATACTATGAGATAGATACACCCAACACTCGAGTGACCATAAAAAACTGTATGATCTGCTTCACTGCGGGTCATACCAAACTGTTGAACGACATTACTAAATTTTCCAAAACAAACCCTAAGAGAATGCTTGAGACCATATAAGAATTTGTGGAGACGACATACCAATCCAGAAGACTCCGCCCCTAAGCAACAAAACCAGGAGGTTGCTCCATATAAATTACTTCCTGCAAATCCCCATTAAGAAATACATTTTTGACATCCATTTGATAAAGAGGTCATTGTTGAAGAGCAACCATGGCTATGAAAAAGCGAACAAAAGCCATTTTTGCCACTGGAAAAAAAGTATCATTATAGTCTCAACCAAAAATTTAGGTATAACCCTTAGCCACAAGGCGAGCTTTGAGATGATCAATAGTACCATCAAGACCAACTTTGATAGAAAAAATGCACCTGTAACCAACAACAAATTTTCTAGAAGGTAAAGGAACAAGTTCCCAAGTTCCATTATTCTGAAGCGCATACATTTCATCAAGCATGGCCTGATGCCAACCAAGATGGGCTAAGGCATCACTTACAGATTTTGGAATGGATACAGAAGAAATATATGAAAGGCATGTATAAAAAGGTTGAGATGGTCTATGGCAACTCAAAGTAGTATAATGTGGAGATGGATTACGAGTAGAACATATACCTTTATGGATGGCAATGAGAAGATCGTGTTCAACTGTCAAAGCCGGAGGGAGTCTTGGTGTTGGCACTAGAAGAAAGTCATCTAATGGATGATGGGAAGTCTAACAATGACTATACACATGAAGAATTGGTAAAGGTGGTGAATTTTTAGGAGCACTAGGTACAACAAGAGGATCATTAACAACAGGAATATTAACTTAATTAGATGAAGACACATGAGGAAAAAGACAAGACTTAAAGTAAAGGGAATATTCTCTGAAGGTGACATCTGCTAAAATAAAATAGCGGTTAAGAAAAGGTGAGAAACATTTATATCCTTTTTGTGATCTAGTGAACCCTAAAAGGACACATTGGTGTGACCTAGGAGATAATTTATCAAGACAAGGACTAAAATTATGAACAAAGCATGTGGACAAAAAACTTTAAAAGGTAAAGAGTGGAGAGGATCATGTGGAAATAAAATAGAATGAGAAATTTTGTCATCTAAAACTAAAGATGGCATGCCATTAATGAGATAACATGCACTAAGAACAACATCACCCAATAAATGCTAAGGAAGATCACCATGGATTAAAATAGTATGAGTTGTTTCAATAAGATGTATATTCTCAAGCTTAGCTACAACATTTTGTTCAGGTGTATAAGCACATGAAGTTTGATGAAAAATACCATGAAAAGCCATAAAATTTTTAAAAGAATGAGAAAGATACTCACACCCAATATCACTGTACAAAATTCAAAATGGAAATTCCAAATTGATTTTTAATTTGATTGTAAAAGATTTGAAATATAGAAAATAACTCAGAATGGTTTTTCATTAACAACACCCAAGTACATCTGGAATAATTATCAATAGAAGTAACAAAATACTGAAATCCTAAATTAGACTTAATACGACTTAGTCCCCAAATGTCAGAGTGAACTATGTAACATCCCGCAAAATAAAAACCATACATACATGTATAATGAAAATAAAGGTAAACAAATAATATTGAAGAGTACATGATATTATATATATAAGAAATGAAGTTGCTCCTCTTAGGGAGTTAAATACATGACCAGGTCAAATGTTTTCAAAATTTAAAACGAAATTCAACCAAATACAACAAGACCGGCGATCTCCATTCATGAACCGGCGATCTGTAACCGAAGGCCCAAAACAGCCGATCTGCTATCAGGACAGAAAAACAGGCGATCACCCGATGGAGGCATAAACCGGCGATCACCCGATAGAGACGGAAATAGGCGATCTCCTTCCGGCGACCACTCACTGAGGAGCTCTACTCCCTGGAAGATCATCTGCTCCCGTGTAAAATACACGATCATCACAGTTTTTAAGAGAAAACAACCACAGAGCAATACAAAATAAAGGGTAAGCTAGATATTTTTAAAGAGAATTTAGATATGAAATTTTAAAATCAAGATAAAACAAATTTCAGATACCCACGTAAGACTATCAATTTCTCATTCATATCACACAGCCATCAAGAAATCACATATTTCCCAATTTCCTCAAGAGTCGTTCAGTTCACATAATTCCATCAAGTGTCTATCAATTTTCAATGTTTCTCATTTCTCACGTCAGACTTCCACTGACTCATCATACAAGACACTTGACACTACTTCCGGAAGACTCATGCATTGAACTTAGCATCCAGAGACCTGCACCTGTCATACTTCACCACTGTGAAATCCACACAGGGTCGCTGTGAATCCACACAGCATGCGCATATATCATCTCAATGTCAATAGTTCTCCTGGTATGACAGGGTTAATCCATAGGACAGGCGGAGCTCGTTCTTTTTCACACGAGACGCCCATCATATAGACCTCCTTCGACTCTCACCAACTGAATAACTTCCTCTACATGAATCCATTATCTCAGCAGAGTCAGGATCGCCTCATTCACAGGATACTCACAGATCAAGACACTTCATAACCAATTCTCAACACGGTATTTCCTTTCCTGAAAATACTATGTCTTGATCCCACATTCACGACATTCAAAACATCACCCAACACTTAAAGGAATGATTTCAATCACAGCAAAACTCAATCCAAGGTTCTTATTTTCGAATATCTCATTTAAATCTCAACAGTTTCAAAGCAACACCAAAAACAGAGAGTTTCGCAAACAACGCCAAAACCGGCGACCTGGTTCAAAAACAGGGTATTTCGAAGGCTGTATATTAAAACAGGCGACCACGTCGCCCAAGCACACAACACAGAGCATTTCACGAAGACGAAAGCGAAAACGGCGACCACGTCGCCCACACTTCAGAAATGGTTCAACTATGGCTCGTAGTAAAGATGAAGGCTAGCTTCCCTTACCTGGACTTGCGCAAACACCTAGAGTTCCGAAACCCAACAAAGCTTGAAGAACGCCTTGGCTCTGTTTTTGCGTCTGGTTGAAGGACTTGCAGAGGACTGCCCAGGTGCTCTAATGGTGGCTGTCGCTCGTCGTACTCTCGTGTGAAGGTGCTAGAATCGCAGCGCGAAGGAGGCAATTGGAGGAGAAGGGAGATAAACGCACCCTTTAGCTCTGGAACCACCGCAACGTTTCTTTCCTTCTCCCTCAGAAATGGGTTTTTGCATCTTAAGCTGACTTCTCCACAAAAACCGCTGCCACCACCCACTCTGCAGGGAGTTTGCGTGTACGCTTCGCTGAACAGTACACCTAAGCGTGCCTCTGCGCAGGCTACGCTCTGAGGTCACTATTCTGAACCACTCTTTTGTCTACGTGGCGCGCGTGCAGAACATCTATTGCTGGGAGTCTGGGGCCCACGTTCTCTGGGTGTAACTCAACGTCGCGCGATGACCTTTCGCCGATGACTACCAGCTCGAAGAGAAACCACTGATGACCTCTCGCGCGAAGACGATCCACCGATGACCTCGCGCGAAGACTACCACCGATGACATCTTCCTGGCGAACGACCGATGTCTTCCTCTGGGAGACAACCGATGTCTTCCCTGGCGAGGCCCTCATAACTCTCGCGCCTTGGCCACGTCCACATGCATCGCGCCCTGGCAATGCCCGCGTGCCTCGCGCCCGCGCGATGCCCGCATGCCCCTCGCGCCCGCGCGATGCCTGCATGCCTCTCGCGCCCGCGCGATGCCTGCATGCCTCTCGCGCCCGCGCGATGCCTGCATGCCTCTCACGCCCGCGCGATGCCTGCATGCCTCTCGCGCCCGCGCGATGCCTGCATGCAACACTAAGGGTGATCTCTTTTGCTCAAGCGTAGAGCTTCGCATGCACAGCGTATCTAAGGCTTAACCCACACCTTGATACGCGTGGTTGTTGGAACCCACTCTGGTTGATTCAGTATCTTGACCACATACTACGTGCATTCCCGCCGATCACGTACACTCTAGGCGATTGGCGCTCATGTCTCCTCTAGGCGACAGGCGATTATGTGCCAGAGGAGTCGGAGATCGCCTCCGTCTTCACTAACGACGATCTCGTAGGAGACTTCTTAGCTACACATTTCCTCCTTTACTCTTCTTGATCTACATGTCAGCCGACCGACCTCTACCAGCTGACCCCAGATCTTGGGCGACGTCCGAGGCCCGACTACTACGAAACTTCATTTACCAGCTCTTTGTATTTTAAATAATAACATCTTCTGAAATTATTTAAATATACCACTTTTATTCCAATTCAATTTTACAGGTCCTTACATTCTCCCCAACAAGAAAAATTTTCGTCCTCGAAAATTGAATTACAAGGAAAAGAGGTATGGATAGGCTTCTCTCATGGGTTCTTCTAATTCCCAAGTTGAATCACCCGATCGCTCATCCCACACCACTTTCACCATGTTGATGGTCTTGCCTCTGAGCTGCTTACTTTGCCTATCGTCAATCCTGACTGGTTTCACTTCAAAGGACAAGTCATCCCTGATCTGCACCTTCTCGGTCGTCTGCTGAATCAACTCTGGTTCAACCAATACTGCTTCCTGGTACCAGTACAAAGGAGTTCTGCATTTCCTTCCATACAAAGCTTCATACGTTGCCATCCCAATGCCAGCATGATCACCGTTATTATAGGTAAACTCTTCTAACTCGGCTGTAGCCCTCCTGTAAGGTGCCATTGACACTGGTCCAGCCCCAGGTACCAAAATCAATAGAGAACTCCACTTCTCTCTTAGGAGGTAATCCGGATATTTCTTCTGAAATTACATCCATGAAATCTTTCACCACAGGTATCCAACTTACGTCCTCTTCATTCTTCTCTCCCAACTGAGCTAGGATTCACGAAGCACCTCGCCCCTTCCTCCAACACCGACCACCCTCGCTGAGTAGATATCACGTCTGCCCCTTGGAGGTCTGGAAACGCTATCTTCTGACTACCACAGACTACGAGAACGTGATTGGCAGCTAGCCAATCCATTCCCAGGATAACATCCAGATCCTGAAGAGGTGGGCAGATCAAGTTCACCTTGAATCTGCGTCCCTCTACCATCACTGGACATTCGGGGCAAACTGTAGAGGTCAACACCTGTCCTGATGCAGGTGTATAGATCAACAGTTTCAAACGGTAACTCCTTCACTAGAAGGCCCAACTCGGCTACACACAGGCTTGACACAAAGGAGTGTGTCGCTCCAAAATCAAACAAAATTCTAACGCATCTACCAGCTATAGAGCAACATTCTGTACTAAGTTACCTGACTGAGATGCCTCCGCTCCAGTCATGGCAAACACTCTCCCTGCTGCCGGAGGTCGACTGCCTTCGTTCCTCAACTGCTGGGAACCCACGGGTTGAGTCATCCTTTTTCTGTTAGGACAATCTCTAGAAATGTGTCCCATCTCTTGGCATGTGAAACACCTGGGTCTCCATGTTTGTTGTTGCTGAAACTGGGGCGGCGCTGCTCCTGCCCTATGCTGGGGAGGTCTCGCATAAGGCTCATTCTGCTGCTGCTGAACCTTTACCTTCCCACTGGAGGAACCCCCTGGGTGAGACCTGATCACCCGCGAATCACCCTTTTCCAGAGTCTCTACCATCTTCGTCTTCTCCACTAAGGCGTGAAATTCCCTGATGCACATCGGGGCTATGGTCCTCTTCAGCCCATGCCTCAGTCCTTCTTCAAATTTCCTACACCTCCAAGCCTCGGAGGTAGCTTGGGTATAAAACCGGGCGAGGTACTCAAACCGAGCAGCATAAGCATTCACTGACATCTCTCCCTGCTCCAATCTGAGGAATTCAGCTTCCTTGGCAAACCTTGCACTATCTGGGAAGTACTTTTCCAGAAACTTCACCCTGAAGCTCTCCCAATCCACCACTTCCTCTCGGGCTTCCATCATCTGCTGAGTTCCCATCCACCAGAACTCAGCTTCTCCAGACAGAAGATATGTGGCGAATACCAGCTTCTTATCTTCAGGGCAGGAGGTCGCCCTGAAGATTTTCTCTAACCCCCTGACCCACTGATCTGCTTGATCAGGGGTAGCGTTCCCACTGAACTTAGGTGGGTTGTGCCTGAGGAACTCGGTCAGTCCCATCTGTTCCTGAGGTTGACTAACGTGAGAGGCTGTCTCAGCCGACCGAGCAGTCTCCCAGTGGTGCATCGCAGCTTGGTGATTCTGAGCCATTGCTGCATTCTGTTGTTGGATGGCAGTTGCCATCATCTCAATGGCCTTGGCGATCTGGCCCATCTCCGAAGAAGGTTGGGAAGGGGTAGAAGGTCTACGTGCCATCTCTCTTCGTTTTAGAGTTAAAACTACAGGTTTCTATATTCCCTACAACTACAAGAATGAGATCGATAAGAAATCAATTCATTCAGGAGGTAACATATAGACCTTACAAAGGTCAGCATCTCAAAATCATTAAGAATTTGAGCTCAACAACAGAGTCATAATGCTTATAACATCAAGCACAACACCAGCACAACTACTGGTATGCAGTCACCAATCCAATCAACCATTTTCAATCAATTGCAAAGACACTCAAGAGAATGAGATAGCTCACACCAGAATTCAATATATGCTAAACATCAAACCTTTGGAATTAAGATTGAGACTCATCTCGATCCAGTTATGAGTGTGCACCCTCACTACTTTATCAAGACCTTCTCATTCTTAATACTAAGATTTTCAATTAGAACATATATTCACCAAAGCACACACAAAATTTCAATACAAAAACGTTTGAAAACCTTTCACTATAGTTATTATTTTAAACTCAAATAACTTTCATGAGCAGAAGAAACACAATGGATCCACAGCCCTCAGGTCATCCTAAGGACGAACTGCTCTGATACCATTAATGTAACATCCCGCAAAATAAAAACCATACATACATGTATAATGAAAATAAAGGTAAACAAATAATATTGAAGAGTACATGATATTATATATATAAGAAATGAAGTTGCTCCTCTTAGGGAGTTAAATACATGACCAGGTCAAATGTTTTCAAAATTTAAAACGAAATTCAACCAAATACAACAAGACCGGCGATCTCCATTCATGAACCGGCGATCTGTAACAGAAGGCCCAAAACAGCCGATCTGCTATCAGGACAGAAAAACAGGCGATCACCCGATGGAGGCATAAACCGGCGATCACCCGATAGAGACGGAAATAGGCGATCTCCTTCCGACGACCACTCACTGAGGAGCTCTACTCCCTGGAAGATCATCTGCTCCCGTGTAAAATACACGATCATCACAGTTTTTAAGAGAAAACAGCCACAGAGCAATACAAAATAAAGGGTAAGCTAGATATTTTTAAAGAGAATTTAGATATGAAATTTTAAAATCAAGATAAAACAAATTTCAGATACCCACGTAAGACTATCAATTTCTCATTCATATCACACAGCCATCAAGAAATCACATATTTCCCAATTTCCTCAAGAGTCGTTCAGTTCACATAATTCCATCAAGTGTCTATCAATTTTCAATGTTTCTCATTTCTCACGTCAGACTTCCACTGACTCATCATACAAGACACTTGACACTACTTCCGGAAGACTCATGCATTGAACTTAGCATCCAGAGACCTGCACCTGTCATACTTCACCACTGTGAAATCCACATAGGGTCGCTGTGAATCCACACAGCATGCGCATATATCATCTCAATGTCAATAGTTCTCCTGGTATGACAGGGTTAATCCATAGGACAGGCGGAGCTCGTTCTTTTTCACACGAGACGCCCATCATATAGACCTCCTTCGACTCTCACCAACTGAATAACTTCCTCTACATGAATCCATTATCTCAGCAGAGTCAGGATCGCCTCATTCACAGGATACTCACAGATCAAGACACTTCATAACCAATTCTCAACACGGTATTTCCTTTCCTGAAAATACTATGTCTTGATCCCACATTCACGACATTCAAAACATCACCCAACACTTAAAGGAATGATTTCAATCACAGCAAAACTCAATCCAAGGTTCTTATTTTCGAATATCTCATTTAAATCTCAACAGTTTCAAAGCAACACCAAAAACAGAGAGTTTCGCAAACAACGCCAAAACCGGCGACCTGGTTCAAAAACAGGGTATTTCGAAGGCTGTATATTAAAACAGGCGACCACGTCGCCCAAGCACACAACACAGAGCATTTCACGAAGACGAAAGCGAAAACGGCGACCACGTCGCCCACACTTCAGAAATGGTTCAACTATGGCTCGTAGTAAAGATGAAGGCTAGCTTCCCTTACCTGGACTTGCGCAAACACCTAGAGTTCCGAAACCCAACAAAGCTTGAAGAACGCCTTGGCTCTGTTTTTGCGTCTGGTTGAAGGACTTGCAGAGGACTGCCCAGGTGCTCTAATGGTGGCTGTCGCTCGTCGTACTCTCGTGTGAAGGTGCTAGAATCGCAGCGCGAAGGAGGCAATTGGAGGAGAAGGGAGATAAACGCACCCTTTAGCTCTGGAACCACCGCAACGTTTCTTTCCTTCTCCCTCAGAAATGGGTTTTTGCATCTTAAGCTGACTTCTCCACAAAAACCGCTGCCACCACCCACTCTGCAGGGAGTTTGCGTGTACGCTTCGCTGAACAGTACACCTAAGCGTGCCTCTGCGCAGGCTACGCTCTGAGGTCACTATTCTGAACCACTCTTTTGTCTACGTGGCGCGCGTGCAGAACATCTATTGTTGGGAGTCTGGGGCCCACGTTCTCTGGGTGTAACTCAACGTCGCGCGATGACCTTTCGCCGATGACTACCAGCTCGAAGAGAAACCACTGATGACCTCTCGCGCGAAGACGATCCACCGATGACCTCGCGCGAAGACTACCACCGATGACATCTTCCTGGCGAACGACCGATGTCTTCCTCTGGGAGACAACCGATGTCTTCCCTGGCGAGGCCCTCATAACTCTCGCGCCTTGGCCACGTTCACATGCATCGCGCCCTGGCAATGCCCGCGTGCCTCGCGCCCGCGCGATGCCCGCATGCCCCTCGCGCCCGCGCGATGCCTGCATGCCTCTCGCGCCCGCGCGATGCCTGCATGCCTCTCGCGCCCGCGCGATGCCTGCATGCCTCTCACGCCCGCGCGATGCCTGCATGCCTCTCGCGCCCGCGCGATGCCTGCATGCAACACTAAGGGTGATCTCTTTTGCTCAAGCGTAGAGCTTCGCATGCACAGCGTATCTAAGGCTTAACCCACACCTTGATACGCGTGGTTGTTGGAACCCACTCTGGTTGATTCAGTATCTTGACCACATACTACGTGCATTCCCGCCGATCACGTACACTCTAGGCGATTGGCGCTCATGTCTCCTCTAGGCGACAGGCGATTATGTGCCAGAGGAGTCGGAGATCGCCTCCGTCTTCACTAACGACGATCTCGTAGGAGACTTCTTAGCTACACATTTCCTCCTTTACTCTTCTTGATCTACATGTCAGCCGACCGACCTCTACCAGCTGACCCCAGATCTTGGGCGACGTCCGAGGCCCGACTACTACGAAACTTCATTTACCAGCTCTTTGTATTTTAAATAATAACATCTTCTGAAATTATTTAAATATACCACTTTTATTCCAATTCAATTTTACAGGTCCTTACAAACTAAGGCAAAAGGATATGAAGCACGTTGTGAGACACTACTAGGAAAAGAACTACGAATGTGTTTCTCTAACTAACACGACTCACATGATAAACTAGATACATTAGACAAACTTGGAACAAGTTGTTGCATCTTGACAAGACTAGGATGATCCAACCAAGCATGAAGAGAGATGGAGAATCCATAAATGCTCTAACATGTGCAGTGATCTGTAGTTGATAAAGTCCATGAGACTCACATTCGGTGTCAATCATCTGTCCAGAACTCTGGTCTTGTAAAGAAACAAAATCTTTGGTAAAAGAAAACACAATCAAGGGAACGAGTGAGACGACTAATGGATAATAAGTTAAATGGAGACCTAGGGACATAAAGACATTATCAATAGATAAAGAAGGAAAAATATTAATAGTACCAACACCTTGTGATGGTATCCTATATCCATTGGCCATGTTAATTGAAGGTAAATAACCTGTAGTAGACAGGAAAGAGAAAAAATATTTATTGCCAATAATGTGATTGGTGGCACTTGAATCTAGAACCCTAGGCCCAAGGGAAGTAGAGTGAGTGAGGCCAACAAAAGATGTAGTTGAATGTAAAATAGAAAAAGTGGAACCAAAGTTCTAACGATCCTCATACCACTTAAGAAATTCATTGAAAATAGCAAGTTGGCCTGGGGTATCAAATGAAGTATGGTCCATAGTAGAAGGTTACGTAGGAGTAGTTTAGGCAACCACAACAGATCTAGGAGGATGTAATGGTAGAAGGCCCAGCCCAGGACCAATCACTAGGGTAATGACAAGGAAGATTCAAGAAGATTGGGACTCTACTACTGATGGCAGAGACACCCTTTTATACATGTTCAAAAATGCCGTAACCTAGTGTAGTTTTTCTATAGTAGAATTTAAATTTCTTACTAAAAGTAGAATAAGAATTTTACTTGTAATTTTTATTAATTGAATTAGGGTTAAGGTTAGGCTTTTAAAAACCAACCTAGGTTAAATTAGGACTTCATTAAAGCTCCTAATTAACCTAGGCCGATCATTTAGACCTAAAAGGGTCACATGAAGCACACCAAGGTCATGCTTGCAATGTGACTCCAATTAGGCGCCAACTTTCAAACCTAGAGCATTTGAATTTCCCTCTCATTTTTGTGTAAGCTTGGCCAGACCTCTATGCTATTTAAAGGGGGTGCTTGGCTCACAAATTAATAAGATCAATTTTGAGTATTATGCTTCCAAGTTGCTAGCCTATTCACTCCCATGTCTCTGTAGGATAGACACCTTTGGTATTCTTCTTCATCTCTTCAAGTGATATGACCTAACCAATCACTCTCCATACTCTTCATGCACCTACAAGGAACCCATAGCTCCATTGGAGTCATCCTTCATCCATTTCCTTCACAAGCTTCCACCAACTCCTCTAAAAAACTCCAAGCACACAAGCATTTCGGATGAAGGCACCTATCAGGATGACCATGTAAAGCATAACATCTATCATTTTTGTGGCCAAGTTTTCCACAATGGTTACACTTGCGAAGCCCTTTGCCCGGCTTGTGAAGGCAAGTATGATCATTATGCTGAGAGACTAAAGCAGAAGAGTCATCAATAGGTGGCGTTATATCAGTCGTGTGTTTACTGGCTCACGCATAAGGGTATAACAAGTGGAAGTAAAATTGGGCACAATAGGATATCCCAAAATTTGATCACGAACATGAGAATAATCATCAGGAAGGCCATGTAAGCCCAATAACATGAAGAACTTGGATCTTTGCTCTAGTTCTTGAGAAGGAGTGGAGGTAGGAAACAATAACTCCTTAAAATCATGAAGAAGATCATGAAGTTTACCTAGATATTTTGCCATTGTACCATCAAGACGTTTGTGAGCAATAATTGTGAGGAGATTTTTACACACACCATAAAGATGTTGAGTATCATTGGTGTATAATAATTTTTCCTGTTCCCAAACTTTTGAACATGTCTCATAGGTACAAAAAATTTGTTTAAAAGATGAGTAAGTGGTAGATTTGATAACAATGCATAATTGAGCATCACTTTTCAACCAATGAGAAACCTCATTTTCAGCAACACTGGTGATATAACCCAACTTCACAAGATGACCAAAAGCACAAAAGACTATTCAAGGCTAGGTCAATCATCTCAGGCTAAGACACAAGGCCCCACCAGCCCTTAGAATATCCTCAGGAGAAGAACACCCAAGCATGAACCAGAATATCAATTGTTCTTCCTTCTAGTCTTTTTATAAGACAAGATTAAAATGTAATAAATTGGGCTCACATTGGCCCAAGAAGAATAACCTAGCTTAGGCTTCTAGAAACCCTAGCTTCTAGAAAATCTCCCTATGTGCCGCCCCATTTAACTTAGTTTATAGAAAGCTCTCTCCATGTTCCGCCCCATTTACTCTAATTTCTAGAAACCTCTCTCCATGTACCCCATGTGCCTATCTTGATCACCAAGGCACATTAGGCTATAAATAAATTGTCTTGCTCTCTTATAAATCACATTGAATTGATATTAACGAAACTCTACTTGAGTGAATTTTTGAGTGCTCTTATTTCCTCTGAGTCTTATCTTGGAAGAGAATGCTACAAGTGGTGACTCCTTCCCTCACTCTTCTTGGAGCTTTCCTCCCCCAAGTGGTGTGATTCCCTTCCATTCTTCCATCTCCATGGATGCTTCATCTGCCTAAGATTTCCTTCTCTCTTATCTTTTTCATTTTCCTTCATTATGTCGTCAATTCTCTTCCAATTTCTATGCTTAATTTTGTGTTTCATTAATTCATTGAGTGTGTCTTTTTCTCTTTTCTCTTTGAAGAGAACCTTCACACTTACTTACTTGGTTAAGTTTGTGTGTAGTGGCAATCTTGATGAGAACCATCCGGCCTCGAAACTTTCGGCTAAGAAGATAAATGAAGATCGAGACTTACTGAAGAATTGTAAAGTCTTTTTCTTCTTCTTAGCTTTGTAAAAATTGTATAGAGTAGTTAGGAAGTTTTGGGCCTTGTATTTTGGGCCAAAGTAGAGAAAGATGTAAATAGAAAAGAAAGTAGAATGTAAAATAGTAAAAGAGGGGTGCAAATAGAAATGTAGGCAAGGAAGGCATGAGACTCCATATGTCTTTCCCTTAATGGAGAGGATTTGCACCAATAAGCTGGTGACACTTGTCATACTCTTATTTGAGAGGTTGAGAGATTTTCTCCTATAAATAAGAGTCTCTTGTATATGATTTTTTCACTTCGATTTAAGTAATGAAATGTTGTCCAATTAAGACACTTTTACTTGTTCAAAGTTCTCTCTAGAGTTATCTTCTTGCTAGAAAAATTTCTAGACTCCTCCTAGTAGTGTTGGCCTAACCTCACTTAGATTCACCAACATAATTTTCATCTCTTCCAAATTTCTACAATTCTTCATGCTTCCGCAAAAGTGTTCATCATCTGTAGAAGATATTCAAATCAAAACAATGAAGAAGAAGATCTACAAATGAAAATGCTAGTTAGGATTGCATCAAATCTTCACTGAGTTATCACCTTATCTTGCTAATCAAAAATCCTAATACAAGTGCAACCTATTAAAACATGTGTAACTGCAAATCAACTCATATCAATTGGGATGAGTTAGATTATCAAAATTACCTTGAATTTTAAGCCATAATCTAATATTTGAGACCAAAGTGTCATAATTGGTTTCGTCCAATTTGTCAATAGAGAGATGAACATTGACATAATTAGTATAAATAGACAGATCAGGCATAGTGGTAGCAGAAGAAGCCATAGTGGCAGTGGAAGAAGCCATAAATTACAAGGACATATCTAGTCACCGGCCAATTGGCAGAATCAACAATGATGACAGCTCCGGCAGCAGCTTCGGCATCAGGGAAGCGGTGGGGCAGTGGCTGGAAAATATCGGTGAATAGTGGGTTCACCAAAATATTGAACTCTAACCCTATGCTTTAGATACCATGTTAAAATAAAAGAAAGGAAGAACAGGATAAATATCTTGTTTATATTGAGTACATAGGGTTATGTTTATATAGAAAAAGAAACATATAGAAAATATTGACTAAGCCCATTACATAGATAGAAATATCTAACAATATCTATAATATCTCATAATATCTAACAACGTCAATAGACAAAAAAATGTTTAAAACTTGACTTTTGTTGGATATGGTGCTTTGATGTCTCCAAATCTGTGGATGAAGCTTGAAGATCTTGTTGTTGGTGTTAGGGCTTTGTTTTAGTATGTTTAGAATTTGTGTAAATCACTCTTAGGTCTTAGCATAGCTAAAGCAGTCTTGGTTTTAAAAAGAAAAATTTTTTCAGCTAAAGTGATAAACAACCGATTGTTTTATCAGTTTAATCGGTTGTTTTACACTTAGCCTATGTGGAGGTTTTTTCAACTGACTTTGACTTGTTGAATAACAACTTTAACTAATTCAACCGGTTATTTCGTCTTTTCAACCGGTTGATTTTTGAATCTGTAATAGTTTTTCAAAAATCTGTTATGTCTAATTCAGTTGGCTTTTCAAACAGCTTTTGGCTCATGTTAGATGCCTTAAACAGTCCTTTTCAAAAGCCTTAAAAAAGGGTTCACCCTTCTCTTTCAAAGAGTGAACAATACAATGTGAATTTCCTACAAGTGGAAGAGATTGAAATCAAGTTTGAGAGAGAGTTTTAAAAGTGCTTTTCAAGATTGCTTAAAGAGCTGTATCAAGGTTCAAGAAGTGACATTAGGATATTTGTGTATTGCAAAAACCCAGGTGTTATCTGTTCTTACACTTCTTGTATTAGTTTCTATCTTGGATACTCTATAAAACAGTGAATTTGCTAGATAGGGGGTTGTTCTAGCTGTGTGTTGTGTAAGCAAAGAGTGTGTGTGTGATCTTGGGTGAAAAGATCCTCTCTTTGTAGTTGTGTGTATGTAATATGTTGTGTATTACATAGTGGAATACCCAGTGGTTGTTCTGGGGACTGGATGTAGCTCAGGGGTTGAGTGAACCAGTATAATTGCTTTGTGTGATTCTCTCTTTTTCTGTCTTGGTTTATCTTGTTAATGTTTCTATATCTGATATAAACAACCGGTTATATTGTTCTTGCAATTGGTTATAATTCTAATATATAGCATTGCTGTTAACTCTGTAATAATATCAATCGGTTATTTCATATTATCAATCGGTTGATTTTCTGCTGCTTATTTTGAAAGCTTGATTTCTTTTAGCTTATCTGATCTTTGTCTTTGTGAATTGATAAAGGAATTCATTCTTAACTAAACATTTGCGAAAAGCTTTCAAAAACAATTCACCCCCCTCCCTCTTGTTTTAGCCATAAATTCTAACAACTTTGTCATGACATTCAAAGCTTTTTAGCACAAGATTTATTTATCAAGGTTGTAGCATCCCTGTCAAAAAGAACAAAAGTCATTAAATTTGTATCATCAATAACTCGAAGTTTAGTTTATACCTGAAATTTAGATTAAACAAACAGCAAATTAATATTACAATTTGCAAAATCCATGTATAATGAAAATCTAATATTGAAAAGAAGATCACCTTGGTCGAACCTTTATATCATGTTTGTTATACTTCTCAAAAAAAACCATTTCGAAATCTGGATACATTGCTTTATTGCATAAGCAAGTTGTATAGCACCAATCATCATCATCTACAATATGTTTTATAGTGGCCAAAACAACAAAAGTGGTTTCCTATAACAAAAAAAATAGTTATAACCTGAAAATATACAAAATTCATTTTCATAGTATAGTGACTAAATTTTAATTATACCTCCTTACAATCTTTAAGTCCTTGAATTGTATTTCAAGGACTCAAGTGCTCAAACTCATCTTCAAGATTATTTTTTCCACCATCGGACAATTGAATCAATCCCTAAGAAGGAGAATCGGTAGATTGAATCATCCTACACAATTTAAACATTTGGTCATATTGCGTCATCAATTTTAACTATAATAATAATAATTAAAATAATGTATTCAATAAACAAATGTTTTTAAATCACCTTTGTTTAAGTTCTCTTGCCTCTTCAGACGTTATGTTGTAGACAAATTTGGTGTAGTCCAAACAGTTTTGAAGACAAACCTTATCTAAACTTTAAAAAAACATATCATGCAGTTATAATCATGTCAAATGTATACCTACTATGTAAAACAAATACCAAGCTTTGAATGATAACTTTACGTACCCTGGAAAACCTTTACTTTTGCAAATTGGATACTAATAACCACATTTTGAAGTTTTTTCGAAGATAGAAAGGCATTCAAGTCATCAACATGATTTCGAAATAAGGTACACTCCATTCGGAAGTTGTTGCAAAGAAATCAAAGATGGTTAAACAACTTCATATAATTTAAAATTTTACTTCTGAACAAGGAGAATAATATGTTATCCATCAGCTTCAATGGAGATAACATTCAACTTTGTTGTTTTCGCTGTTCTTTGAAACTCTCTTTCAATGCCCACACCAATGAGAAGTCCAATAACATCTGCATAAACTGATTAGTTCAACAAACAACATATACAATTATATTGAGCTTAAAGCATAATTATTCAGCTTACCAACTAAGTAATCAGTATCAAAATCAAGTGCAAACACCATAGATAGTGGAGTGTAATGAGGTGTTGAAGTTGAAATCAAATCATTATCTAAAGACATTACCTTAGTACTAAACTAAAAATTAATTTTGTAAGGGTGTTTGTTTGTTCTATAGCAATTGGAATTAGTGGCAACACTAAAATATTGAAAAGAGTACACCTTTTCCTCAACAATGTCATTCTATAATTTATAAATAAGTGTCCTCCTAACAAATACATGAATTGTATCTCTCTACAAAAATGTAGAATATTAAACATATTAAAATAATGTACAAAAAATAAAAATACTAAAATAACATAATACAAAAGAATAATCTGATTTAACCGCTTATCTTGGATTACCAACTCCATGGAAAATGGAAATTTGGGTTTGTTGAAATCAGCCACAAACCACAAAACGAACAACCCTTGCTATGAGCATCCAATTTTCTCTTTTAGGATTCACTTCTTTGATGGTATTCACATGTTTATGCGAGTAAGACATTCTCACATACACTTTTCAAATAACAAAATGAAATGCCAAAATGCACAACGATATGAATGAATGAAAAAACAAAGAACTAACCACAAATATATGTAGTGAAAAAAATGAATGAATATAAGTCTTCACAATTTTAAAATTCAAATGCTAAAGGGACCATAAACTAAACAAAACATTGTCAGAAAAGGAAGAGGTTAAAAAAACCTAAAAAATAAAGATCCACCAAAACCATAACCTAAACAAAACATTTTCAGAAAACTAAGGCAAAAAAAAGGTGAAAAATAAAGATGAAACCGGAAAGGGGTTAAAAAACTTAGAAGACTAAGATCCACCTAAACCATAACCTAAACATAACATTTTTGGAAAAAGAGGTTTAAATCGTATGAGTAAAATGTAGTTAAAACCCTAATACAGAATCTAAGAAAAGCAAAAAAAAAAAGCAGAACAATGTCGAAAACATATTCAACTCAAGAAAACAATTTCGAAACCCCTAAAAAAACAAAAGTATAAAAGAGATGAAAGCGAAAGGAAGTAAAAAAAATGCGATCCACTAAAATCTTTTCCATACGCAAAACCAAAAACCCTAAAAACATCAAATACGAAGAAAACATCTTCAAACAAGAAAAAAGAGAGATATTGATAAAAACCATCCGGCCTCAACTTTCAGCTGAGAAGATAGACAAAGATCGAGATTTACTGAAGAGATCGTAAAGTATTTTTCTTCTTTTTAGCCTTGTAAATTTTGTAAAGAGTAGTGTAGGATTTATTTGGGCCTTATTTGGACTTGTATTGCGACTATTTTTTTTGGGCATGTATTGGGCCTAGTAGAATAGGATGTAAATAGGATAGAAAAATCTAGATAGAGTTACATTTGGACTTCTTTTGGCCCAAAATAAAACCTAGAAAATTTAGGGTTTTGGAGAGCATTCTAAGGAGCCTTGGATGGCATTAACATGGCAAGGGAAGTATGAATGACCAGCTGGACCTGCACATGGAAAGCATGAGGGACACATGGCTGCACCTCATTTGAAAGGATTCCTCTCTACTTACAAACCGCCACTTGTCTCACTATGAATGGAGAGGATTTGCTCCAATTATAGAGTAACATTTGTCAAGATTTAAGTGGAGAGTATAATCAGATTTTTGGCACCATTTTAGGCTATAAATAGATGTGCTTAGATATGTAATTTTGATATTTGAATTGATAATGAAATGTTACGCAAATCGCTAGCTCATTTGTCTTCAAATTCTCACTCTCAAATTTGCACTTCTATTAGTGTTTTGCTTGAATCTTCTTAGAAGTTGGCCACACCTCTTCTAAGCTTGTACTTCTCCTGTTCATTTCATCTTCTCCACACTTCAATTCAGCCATTGATGTCACTTTCAAGTCCATTCTTCCGCAACATACAAAACTACAACAAAGAAGAAGCCAAAACAAGCTAGTTTTGCATCAAATATTACCATGAAAAGCTCCATAGAAAGAAGAGAGAGGAAGCAAACTTTCGTTAAAAATGTAACACAATAATCACTGCGCTCCTTTGTAAGGCAAAGATCTTTCATTGACGTGGTTGAAGATAAGTTGGAACCATTTCTAACAAACGACTTAGCACAAAGAATAGGTTTAAACCTAAAACGGCGATTTTGAAAGATAGAGAAAAGCGAAAAGAACAAAAAGCGAGAGAGTGAGCGAGAGAGAGAAAACCAAAAGCAAGGTTTGAGAGGCCTCTACGTCATGTCAATCATAAAGGCCTCCATGTGTTCATTTTTGCGACAAAATTGTAGCGGAAGGGTTAAAAGAGAGAAACAGAGGATTGAGAGAGGAGATAGGCATGGTGAGGTGAAGAAACCTGAAGTAAGAGAGAACAGAGGCATGGAGAGGTAAAGAAATCGTGAAGTGAGAGAGGAGAGAGGCATCAAGAAGTGAAGGAGAAACGAAGAAGACATGTGTCTGCGGCAAAATGCAATTGATGAATGTTTATCTTAGTAAGTTTTCAAGTGTTTCAATTTTGTTTTTTTTTTTAGGAAAAATCCTGGACTTAACATGTGGAAAAACTTACCTTAGAAGTAGTTCTTAAGTGTATTATAGATAGATAGATAATAATTAAATATTTATAAATATATTTTATTATATAATAAAATGAATAATTAAAATAAAAACATTAAAATTATAAAATAAAATAAATATTTTGTTAATACGTGTTTTATATTAAAATAAATAAATAATTAAAATAAAAATGTTAAAATTATAAATAAAATAAAATAAATAAATTTAAATTTAGATAGTTTAATTAATATATTTTTATTATGAAATATAATATTTTATTTATTAAAATTTTATAATAATTTGGTATTTTAATTTAAATTTATTTTAACTTTAATTACATGTTTTAAATTTTATTTTTTATATTATTTTTGAAAATATATCTTAGAAATTAATTTTTAATATATTATTATACAATCAATGTTTTTTTTTTCACATCAGTTAAATATATAAGATTTTCTTTTATTTTTGCTAACTTTTTCTTTGTTAAAACAACTTCAAGTTTCACTAATTTCTTCTTCTCTTCTTTTCTTTTCTTTTTCACAACAACTAGCTGAAGCATGTAAGAAACCTTAATTCACAAATGCTCAATCACAGTGGTTCCAATGACGCTTTATGGGGTCTCCAGTGACAAACACAAGTGGTTAAAAGCTTTGTCCCTAGTGTCAAAAAGAGAAATGGTCGAAATTGCAACAATTAAATCTAGAGTTCAAATTGCACTGATTTAAAAAAGATGTGTGTCTATTCATGCATTAGCGAATCATTAAAAGATTTGCCCTGTGCATTAGAAAAGAAGTGGTGGAGATTGCACATGGTACATCAAGGATCCAAATTGCACTGTTTCAAACATGTTCGTTGTTCACATGACACTGACATTAAAAAATTGTTGTCCTTTGAGTGAAAAAAAAAAAAGCAACAATCAAGATTACATATAAAAAAACAAGCATCTAGATAGCAGTGATTTAAATGTATGCTTTACTCGCATGTTAGTGAATCATTAACATCTATGCATTTAAAAAATTAAAATTTAAAATATAAACAATTAATTTTAAAATACACAAAAACATATTTTCGAGGAAAAAAAACAACAAAACCTTAGAGTGAAAATAACAAAAACTAAGAGTGGGAATAGTAGATCACGTTGGACCACAACTTAGACAGTTGAACTATTATTAGTCTTGGAAGTTGAGCGTTGTTTGATCACGAACGGTCTCTCCATTCTGTGGGTTAAAGTAAATTAGGTGATTATTTAAGAACGATTGGTATTTTCAAATATTTCAATAAGAACTTGAAATATATTAACTTCTTTGTATACCTTTTTAGAAAATATATAAAAACTCGAAATTAAAATTAGTTTAAACTTATAAAACTTATTTAATTTTTTTCTTATTTTCTTTTGAAAATGTTTATAAAATATCTTCTCAAACAAACCCGTGAGTGACAACTATAGTTATTTTATAATACAAATTTATCTCCAATGATTTGTTTCGTAAAGATAAGAAAAATAACTTGAATGAAAATAAAATAGACAAATGAAAATAAGAAAAAATAAAATAAAATTGAAAATCTTTAGTTGCAAAACATCCAGCGACAAGAGGGACTAAGAGAGGAATAACGATATCTGAAATCATAGATCAATACATATCACCATTTTTCAAACTTATTTTTTCTCTTTTTCTTCCCCACCAAACAACTTACATTAATGTCATCCTTTAAACCCAAACATAACCACTAATTGAAGAAAATCCCCTTTTTGTAGTAACATAGATGGGGAGAGTTTTATTGCACTTAAAATAAATCAAAACTTAACAAGAAACTCACATAGCAAAACAAAAGTTGACTGTTATAAGTATCAGTTATACCAATTAAAATCAAGCTGGCACCCTAGGAGAAACAAATCAAATATAAATTACTCAAGTTATGTAGTTTTTCATATTATCTTCAACCTAGAAACAACAGACAACAAGCTCAGATATTGTTAAGCCGACTCAACTCGTCTTTGGATCAGGCATGGGAAAGAGGCCAGCACTTGCACCTCTGGGCGGTGCAAAACCCAAGAACTTCTGCAAATTTGTTCTGATGCTAATGGAACACAAGAAGTATAGAAATGCCATGGAACAATCAGTGGGATCATTACCCTGCAACCCTCGATGGCTCATCTTCATAATAAGCCCAAAAGGCTTGAAGGGCAATTTGGCAACTACCTTGCCTTCGAAGAGTGAATTCAGCAATCCAAAGACTACAAAGAGAACCAGAGCCACCACACCCCCAGACTTGAACTTGAAGAGAGACAGGTCACGACTCGATTCTTTGAGGCTTGTCTCAACACGATCAATTTTTTTGGTCTTGGATTTCTTGATGTTGATTTTATTGCTGTCTGTCTTCATGGTCTCAAGCTTCTTGGAGGCTTTGTCAATGGAGGACCGAAGATTTTTGTAAGAATTGGTCCGATATATAAGAATCCATGAGATAGCCTCACAAACAATAGCTGTGCAGAAGGAGATACCCACTACAGTGAGGCCATCAGAGTACTTGAAATCTGAGAAAGGGTATGCCATGGGAAGTCTTTAACTAAAAACCTACGCCAAAATGAGAAGGGCAACTCGGATCTTGATCAGAAATGTTTAAACGTCCAAATCCTGTATAAATAAACCAAACATTTAATCACACCCTATACTGACTCCTCAAACAGAGCAACAAACAGGCAAATTACATTCACCTCCCAAAAGAAATGCTTAAATTACACTCTCCCTCCTCTTTTGCAAATAACAGTTCTCTATACTATGACATTATTTATACTATGCTTTAGTTTGTTTTAGTGTGAACAAACAAGCCACTTAAGAGATTTTCTCTATCTTGGTGACTCAGCATCAATAACAGCTGTAGTGTTGAAATTTGACAATCGGATATTTAAAATTATCTAGAGGTGGTGTTGTTAAATATCAAAGTTGTCCAACATCATGATGGATTGAGGTAGACAATGCCTATCAAAATAGGCAATTATTGAGATGGGTTATAGGTTTTGATACCATATCAGATTTCATCTGAGAAATCAATTGGCCCTATGCTAACAGATATATAAATGACACTTCAGAAATTGAGACAGGCGATATGGGACTTCACAACACCCCCTCCACATATGTCTGTCAAATCAAACAAGCCTATAAAAATAGGCAATTTCTGAGATGAGTTATACTCTGGTAGCATGTCAAACTTCATCTTAAAACCAATTAAGCTATGTTGTTCAGCAGATATCACACTACAAGAATTGAGGCCAACGTGACACTTCCAAACAAATTCCGTATATTGGTTTGAAATTGGAACAGCTATTGTCCATCAATACCACAAACCAACAAAAATTCATGAATACATAGCATTTAACAAGAGAAAAGAAAGCAGGAGAAGAAAGACCACTTCCCTTCCCTACAGGCTTTTGACACTGTTGTACCAGAAGGGTAAAAATACTGGGAATAAAGATACAAAATATACCAATTTACTTGCAAATAAATAGGACAGAGCTATAGTTCATACTAAGCTAACACAAGGTTCCCTAGTATCACTGGCATTATCTAAAACACGATGATTACTCCTCAGTAGACATCTTATTTTGAAACATTTTCATCGGTTTGTTGGCTTCGACTCCTGATGCTCTGAAACTTCAGTAACATTTTCGTGATTTTATATCTTTCACCAAAACAAAGTAAACCAGATAGGAGCTTAGATTGATACTTAAATTTTCAACATAAAATTGAGGGAGTGAAGCATAACATGTAACTGCTTGACCTGGAAAGTGTTAGGCAGTTAAATGTGATTAGAGCAAAAATCTAACACACTAATAAACTGACATTGTACATTTGTACCAACAGGGGGCCACTAGAATTTGACCGACAGCAACGGATTTAGATAGCTTGCAGAAGATCGACATCAAACCTATCTTCTTTTATTGCAAAAATTGACACTGAACAAGCCTCAAACATAGCCCTGCAGCAACTTTACCACAACAATTCCCACATCCATACATAACCAAAATTTACAGCAATAAACAAACAACGGAAACAGACCATACAAGATGAAAGGAGCAAACAAACAAGTCAAGACTGTAAAACAACCCATCACGAGGACAGACAAATTGGGCTGACAAAGCTCAAAATCTCTATCTGACCTTCTAACTCTGTAACAGTAAAGGCCACAACAACACGTATCAAATCAGATGGAACATTCCTCAATCTGAACTCCCAAACACGTAATCTATGTGGTAATAAGATTATTAATACACAAAAAACACAATGAGATCCAAATTGGTAATACACAAAAAAACACAATTCGTTTCAGTCCTAAGAACACGAAGTAGAAGAAAGGCGAAGAATTAGGACTTTATTAGAAAAGGAGCAGCGCTAATGAGCGGCGACTGAGGGAGAAGCCGCCGTAAAGGTTGCCGGCGGAAGGTTCCTTAAATGGATCCAAATTAAACAGTTAAAGGACAATACATTTGATGAGTATTTTGTTGTTGGATCTGATATTTGCGTAGAAATTTTGAATTTAACTTCTCTTTTACCTGTCTATTGGCGGAGGTGTCAGTTTGGAAGACGCACACACGGGTTGTAGGGTTCCCTGGTGGTGGTGTTTCGACTTCCCGTGTTCCCTTCTCCACTACAAATCAAATAAAAGTTAAATCATCCAGAGGTAGATGGTGTATATATTACAACTGTTTCGCCATTCAGCACAATATATCTTTATTTCACCAGGTATATCTTTATTTTAAAAGTACAACTAATTTTTAAATTTTGAATATACTTTATTCTTATTGATATTTAATTATTCTGTAAATAAAAATATAAATATGTTTAATGTTTAAATAACTGAAAAGACCATACCGAACTTTTGAATAATTTAAAGTATATCATATTAGAAAATATTAGAAAATTTACTTTGGTGTAAATATTTGAGTTGATTAAATAAGTGAAATTATGAGCTTTGTTAACTAATTTGTCAAAACTTATTTCAGTTGTAATAATTATCTAAAAATTATAATTTTTATAAAATTGCTAATGCCTTTTTGAATGTAAAGTTCATAACTCATGTGAAAAATTATTTATAATAAATGTTGATTGTAATTAAAAAATATATAATTAGATGATAATAAAAATGTAACTCTATTCCTCTGTAGTAAGTGTTATTATCTATAATATGTAACAAATAATAAAGTAATATTTTGATATTCTATATATGAGTGCTCAAAACATTACAATCATCGGGAAAACCAATATGTTTGTGTTAGAGAAAAAAAATCAACAAATCTAAGTTAGAGAAACAAATCAACGTACTTAACTTTATTCACCAAATACGAACTTAGAAAGATCAGAAGTGATCAGAGCTGTAATTGTACGGACTTGTAAACAACTAAAACGTAGCAACGGTAAATAATTCAGTATGATGATAATGCTGCAGTTGTAATTGATCAAGAAGGAAATCCAAAAGGAACTCGAACTTTATTCGTATTGATCCTGCCGCTTGACTCGAACATGGAGGATTGCCCCGTCACTCCTTCGTCTAGCCTTCTGTTCTGCAGGAACGCTCCAAGAACCACCACCGGAACTCCAAACGCTGCCTGCAAAACACACAGACGGCGCCTCTGGCGGCCGTTGTAGCTCCGACGCTCAAGTCAGGCAACAGGAACACCAAATCTATCACTGAATCTCTCTGTGAGACTCGTGTGTGCTCTCAGATCCACTTTCTCTCTCTATAACTGTTTTCTGTTATCACTGTGCCACGTGTAAGAACGCTCTCACAGTGACTTAGAAACTCAGTGTAGTGAGCATGTGTAAACTTGTAATCTGGAAAAGACCTCCTTACCTTACATGACGTGGAGTGCTTTATACCTGAGTCGCGCCTCTCTCCCAGATGGTGACACGTGGAGGCACCAGCTGGAATCTACCGTACACGCGTCACACCTGGAGGGCTTCTGCGCTTCTCTCTGTGCGGGCCGCATGCTCCCAAGAGAGCGCCAGGCGCATCCTACCTGCATGGCCTCGCCGCACGTCCTCTGAGTGGGCATCATGCGAGGTGCATGCATGCGTAGCGTTCTCGCTGGGAACCCCGATGACCGATCGCCCTCTGCATGCACTTACGACCGACCTCCTTCTGCATGCATTTCTACGACCGATCTCCCTCTATCACCCACCTAACGCCCGATCGCGCTTTCATGCAGTCACACCCGGGCAGTGCCTCATGACCTACCACCGACGTCCGTGCGGTGCCTCATGACATGCCACCGACGTCCGTGCGGTGCCTCATGGCTTATCCACCGACGTCCGTGCGGTGCCTCATGACTATCCACCGACGTCCGTGCGGTGCTTCCAGGCGCTTATCTATGCTCTGAACTAGGAGTGGTGGCCACTTGGTATCTGACTACCGATCACCGTTCTAGGTGATCTCCTCCCTGATTCACTTGCTCTTTCTACCACGTGCCACCCTGTGCATGGTCCACGTGGTCAACGGCTACTGACGTCATCAACTACTGATGACCGACCGGATCACAAGCCCCCCAGTCTCGAGCTGTGAACTTGTTCTCAGCGAAGAGACTAAGTGGTCGCGCCCTCGGTCCACGTGGCAAGTGGGGCCACGCCACGTGCTGCTCACGTATCTGCTTCTCGGCGTCACGGCTTCCATACTTTATCTCTCGACACATGGACGCATCAATGGCCCCCACTGAGTGTCGCTATCGTTTCCTTCATTCAACAGAAGCGTGCGCATCCCCTCTGGATCATCTAGAGATTCACCTTCTCTGTTTTCTTCTTCTCAAACGCGCTAGGGTTCGCTGCGTTTCTCCTCTTTAACTCTCTGCATGTGACTAACTGTTAACTAGCTTAGGCTTTAGCGCGATCCCACTGCAACCCCTCAAACTTGACTTCTGACTTGATCGCGGCTAACTGTTACCTTAGCATTGCCTTCAACATAACTTCGTGCTGGATGACTGACTTAACGGGGCCTAAACGCTTCGGCTTCACGCAGCAGGACTTGCTTCTACCACCGACCACCGACTAGCATGTTAGTGCACCACCGATCATTCATCGCGCTTCTGGCTTCGCTACACTTCTCTGCCACACCAGCGCTGAGTGCATAGAGGGTCTGAACACCAACTATGACGCCTGTGTTTTGGGGAAGAGAAGTGCTTCTCGGTGACCCCTCTTGTCTCAATCTCGCCGTAAGAACTCATGGGTGAGGTCTTGCTTCTCTCACCTCAGCCTCGCTGTACAAAGTCGAAGTGAGGACTTGGTTCTCTTGCCTCAACCTTGCTGTAAGAAGCAGAGGGAAAGGACTTTTCTCTCGCCTCAACCTTGCTGTGAAAAGCAGAGGAAGAGGACTTTTCCTCATGCCTCAGCCTCGCTGTACAAAGTCGAGGTGAGGACTTTCTCTGTTGCCTCAACCTTGTTGTAAGAAGCGAAGGAGAAGGACTTTTCTTCTTGCCTCAACCTTGCTGTAAAAAGCAGAGGAAGGGACTTTCTCTCTTGCCTCAGCCTCCGCTGTACAAAGTCGAGGTGAGGACTTTCCACGAGCCTGAGGACCTCGCTGTACCAAAGGAGGGGAGGACTTTCTCTTTCTCGCCTGCACTGCTCAAAGGCAAGGAGGTCTTCCTCTGTCTCCCTGCACTTGCTCAAAGGCAAGGAGGACTTCCTCTGTTGCCTGCACTTGCTCAAAGGCAAGGAGGACTTCCTCTGT
>JAAFYQ010000057.1:0-40825 GCA_013389735.1 Phaseolus lunatus | reverse complement strand
CCTGTTAAGCCCATTTTGCATTCTCCTCCACTTAATCTTAGAATGATAAAATTTTGTATTCAAATCACCCTATTTTAAGCAATTCATCCTCATTTTTTGTTGCATTATCGCCTCTTGTTGAGCTCTACCTTGCCCCAATTATTCTAAGAGTCGTTTCCTTTCTTCTCTACCTTCCACACTCAGAGGCCCCTCATTGTCTCTTTCATCCAAACTATTGATTCTCTTTCCAATTCCCTTCTTTGTCGATTAACATCTCCAAAGACTATTTTATTCCAACTCCTTGTGTCGAATTTTAACCTCATTAGTTTCTCCTTCAAAACGTACAATTTGTTTCCCCTAATATCATAATTTTTCCACTTAACCCTTATGAGATCCCTAAATCTAAAATCCTTTTGCCAAACATCAAAATATCTAAACGATTTTGGACCTTAGTCGATATTTATATCTTTAAGTATCAGGGCACAATGATTCGATACCGGTCTGCCTACCACATACTATTTACTTCTCGGTCACTTTGTTTAACCATTCAATTGAGACTAAAATTCTATTTATTTTGCTTTTAATCATCCCGTTAGGTTTATACCACATAAACTTTCTACCAACTAGAGGGATGTCAACCGAACTAGATTTTTTAATAAAATTATTAAAACTTCGTATTTCACTGTTATAACTAACATTAGAGCTTTGACCTCTTCTCTAACCAACAAATATGATAGAATTAAAATCTCAAACAAACACACCACATCTTTATCGATCGGGTGACACCTTCTTTCCTAAACTATTCTTCCCAGACAACTATTTTTTCCTTTAAAGAGCCTATACATTAGACATTAACAACTGTTATTTCTAGTGACGTCCCTAACTTCCACACACCTTCTATAATTGAAAAGTTGCTCCCATTCCTATATATTTTCATTTCAAAACATTTTTTCTTCCACATTGTCATCATCCCTTCACCATTATTAACAGCCCCATTCTCAATCCAATCAATTTCATTTGACCCCCAAATTTGATAACACCTCTCTTTGCTAACTTGTTCACATTTTGTCTCTTGAAGGCATATAAAACCAAATTATTCCTTTCTAATAAGATCATTGATATATTTCCTTTTTATCCCTCCTCCCAGCCCTCTAACATTCATACTAATCAGACTCATCTGAAACATTTAACCCACCCCTAAATAAACTCTCATTCTTATTATCCCTTTCTTCCAAACACTTTAATCTATCCAACACAATTTCCTCACTTCCCAAGCAAGAGAAGCCTATGTCCTTTCCTACATTCCAAATTCTAGAAGCCTCCAGACTTTCATTTTTAATCCAGAATAAGCGATTGCAATTTTTTACAGCACTATCAATAATGCGATTATTAATAAAGTTAGGTTCTAACCTTAAACCCATCTTGCAAAATTTCTCATTAGCACCATCAAAACGTATATGTCCCACCACCTGTGGCTCACTGCTACATTTGTTAGATTCCCCAACCTCTAAAACTCTCTACCTCACACTGGTGACTGTCGCAACTAGGTGGCGGACACACACGAAAGCGGCTTGGACTGGCCCAAACGGCGAGACGCACATGGAGGCAGCGCTAGAGCTCCCTGGGACCGCAAGGCACGCGTCAGCAATGGCAGCACACCCTGGCAACGTGACGGCACCAGAGCTCCTTGGAAGCGTAAGGCTCGCCACAATAGTGACAAAGCTCCCTAGAGACTTGCGGCGCATGGCGGCAACGACACAGTCCCCTCATCACAACGGTTACACAACATATGGCCACTAATTTGTAATTGCATGTAATCTTTCACATTGTTCTACAAATATTGGTTATCCACAACTACCTAACATTCACTTGGCAATAAGGATGAACAACATAACCCATAAGAATTGCCAATACACTACAAAAAATCATGTATATAATGGTTGGCAGTTTTAATATGACGGTTATTAATAATCGTCATAAGTGTCCATATAATACGAAATCTTAATAACCGTCACAATTATCCTTCAGAATGTGTCATTTTGAACTGCAATTTTTCTTCGAAATATACACTCTTCTGCGTTTTCCTTTCCTTCATACCATTCCTCATTTCCAATTTTTTTTCAGAAACCTCATCAATTTGACTAATTGGAATCCGAATTTAACTTGGAACCCTTTTCACTCACAGAACCTCTCACTCTCCAAAAACCCTCAAACCCTCAAACCCTTCACTCACCACTATTCTCTGCTCGAAACCCTTAAACCCTTCCCTTCACTCTTCACTCTACTTGAAACTCTCACTCTCACCGCAATCACTCTCGCACACCTTCACCCTCACGAAACCTTCACTCTTGCGCCCTCTCACTCAGTCTCCGCAAAAACCTAACCCTTCCCTTCACTTTTATCATGAAACTGTCGTCACCGTTTGTTCTGCCCACCATCGCTATCGGCTTAAAGGATGCCTCCTTGCAATAATTTAAATTGTTCATCGTTGCAACAACCACCAACTAGCATAATACTTGCTTAAGATAACTTTGTTTTTGAAATCTATTGTTGGATTGCCATTATAATTGTGAACATACTGATAACTTCTATAAATTGTATTGTACCTCTAAAGAAATTGTTCCAATCCTTGCTTCTCTTCAAATTCGATCCCAAGTTCTCACTTCTCAAACGACGCTTCTCCAAATTTGCTTTTAGGCCTTTATAGTCGTCGCCACCAAGCCCTCAACCTCTAATGGACTCATGGTCCAAAAAATTATGGTCAATAATTGGAACATTTTGGACGAAAATGACAATGATTGGAAGAGTCATGACGCCACTGTAGCTCAATCTATTAATCTGTATAAACTCCGGTTACAAGTAAATACCTTGTTTTCTCTTAAATTAAACGTGTTTTTTTTCTATCATCGCTTACTAACTTATTAAGTAGTTAGTTACTAGGTACTGATGTTCTTTGTTTTAGTGGCATTAGTGTAATTGTTCTGATTTCTAAATTTTTATCTTGGGTTTGTTAGAGCATGATCCTGTGTGTTGTGGTGGCAGTGGGAAAAATTGAAGGTGAGGTTGGATATGTATCATTCCAGCTAGGTAAGGAAGACCTTTGGGATGACTCGGTGCGTGCAGGTAAAATAAGCCAAGAGCATGGTTCACTCCTGGGAAAAATAAAGAAGTAAATGCATTGGAACAAGAGTTACTTGACCAATTTGTGGAATCGGTGGGGACTCGCTTCATCTTATCTTAAGCATGTATTCACCTTTTTTTATAGACTTGCATACAAAATGGTGTGATGCTTAATAATCTGACCTGTATGTTCCTTTGATTTGGTTTTTAAAATAGAGTGGAGATGAGGAGATTAAGACAACTAAGAATTTAAGCCAGTGAGGACTTGATAATTTATTGTCATAAGAAAGAAAATTTAAGTAGACACAATATTTTTTAACATCATACTGCAAAATTTATAGTGCTTTACTTATTATGTGATAGATCTAATTTTTAGAAACATATATTGATGTTGAACACTAGTTCATTCTCTTTAAAGGTTTGTAGAGAAGAGTTAGATTGAGCATTTAGTATTTCCCTTTTCAGGAATCATTAGAAGTGTTGCTTAACATGAGAAGAGATGCAAAAGAGAAAGAGCTAGAGGCATTGCTTGCTAGGGAGCAAGATTTTTGTTCTTGCTACATTAAGGTTGTTGTCATAGATATTTAAAAGTTTCTATTACGGCGATGTTGCTTTTATCATTATGCCTAAGCCATCAGTACAATATTGGGGTCTAAGAACATGATGTTGGTATCCTGCACTGGAATATATCCTAATAATTTTTTCCCATGTGCTTCATTCGAAATAAGTGAACTTGTGGTTATGTATGCGTACATGCCTTTTGAAGCTTACTATTATATAGTTAATAAAGGTTCAAGTTGGGGCTGGGGTACAAATTTAGAATTATAAAAGAAGAAAGTTTATGTAATTAATATTGAGAAAAATTATCTAAACTTTAGTCCATCACATTTTGAAAGAAGAGCATGCTTAATGGTTCTTATTAAATTGAGGTAATGTACATATTTAAAAAAAGAAAATTGAAACAATTTTTTGTATGTGTAAATTTATTGCAGTCATCATCCACTTTTATATGTTTCTTATAATCCATCTTTTAGTGTTGATAAACCTATTAGCTAGTAGTTGTGTTGATTATCTAAGTTGTGCCTCATTTTCAACTACTACTTTGACACAAAAAGCAAATTTTTTTATTCATTTATCATTTTCTAACTCGAGCAATGATACTTTTAAAGTCTGTAGATTATGGTCGCATGGCTGAAATCCTGGTACAGAGCGCTGGTTTTCTGTATGAAATTACTAGGATAACAACTATCACATGAGTAAGTGGTATTATTATTCTTTGAATTGAGAGTAAATTATCTACTCATTTATGGTTGGGGTTGACATCATTTTTTAATGTTATTTAATTAGAATTGTAGTTTAACCATATTAGCTTGTTAATTTATGTTATACCCTAATGTGCTAAGGAAGGAGGGTATGTTCTTGCACTAGCTACGGGTTCAGGAAATTTAGTTATCTAAATTGAAACAAGTCACCAAAGATTTCGGTGAAGAGATTGAAAGGGGTGTTGGAGGTACAATGTATAAGGGTGTCTTGATAGATAATCAAGTTATGGCAATAAAGCATTTGCATGAAGTAGCAAACCAAGGAGAAAATGAGTTTCTGACTGAGGTAAGCATCATTGGAAAGTTTAACTACATGAACTTAATATACATGTTCAGGTATAGTGCAGAGGGAAAGCATAGGTTGTTGGTTTATGAGTACATGGAGAATGGTTCTTTAGCTTAGAACCTTTCATCGGGTTCAAATTCACTTGAATGGAGCAAAAGGTATAACATTTTTCTAGGGACCACAAGGGTGTTCATGGAATAATTAAGAATATTTTAATAGCTTTAGAGAAACTGAAACTTGCCTCCAAGAAAAAAAGTTAAGAATTTAAAGTTATTCAAACATATACTAGCATTGTTTGTTAATTTAAAAACTATATATTGATATATTTCTTCTATAAAATATTAAGATATTATTTCTCTTATTTTAGTTTCATTAACTTAGTTTTATATTATTTTTTTACTCTAGTAAAGGAATTTAGCACAGGTAGGTGAATAGGAAATCAAAGCATGCATAAATGGATACACCTGTCTGCCACTTGTTAATTTCCATCCATATATGCTAATCATATATATGCCATGCTAGCTACTTCTTTCGTTTTCTTCCCAACTGCACAAAGAGAAATTAGGAAAAATAAACACACTACAAGAAAATCATTAAATAAAAAATAATTTTAGAGACAAAAAATAATTAGTTGCTATCAGTGACCATTTTAGAGACTAAAAAATAATTTGGTTTCTAAATTAGTTTCTATTATTGTTAAATGGTTTCTAAATTGGTATTTAATTAGATACCAAAATTTTAACTACCAATTATTTAGATTCTAAATTTGGTAGCAAAAACCTTGGTAGCTAATTAGATACCAATTTAGAAATCATTTAACAATAATAGAAACTAATTTAGAAACCATAATTTTTTTTAGTCTCCAAAATGGTCACTATAGCAACTAATTATTTTTTGTCTCTAAAATTGGTTTCTAATCCATGATTTTCGTGCAATGACATAATACCTATTCATTCTATTTTCTAAATCCATTTAGTTGCATCAATAAATACAAATATTATTTCATATTCAACCATGATCAACCTAAACTACTATTATTTCTCACTTTTCATATATTTCCTCTAGTTCAACTTCATCAAATGTGGAGGACAAGGTAGTTCAAATGGAAAGTGAGCTCACAACTGTGAAAAATTAAATGCAAACTTCGCTTGCATATATTGCTTTCAGAAAAGATGTTCCAGAACATTTTGATGCAATGGAAGCTAATTTGGTACATGAACGGTGAAGGCACTCCCAGAACAAGTGGCCCCAGAGACTAGGTGCACGAGGAGGCACCCAGGTGGTCATCCTGTTAGAGTTTGCACTCCAGATAAGGAAACCTTACGTGCTAGATTACCCTAAGACTGGGTGATAGCGGCGCAAGGGCATTCCAGTAAACCCTAAATATGGCTAGTAGCGCAAGAAACCCTAAAGAGGGCTAGCGGCGCAGTAAACCCTAGACCAATATAAGGGGCAGTAAAATACTTCACAAAGGTATGAAGTTTAAAACCCTAAAGACAGTTACTGAAAAACTTGGTGTTTCTTGCCCAATCTTGACTTGAGCGTCGGAGTGCAAACGACCTCTAGGGCACCCCCTTTCTCTTTTGCAGGTGCAGATTGCTTCGAAAGAACCAAGCACATATCAACGTGAGGAGGGAGGCGTGTGAGTGTCGTAGAGTCAACCGACAGGCGAGTCAATCGGCAAGAACAGTTTTGTAGAAAAATTAATATTTGCATTGTGTCACTAAACTGATTCGGAATATTAAACAAAGTGTTGGTGCATTGTCATTAATTCAATCCATTGTTCTTTTGAATTAATTGGGTTTTTTCTTTTATCAATGTATGTTTTCAATATAAATAGTTAAAATTTCTTTTTAACTGTATTTCTGACTTGTGTTTTTTGTCTTGACTCAGTGTCTTGAAAAGTTTTTAGAAAATATTTAATCAATTGTTTTTAGTTTAAACAGATTTAATTTTTGTAACAATATATCTTAATTGGTAATATAATTTGTTGATTTGTGAAACAATTTGCTAAGAATTGTCTCTATTTTGCAATAAATAAATACTTGTGAAAATCTTCGAAGTCCAATTCACCCTCCTTTTAAACTTAGTCTCCCCTAATTTCAACAGTGTTGGTCCAAACTTACTTTAGAAACTAAGTATTTATCTAACCTTACTCAGAATCAACTCATATTTCCATCTTCAAACTCAACCTATGACAAGTTCAACCTTCAATCATGCTTCTGCAACGTCAATCTCCTTGTTCATGAAATAAAATTAAACCCAAACAAATTTTGAAGAGCTACTAGTTGCATGCAAGGTCATATTGCATCAAGTGGTATCATTAGCCTTGGTTCTTCAGAATAAGTTCTTCTACTGTTTTCAATTGTTCCCTGTTGTTTAAATACTGTTTTTTAATCTCTTGAACTGTTTCCATCGTTTAAATTTGATAATATATTTTGTTCTTTAGTTCAAATTATTTGTTCATGGAACCATTGCTTGTGTGCCTTAACTATTCTTATTTGTGTGTTGTTGTTGTTTTTGTGTGTTTATGATGTTTTTACAATTTTTTAGTATTTTTTTTAACATCAATAAGTTAAATTAGAATGGAGTAATTTTCAGTTTTCAATCTTTACATGTTTCCTAAAATTGTCATAAAATTCATTAAAGTAAACTAGTATATTAGGTGTTTGTGAAAATGTGTTGACTATATTTGGTAGGTGTTTGATAAAATATCTTGAGTAGAAATATAGTTGTAATGTGCTTTGAGTGTTTTTTGCTGTTTTTAATTTGAGTTGATCATTAACAAATTTCTTAAATTAGGTTTTCATTGTTTCTTGTTGTTTTATTAAAATATTTTTGTCTCTTTTAAGATTTTATTATTTGGAAAATTGATTACTACACTACTGCAGAAAACAACATTAAAGACGGTTCTAAAACCGTCATTAATTTGGGTGTAGTTATAAATCAAGAATGTGTAATGATAGTTCTAGAATCGTCGTTAATTCAACAAAATAATAAATAAAAAAAATTTGGCACGGAAACGGAGGGAGGAACTCCGGTGGGAGGCAATTGGGCATGGATGGGGCACTGTCGCACAAAGCGGGAGTGTGAAGCTGGCACATTTTCAGTGCGGTGCGACAGGGGCTGAGGGTGAAGGTTGCGGTGTCACGCAAGTTAGCACTTTTCCGGTGCAGTGCGGCTGGGGCAGGGTTGTGCGTGTGGAGTGATGGAGGTTGTGCAGCAACGGTTTCACAGTGTTGTGGAGGTCGCGGTGTCACGTGGTTGGAGTGAGGGTGGAAGTCGTGGTGTCGCGTGATTGGAGTGAGGGTAAAGGTTGCGGTGTCGTGCAGCTGAAGTGATGGAGGTTGCGCGACACTCAGTTGCACGGTGACGGTTTCATGGTGGAGGTTGCGACTAAAGTGTGGTGGTAGAGAGATGAGTGTGTGAGAGTTAGAGTAAGAGAAGCGATATTGAGAAGAATGAGCACGGGACAAATAAGAGAGGGAGACGCGCGCAACACAACACTTTTCAGAAACTTTTACTCTTTGTAACTACAATTCCTCCTAGAACCGTTTTTATATCTTTCCCTGAATAATTTTTAACAACGGTTCTCCCATAACCGTCTATAGCTACAGTTGCGACTACCTTTTCTTTTACGATAGTTATCTACTTACCGCCTTTATATGGAGTCGTAGTTTTGATATTTTGTACTAGTGCTAATAGCATTGGAATATAAATTTTGTTGTAAACGAAATAGTTTGTATTTTTTTATGTTAGCATATATTAAAGCATGGGCCAGAAACATTAATAAGAATTCAACAACAATTTTCTCTTATCCGCACTTGTGTCAAAACCCAGTTACATGCATACAATCAATTTTAATGAGTAAAAAATCTTATCATTTAAACACCATATTACAATGTGTGAACGTTGTCCTTATGTATATTACTCTTGTAGTTCTGGCTCTGTTGCACACGAAACTTCCTAAGATAAATATTATGTATACATGGGATCGAGGATGACTTTTGTCACATGTCTCTGTTTCTCCTAATTGCTACAAAAAAATGGAAATATAGAGTTTTTGAGCTTCAAACCTATTTTTCAATATTTTGTGTTTTCAATTCTCAATTACCTATGAAATCTAGGGAAAAAGGTTTGATCACATAAACCTCGTGGTTTGTATATGCAACAATATCAATGATCAAAGTGGATACAAAGATTTCAATTTCACATTTTTGAAGACAAAGCTCAGCGTGTAAATTCCTAGTATGTGGGAAACAAATTGCATCATTAAGAATGAATTAAGTATGTAAATTGTTGTCAACATAAGATATTGTTGGATTCAAATAAGGATATATGTAAGGTTTAGTCACTGTCACTATGTTAAATAGATTACTTAGCATCATATAGATTTTTGTTTTTCTTCTATCTTTTTTTTTTTTACCATTGTGCAATCTAATTGTCTTCTTTTAATATATTTATTATTAATGATAAAAAAAATAATTAGGTAATAATTTATCTTTATTTTATGTAGATAACTTCTTCATATAAAATCAACTTATAAAACAAGATTTACATTATAGTGTCATTCAATTGGTATAATTTTCTTTTTCAAATCACTAAAATGTGGTCGATTTTTTGAAAATACAAATTAGGATTAGTCGTGACAACATGCAATGACTTTATTATAGATGTGACATGTCACATCAATATAAAGTCGTGTCAAAGTGACATTAGTTTAGTGTAATTTTTTTCAAATGAAGTCATATCATGTTCTCATGACTTCAATTAAAAAGAAATACTGAAGTCGTATTACCTTAACATGATTTCATCTTGACATATCAAAAGTTGTGTAACATTTGACACATCTTCTTTTGTTTCACGTTGTCACGACTAATCTAATTTGTAATTTCCAAAAAAATTCAACCTCATTCATTCAGTGATTTGAAAAACAAATTGAGTAAAAACAAATACTTTGATTAAAATTTGAATAAAGTGATTCAATGATTAAGAAGTGTTAAAAGAAAGAGTGGGAAGCAAAAGAAAAAGCCCTCTAGATTTGGCTGCTGCTAATACTTGGTTGTGGGACCTTCTTGAAAACGGCTTTAAGCAGATCAACATAGAGAGGAAACTGCAGCACTGCATAGAAAGTGATAGGCAAACAAGTGGCAATGTAGATAGGGAACAAGATGTTCTTGTACTTGTCCTTGAGCACGAAGAAATGTGCAGCACAGAAGGAAACCAGCATGGAAGAAATGGAGATGAAGAGAGAGCTGAGGCCGAAGATGAGCTTCAAGGGCAAGCTCATCCGGAAGTCCTGGGCCTGTTTCCGGGAGGTCAGGATGGCCAGGAACATTATCAGGGCGGTCACCGAGAAGCAGAGGCCGACCAGGGACGCGATGGCGAAGGTGTCGAAAGCCGGCTGCCCTTCTAGCTCCGGCTTTCCATTGTGAGTGCCTCCGGGAACGGAGCTGGAGGTGGCGAAGGAGACGCCGGCAATGAGGGCAGCCACAACGGAGCAGGAGTTGGAGGTTTCCTTCAGCCACTTCGAGCTCTCCTTCAGCAGGTCTTTGTGCTTCTCCTTGAAGATTTCTCCGCTGGTTTTTTTGTCGTTGTTGCTTCTGAATGTGAAATGTTCCGGCACTAGAGATCTCACGTACTGCATCAATGCATGCATGCATGATCATGCAAATTAATCATACATTTGTGTGTGTGTTGCATGTTTAAAGGTTGACTTGGATAATATTATGAACGTGAAAACATGCATACCTGATACCACTTGATATCCCACATCATTTGCATGGCATCACCAGCAATCTGCCAAGTCCTTTCAGTGCTGGTAGTTGTACCTGCAGCTAAATGCAACACAGTGTTTTCTCCGTCATCCAGTTCCAAAATTAAGCTATCGAACAGTTCCTTATTCAAAATCTCCCTCAACTTCTTAACAACATGGGTTTGCCTGTTCTTCACTGCCACTTGCAACACGTTTTCGTTGTTGGAGTTGGTTTCATGCACAGCACTCGGTATTTTGGATTGAAGTTCAGACACAATCTCGACAATGCCGTTTTTTGCAGCTGTCAAAATTGCAGTCTCCTTCATGTCAAATTGATCTTCTCCAAGTTTGTATTTGATGTTCTTCATTGCCACAACCAGCAGGTTTTCCTTCTCAGGGTTGGTACTGTCATTGAGGGCAGTTGGTACTTTGTTTTGAAGCTCATTCACAAGGTCGACTATGCCAGCTTTCGCCACTGACACAAATGTTGTTTCCTTCTCCTCATTTTTTGCTGTAGATTCTGTTCTAGTATTTTTTGGTTGACTCTGCACTGTACTAGTTGCTTTCACAATTGAAAATATGTACAGTAAGAAAGAGGAAGATGGGACCAAATATTTAGATTTAGATAACAATACAAATAACAAACATGGATTTGTAAAATTATAATGTTTGGTCATAAAGTGAAGTGATTATGGCTTACTTTGCAACTTTTGGATAATAGAGGAATCGAACAAGTCCTTGTCTTCTTCGGCAGATTTCACGAGTGGTTTACCTCCAGACATTTCGTTGTCCAGATAAGGTATTTTCATAAAATTACTCAAGAGCTGAAGACCCCATCTGTGTTTTTGCTTTATCTTCTTTATTGCTTTCAAGTCTTCAAAGTTAACTACATATACATGGGGAAGACCAATCATTTATGATAAATAATTCAACTAGGTTACATTCACTTAACTACTATAATCTTTTATATTGCAGTAAAATTTTTGTGAATTTTATATAAAAATTCATCAACATACCTAGTGCAGTGACACCACATCCTGAAAGCCTAAGGCATTTGAATGCAAATCGAACAACACGATTTACAAACTGAATAGAAGTGACATACTTTTGTTCCACACATAGTTGTGCTTTCTTTCCTTCATTTTTTATATCCACTGAAATAATAACAATACAACTATCAATGACTGCATTTGGTATATCGAAAATTAAAACACCTAAGTTAAAGAGTTGACTCCCCTCTTTATAGTCTTTAGAAAGATATTGTAAAGAATAGAGTCAAAAGGATTTCAATTCATTAACTTTGTAATTAGCCGATTAAAAAAAAACTTTGTAATTGTAAATCATAAAGTATACCTTTTAAAAAGAAAATTTTAAAAGAAATTGAAATTTTTAGAATTTTATAAGAATAAATTGATTAGTTAAAATTAGATCATTTCAAATTACAAGAGTGAAATTTTGATACTCATTTTATTTCTTTTCTCTCAAACTTAATTTTTTTTTAAAGTACAATGTTAGAAGGTAGGGTGAGTTTGATGAGTTATGTAGGAAAAATCGATGAGAACATCAAAGTATCTACGCAGTAGATTTGTGTAATTAACACAATACGAATTTTGAACCTATGACTAAAGAGCCTAGCCAGAAAATGTACAGTGTTAAAGCAAAGGGCTTAAAATAAACATGTATATAATTAAAAAAAGTGGAGAAGTCTGAGAACATTAACTTGATGAAAGCCTGGACAAATTTGGTTCATAAAGTTTATTTAAAATTTGGATTTAAGAAAATGAAGGCAGATTAGAAAATCGATTGAGCATCTATAATTTAACTAATAATACACATATAATTTAAGCCTTATATACTTATTTTCATATTTAGTAATAAAAGTATTATGAAACGATATAATTTCATATTACTTGAAAAACAAAATTACTTGTTAAAAGATAATTTTATTTGCTTCTGGGCTTTTATAGGGCCCATCTCTTTTTTCTGTTTATGCTACATCTTTAGGCATTGTTTTACTTATAATTACACTCCTGCTTTTTACTTTCAAACACACAATAGAATTTTATGCTTACTGAGAGTTTCTTTTCTCTACGTCTCTCTTTCTTCTCACTCGTTATTTTCTCTATTCTCTTTCATCGCGATTGGGGTTTCAATTGCCCTTTGCATATCGTGTTCTATAATTGGTTATGTTTCTTGATTGGGCAGCATTTGGGACTTGTCTTTTGATCTTCAATCTATTATATGGTATCAGAGTCATTTAGAGTTTATCCTAGCGAGAGTTTGTTGGGTTTATCAAGTCATCTGCTATTGAGCCGCTATTGAACCACCCATAATATATAGTTTCACGCATGAGTTGGTAGCTTCGCGACATGAGGGCGGTGTTGGAGATTTCATATCGACTATAAATAAGGACATTTCATAGTATATAAGTGGGTGCAAACCTCACCTTATAAATCGATTTTATGAGGTTGAGTTAGGATTAAAGTTCACTTCTTAATATGAAGAACTCTGTTGCGCCTTTTTGACTTTTCCTTTTCTTGGTGTTCTTTTTATTTTGTTTTCTTTCATTGCTTTGTTTCTTTTGTTGCACAATCTTGACTATCTTTATTGCAGACAATGCCTAACGAAAACCCTACTCCGTCCTCCCCATCAGAACAACCAGTGTGTAGCTACTTGATCTTACATCCCAGTGAGAATCTTGTTGCCTCATTGGTTTTGCCAGTTCTTGACCCAACCAACTAACATTCATGGAGGAAATCAATCATCCCAGCCCTTAATGCCAAGAACAAAGTTAAATTCATTCTCGGCACTCATCCTTGTCCACCAAAGGATAACCGTACTTTTTCGACTTAGTCTCGTTGTAACAACATGGTCGTCTCCTAGTTAGTCCATTTTGTCCCTATCCCTATTAGGCAAAGTGTTATGTGGATGGATATGGCTCTTGATATTTGGAACGATTTGAAAATTAGATATTTTCAGGGGGATTTATCTCATATTTCTGATTTACAACTTGAGCATGCTTCTTTAAACCAGGTGATTTGTCTATTACTGACTATTTTACAAAATTAAGTATAATCTAGGATGAATTGGAAAATTTCAGACATAACCCTATCTATACATGTTCTGTGAAATGTTCTTGTTCTATTGGAATTGTTCTAAATAATCGAAAATGTGAAGATCGTGTTATTCAGTTTCTTAGCGGACTAAATGATCAATATAGGAATATTCCTTCTCATGTCTTACTAATGGAGCCTATTCCACCAATACCAAACTTTTTTTTCCTTGTTGTGCAACAAGAAAAGCAACTGTCTATTGTTGTGCCCATTACTAATATTCATAGCCTCAATGCTAGTTGTACTGCTGCCCCTAATAGCACCCTATGTAATTTCTATGGAAAATATGCTCACACTAAGAATATATATGTTTTCAAAAGGTTGGGTTTCCCACTGTTGATGCTAGAACTTCTAAGTTTAACTCCACTAGAAAACTTTGCACTTATTGTAATAAAACTGGTTACAATATTGATACTTGCTACAAGAAACATGAATTCTCACCAAGCTACAAGTTCAACACCACTAACAGAACCACTCAGGTTCATAATTTGGTTACTACTAATGATGTTTCTCCTGAGCAATTTTCCAAAGAACAGGACATCAAAGATATTCATCTCATCTCTCAACAATGTTAGTTTCTAACTAATATACTACGTCAAAATAATCTTGGTGCTCCTTCTGCTCAAGCTCAGATTAATCAAGTTGACAGTTTCTCTGCAGATGTGATCAACACAATTGAACACTCTTCAATGGGTAAGATTTTTTCTTCTCTACCCAATATTAAAAATTCATGGATAATTGATTCTAGTGCCATTGATCATGTATGCATTGATCTTTCTACTTTCATAACTTACACCAATGGTCAATCTATCTTTGTGACTTATTCTAGTTCAGTTAAATTTTCTGCCAAATTTTATCTTTCTAATGTGCTATACATGCCTCAGTTTCAGTTAAATTTAATATTTGCTTCAAAATTATCCCCGCAACTTAGATGCAATTTAACTTTCACCTCTACTCACTGTATCATAGAGGATAATCTATCCCGAGAGAAGATTGGTATAGTTAAAGCCAATGTTGGCTTGTATCTCTTTAACTCCTTTGTTTCTTCACATTCTATATCACAAACTTTTGATCCTTTTATTAACTGCAATATTAAGGACAATAACTTGTGGCACTATAGACTGGGGCATTACTCCCATGAAAGATTACATCTCTTGCCTTCTTCGCTACCTAAAAGGAAACCCTGGTGATAACATCTACTTCTCTCGAACCAATACCCTTCAACTACGGGATTTTAGTGATTCAGACTGGGCTACATGTCCTGAAACCCGAAAGTCAACCACTGAATACTCCATTTTTCTCGGGAACTCCCTTACCTCTTAGAAGTCAAAGAAGCAACAAACTATCTCTCGAAGCTCCTCTGAAACGGAATATAGAGCTTTGGCCACCACAACTTGTGAACTGCAATGGTTAACATATCTTCTCCATGAACTTCATTTCCCCTTCATCTAACCTGCAACTCTATATTGTGACAAGCAGTTTTTCATCCAGATTGCTTTAAACCAGGTTTTCACAAATGCACCAAGCATATCGAAATAGATTGTCACTTAGTTCATGAAAGACTCAATGTTGGCTTGCTCAAATAACTACCCATCACTTATGTCATGCAAATTGCAGACATTCTTACAAAGCCACTTGCTCCTCCACAATTCAACACTCTTAAATCCAAGTTGGGCATGTGCAACATCTACTCCCCAACTTGAGGGTATTAAAGATAATTTTATTTGCTTATGGGCTTTTATTAGGCCCATCTCTTTTTTCTATTTTTGCCATATGTTTAGGCATTGCTTTTCTTATAAGTAGACTCCTACTTTTTACTTTCAAACACACAACAGAATTTTATGCTTCCTGAGAGTTTCTTTTCTCTACTTCTCTCTTTCTTCTCACTCACTATTTTATCTATTCTCTTTCATCGTGATTAGGGTTTCAATTGCCCTTTGCATATCGCGCTCCCTGATTGGTTTTGTTTCTTGATTGGGCAGCATTTAGGACTTATCTTCTGATCTTCAATCGATTGTAATATCAGTCTAAAAGAATTATCTTGGTGATTCCATATTTTATATTTTGAGAATTTTTTTTTAAAAAAAATGTACACAATTTTGAAGTTTTTAAAGTATAGCGATGTCCCTTCATTAAATATAATCTACAGTGATATTAATTTTTGTTACTGACTTGAATGTTGAACTTAATTATCGTTGATTTCAATTATTTAAAAATGAGAATTGAATTAATTTTCAGAACACGTGGTTCATACAGAAGAAAATAATATAGTTAACCAAATGCATAAAAAAAATTATAATTATAATAACATAGCAAATTAAATACCGATGATAGGTGTTGGAAAATGAAGGAACCAATTTGTTATTCATTTATGAATATATATATATATATATATATATATATATATATAGTTTGAAATAAATAGGTAATTAATAGTCGTAAGATCATAAAAAGCAACGGTGAATTTGACTTGCATGCGTTAATTAGTGAAAGGTAATTAACGAGTATTACAACATTTTAAATATTAATCGGAAGTTTACCTCTGTGTTCATGGTCGTCTTTTTTTTCAACTTTCTCCATGCACAATTTTGTAACTTTCTCAACATCTAGAGGTTTTTCTTCTTTTTCAACTTTCTCCATGTACGATTTTATAGCTTCCTCAGCATCTAGATCTTCTACAGGAATACCTTTGACATAAAAAATAATAGAAATAGCATTAAAAGTGTGTTTTGGTGGGTTTGACATAAATAAGATAGATCAATTAAATGTTATTTTGGTCTTCTAAAATATAAGTTTTATACGCTTCTATTTTTTTTTCTCGCTTAGTTAAATGTTTGGTTTTCAAGTTTACATTAATATGCATATGTTTTTCATTATCTAAGTTTTTATTAATTTAATTAAGTATATATTTACTTTTAAAAATTCGCAAATTTACTTTTCATGTAAGCTTTTATATATAAAATAATTTAAAAAAATATTTTCAAAATTGCTATTTAAGTTAATTAATTAATGATATGTTATGGTTTCACATTATCTAGTTAGAGAATTCAAGCTTTTGAAAACCATAACAGAGGTTGATGCACCAAGAGATCCTTTTTAGGTTGGTTTTTATAGTGGAAGATAATGGTAACCTAGGTTAGATGCATTTAGTTCCTCTTATCATTGAGAGCAATTATATAGATCGTTGGGTTATTGTTCTAAGATGCTTAAATATGGTATAACGTTCTCTTTTTCACATTTCTTCTTTGCACACAAAGAGTAGTATGTGAAAGGTTTTTCAGAGATGATGAAAACAATAGAAATGTTTATTTCAAGGGGGCTCAATAATATAAATCCGAGATTTGGCTTCGTTAGATTCTATGGAGTGTCAAATCCACAACAACTTGAGAAACAACTAGATGCAATTTGGATTGTCAATACCAGGGCTGAAAAGTGTGGACGAATCATGAGAAAAGGTCAAGCCGAAAAGTGTGCTGGAGAAAAGATGAAAAATTTCATACATGCAAGTGGTGAGGAATGAAAAGAAGATGGTGCCAGGGGAAGAAAGGGAGAACAATGTGTTGGGGAGAACTGTATCTCATCTTTGCGCTTTAGTGTTGAAAAGAATAACTAAATACTGCGGATCGAAATCTTTTAAGAACTTTGATGTTTGGAACAATGATGTTATATTTAGGGAGCTGGTTAAAACAAAATGGAAAAACCATGAGGTCAAGGGTTGTTGGTTGTTTACTTTAAAAGAAAAATTAAAAAATTAAAGAAGGGCATGTTTGTTTTAAACTCTATTTCCGTATGTAATTATGTAATGCAATAAATTTTATTTTTAATGTATTAACCACTAAATCACAATTTCTTCTATTATATTATGATATTTATTATACTTATTATTATTTATAATAGTTATATTAATATTAATAATATAATATTAATAATACTAATAATATAATATTAATGATATAATATCTATATTATATTATTATTAATATTATTATTTATATTATTAATATTATATCATTAATATTATTATTAATATTATTAATATTATATTATTAATACTATTAATATTATATATTATATTAATATTACTAACATTATATTAATATTACTAATATTATATAAATATTATTAATATTATTAATAATCTTAATAATAATAATAATAAAAATCATAGTAATACAAAAGAATTTGTCTGGTGTAATGGTTAGTTCCTTTGGTAACGGAAGGAACTTGGTTTTGATTCCTACCCATTACAGATTTTATTTTGTCTGTCGTTTACATACAGAAAAATCCATATGTATTACATAAGGAAAAAAATCTGTATATAAAAATCCGAATGTAATTCGAGATTTTCTTGTAATGATTTAGAGTTATGCTGAAATTTTTAGTTGTGATATTATGAGTATCATTTTTTTCATATATACGCCTGATGGTGGGAGGGAATCATAGAAAAAATTCATTTTGGGATGGGGTAATGGTTAAGATTAAGAACAAACTAGCAAGATGGAAAGGAAAATTCCTATCTTTTGCAAGAAGAATTTGTTTGTTGAAATTTGTTATTACATCTCTTTCTCTTTTCTATATGTTTCTCTTTAAAATGTATGCAGGGGTAATATCTACTATTAACAAAATTCAAAGGTAAATTTTATGGGAATGAGGGAGGGAGGACAAGAAAATAGTGTGGGTATCATGGCTGAAGGTGAGCAAATTAAAGAAAGATGGGGTCTAGGAGTTAGGGATTTAAGAGCATTTAATTAAGCATTATTAGGAAAGTGGATTGGAGGTTAGGAACTAAAAGTTGGGGACTCTGGAAAGAATTATTAGACTCAAAATATGAAAGTTAGAGGTATTTGAGAAACACATGACATCTTAAATCAGGGTCATTATGATGAAGAGACATTAGGAAAATAGCATTTTTGGAGACAATATTGTTTGGAGAATAAGGGATGGAAATTCTATAAGGATTTGGGATGATACATAGGAAGGAAACACCCTACTTAAAGAGAAATGCCCAATACATTACGCCATCTCTTGTTGTAAGGAGACAACATTATTTGATGTAGGGAGTTGGAAAAATAATATGTGGAAGTGCTATTTGAATGGAGAAGGAGGAGGTTTGAATGGGAAATATAACAAATATATCTTTTGATGCAAGAGTTAGATAACATAACCTTAAACATGGAAGGGGAAGATAAATGGTTGTGGAAAAAAGATGTGGCATAGGTCTTTACAGTCAAATATGCTTACAATGCTCTATTTAATGATGTCTTTGAGATTGAAAGGGAACTTTATGAGAACTTCTGGATGATAAAAGCTCTTCCCTTAGCATAATTTCTAGCATGGAAAGTGATAAAAAATAAAGTGGCAATAAAAAATAATTTGAATAGAAATGGGTAGTGTTTGACAGTGCTCAGTCATGTGTGTCATGTGTGGTGAGAAAGAGGAGATTGTTACTCATTTGTTCCTACATTACAACATTACCAAAATAGTTTGGAATGTGTGTTATATCTAGATTGACGAGGTAACGTCTACATTTGATCCAAAACAATATTTAAGACAATTTAATATTTTAAGATTAAATAAGGTTGGAAATAGAGTTTGGGGATGTATGTGGATTGTCATAATTGGGGAAATTTGGAAAAAAATGAATTACATATTGCTCAGGAATGCAACAATTGATCATTTGGAAATTTTTGTGTTATCCCAAGTAAAAACTTGGTCATGAATCACAGGTAAAGAGAGTATAAATTCTTTTGTTTATTCTTATTGGTGTATTATCCTTATAACATGCTTGAAATCTATAAAGAAGCAATAAGCATTAAAACGGATGGTTATGCTCAATTTTTTTTGTGATTGGGAGGCTGGTAGTATTTTTGTTTTGCAGGAACAACACTTGTGAAAGATCACAAGTACTTCTTTCAACAAGAAATCCTCAATTGTTGCCATACAAGCATATGTTGTTCAAGGGACACAACTTTCCATCTTGTCGAATTCTCAGTGTACTAGTGACAAATCAATCATTATCTTTCACAACGACAAAACTCTAAACCTTTGACATTGTTTTCATGGTTGGATTCATAATTCCAGGAAACCCTTCTTTTGATTGGTTATTACCAGTGTTTTGTGGTAAAAAGACTAAAGTGAGTCATCTGGTATGCAATTAGTTATGTATATGGCACAACCTTTGTTGTCTAAACGATCATATATTTTAAATAAAAATAGTCTATGATAAGGTTGCAAGTATGGTGGTCAAATATAGATTTTTTGGTCTAGGATGTATGTTTATTTGTTATAATTGACTTGCAATTGATCTTTGAGTTGTCCGTAAATGAGTTATACCATTCCTTAAATGTTCTAATTAATTCATTTTATTCTTTGTCAAGAAAAAAAAGTAAATTAATGATAAAATTGATATATGTAAAAATTTTAAAAGTTTATAAATATGAAATTCAATAAAAAAAATAATGAAAATTTAAGGATTATAAGATGAAGATTAGAAAACAAGAGAACTTTTTAAGATTTTTATAAAAATTTTAGATTGAATAAATCACTAGTACAAAATCACTCATTAACGACGGTTAAAAAGGCCATATAAAGACGGTTCTAAAACCGTTGTTATTGTGGGTGTTGTTATAAATCAACCATTTATAATGACGGTTATAGAACCGTAGTTATAAACCAACGTACAAAATTAAAAAATTAAAAAATCAAAAATTAAAAAACACACTTATAACGACGGTTCCAGTGGAGAACCGTCGTTATAAGTGCTTCTAAAGGGGTTTTAAAGACGGTTCCAATGGGTAACCGTCGTTGTAAGTGAATTTTTTTTTTTAGATAATTTTTATAATTTTATGTATAAAATTTTTATAATCCTGCATAAAATATAAATTCCCAGCATCCAGAACATATCAAATTCCCAGAGTTTTCTTATAAGTGCAAGTATGAGAACTAAAACCTTAAAATACCCTAAAATATATCTAAATAATACTAAAAAATTAAAAAATGATAGTAAATGATGGATTTTGGGAATTTTGGTTCGGCCAATCTCCTTCGGGGTATTGATTATGGGCTCCGTTACCACGTTTCGGACAACTTTCATTTTCTACGCGTCTCCATCCGACTTCTCTATCAAAAGTTATGGCCGTTTGAAGTTTTTTCATGTTAATTTTTTGCATATAACCCCTAAAACCTAAATCTCTTCTCCTCAATATCAACACATACATTCAAATATTTATTTAACTCTCTAAACCCTAAAAATGCTAACCTTTTGGAGCCAAGTTCGTGGTGTGGCAGCATGTGGTGGAGAGAAGGTGTTGAAGAGGGTTGGCGCGGTGCGAAAGGTGTTGCGGTGGTGAAGAGAGGGTTGGCGTACGGAGGAGAGAAGCCGCTTGACTGGGGTTGGAGATGGAGGCGCGAAGTGGCGGAACTGGAGGACAGCACGAGGAGATGACAGGAGAAGAAGAGTGCATGGAAGAGGCAAGAATGGGAGAAGATAAGAACTGAAAATGAGAGAAGAGAAAGAATGATGAGGAGGAGGGTTTTGACAGAATGATAGGCGCGAATAGAAATAGTGTGATTTATGTAGCGGGATTTTCAAAATTTGAAGGAAACAAAGACGGTTAAAAAAGGAACCGTCTTTATATGTCACTCTGATTGACTTATAAAGACGGTTCCTTAGAGAACCGTCGTTATATGTGTCTCTTAATTACAAAATTGTCACCGCACATTTTATAACGATTGCTATTTTTAAACTGTTTTTATATGGTGTCGTTAATGTATGTTTTGTACTAGTGAATGTTTTTATTGGTGAACATTAAGAAAAATATAATTTGTTGATTAAATTTGTAAAAACAAATCAGTGAAAAATAATAAAAAGGTTGAGGATTCTAACAGTAGATCGATGGAGTTGCTAAAATTTAAAAATAGACCCGATTAATTAATAGTTTTTTCATCAGGATTAATTAAGAGTTTGAAATAAAAGATGCTACATTTTATTGTTGTGGAGTTAAAATCCCTATTAGGCTAGCCATTAATTAAGAATTCAGTCTTTGAAATGATGTATTTTAACTAGAATGTATACAAGATAAAACTATAACTATTAATTAAAAAGCTTAATAATTATGAGATTAATGACCACAACACTTACAATAATATATAATCTGCTTCCACCATGGGAGATTGCTTCCACTCTTGAACACTGAAGGTCTGCAAGCAAGAACTTTGAGAGTTGTGTCTCCACTATGACCTTTGTTTCGTGTGCTCACAAGATGAGGATAACAATGGCTTATTATAATTGCCAAATCTATATATCAATCACACATACAAATCATTAACAATAAAATTTTTGATCCAATCAAACTGAATCTTCTCAAATTAATTTGTTGTAAAATTCTTTGTATTGCATACATATAGTTATTTTTTAATTTAAAATAGTGATATGAGAAAGTAATTTATTCTATTGGTCATTCAAAATCATGTTTAGGGCTTCATTTTTTAATGAACTACAACTACAACATAAAATTATTTTCAAATGTTACTTTTAGAAAAAACAAATTAAAGGTATGAATTGCATATGCAAAACTTTAGCAATCCAATAGTGGTTGCAACGTGACTGAAATAGTCACCAATTAACATCAATTTCAAATATGCGACCAAAACAATGACTAAATGAATTTTTAATAATATTAGTGTATTTAACGATTGAAATAGTGACAAAAATAGAACTGTCAAAAATTTTGATCATTAAATTAGTAGCTGTATTGAAAAAAATAAAAAAATAAAATTTTATATGATCGAAACAACAATCAAAAGTAAAAGTGACAAAAAGTTTGGTTGCTAAATCAGTAATTATATTGAAGAAAATAAAAATGATGTTTTTCACTATATATCGACTTAGTGATCGAAATTGTTTATTTTTTAGTGATTGATTTGTTTTCGTTAGTATTTCTTTTATAAAAATGATTTTTCAAAATTAAAAGTAAGAAAATGTTATTAGAGATTTCATACTGGTGAATTTCAAATCAACAAGTAAAAGAATATTGATAAAGAAGGTTATAAGTGAAAAGATTATTGATTAAGAAGGTTCAAAAGCTTTGAATATATATGTAGATTAATGGAAGTAGATAGAGATGAAGATGGAATTAAAAGCTTGCTTACCCAAGAATTCTCTCCAAATGGAATTGTGAAGGATGGTGTCTCCATGATGGTTCTTAAGTGAAACCTCTAAATCTTTGGAAACATGGTGAAGGTACACAAAGACCTTTGTTTGGCCTGTGAGCACAGCCTTGAAAATAGGTGTTTCACCCTTCTTGTTCCTAACCCTAATCAAATCCTTCCTTTCACCATTTTCCCCTATGATGCACTTACACATGCCAATGAACCCTCTTGAGGCTGCAAGGTGCAAAGGAGTGTCCCCTCTCTCATTGGTTGATATCAGTGCACTGTCACCCCTCCCCACTTCCCTCCCTTCATGGCTCAAGATTGCTCCAACAAGAGCGTTAACAAGCTCCACTATCCCATCATTCACTGCCACATGCAGTGCAGTGCCTCTGCTTTTATTGATTATAATTTTGTGGTATTCACTGTCCTCTGTATATTTACGAATAACGTACGGCCATTTTCCTTCCAATACGCACTCTTTGAAAGTTGAGATCCAATTCCAAGTTATAACTTCTTCTTCTTCAATTTCTGGTGATGGTTCTTGAGAAACTAAGCTTAGTGATGATTCTAGAGATACAAAGAGTTTAAATCTTGGTGAGAATGGAATCATAATCACATTAGTTGAATGTGAATTATTTAATGTATTTTTAAATAATTGAGTGTGATGCTCAAGCTGTCGTCATAGCTTTTAAATCGATGCATACATATATAGTTTCTTGGTGAATGAAAGAGAGTGGATGAAGCGCTTATAATACACTAAAACATAATTTGTTTTTTTGAAAGAAAAAAAAAAAACACACTATAAAAAATGGTGTGATATGTTATCCACATTTACTCAAAACATGGACTTCGTTCATTGACACAAATGGTAATGAAAACTTAATACATCTAAAGATTCCATTTTCCGTAAATATTTGTTTTATCAGTAAAAAAATTATATTGAACGAAGATGCTTTAATCCTATACAACAAAATATTTGCATACAGAATCAAAATTCCTAAAATTTCAACTCTCTTGAAATCACCCTCAAATTTCACTCGAAATATCATGAACTAGTTAAATAGTATTTATGCACTGAATTAAGATATTAATTAAAGCATGGTTAAATAAATAAAAATGCTGAAAACAACTTGATTCCAAGGTTATTGGATAACAAGATAATGAAGAACAGTATGTCAATAAATTTAATACCAATTATATAGAAAAGCAGAGCACAAAGGAGAATTTTAAAATGTGAGAAAACTGGTTGTAAAAGTTCACATTCTGGACTCACCGAAAGCCATTTTGAAATGAAGAACGCAGAGAAGAATGGTGATAGACCTGAAATCTCAAATAATGCAGGCTTACTTTTATAGTGACAAATGTTGAGTATATGCTACTACTCTTTTTAATTTATTTGTTCTATATTATTACTATTTCTTTAGTTTTTATCACTACTTATAAAATAATTAGTCAAAGTTCTCTCTTACCATTTTCTCACTCTATTAATTTCTAGTCTCCTATTAAATTAATTTTAAATATATGAAATCTATTTCCTGATGATATTCTTAGTTTCGACTATAGTATACGTATACTTCTATTATAAACAGTGTATTTATGCATCAAAAGTTGAGAATAATAGCATTTTATTTGTATCAAAATTAAGAGTTTGAAGTCATCTTAGAGTCCAGTGAAGTGAAATCAAGGAATTTTCTTGCACGACAATCACATTTATATCCATATAGTGAGCAAAAGAAAAGCTGAAGAAAAGCAAAAGCAGAATATTACTCTTTCACTTTAGAATTTTTGGCATCAGCCAAAGATAAGGATTGGTATCTCTGGTTGTCTTTATTTTCATTGCTCTATATCAGTCCTTTTATTACTAAAAGCAAGCTAAATATTGAAGTAACGTTCTTATTCTTTTATTTGGTACAATACTAAAAAAGAAAAGAAAAAAGTTACAATGTTACTCAAATGAGTAAAGAATTGTTCTTCACTTCAGAAAGTCTACTCCGATTAGCACAGTTTTCTTATCAACAAATACAGTAGATACATTCAGCAGAAATAGTACATACTACGACTAGTCTAAAGTGTTGCAGTCGATATCACTTATGTCCTCATTGATGCTAATTAGATTGTGAATGCAAATCCCGTGTATATTTTGCAGTCTTAAACGCAAAACTTTGGGAGTATTCCTAACCCTAGTAGCCTTCATCTAACACTCTACACCAAGTTACTCACCCTTATAAGCATCTTAGCCACTAGGGTTTTGTTCTAAGTCAGTTCACTTAGAGAGTTACACAACTCTTTTTTCTTTTATAAGTAAAGAATAAATAAAATGAAATAAGATACTTTAGGGTGTTCCAACCCTTATACAATAAATGATCATGGTCAACCTGCTCAATAAATAATCATGGTCAATCTGCTCAACACCCGAACTATAAAACTTCCATCAGCTCTACAAATCAATAAGTCAAGCCTCAAAGATACGTACATGAAAGATAATGATAGGTCACATAAAAAACAAATACAACATCCCTCATAAAATCCTATCAAGGCCCTAATAACCATTCTTCAGGAAAATGAGAACAAAACACAATACATAAGAAACACCCCCTAATAACAACCGAAATAGGTCAAAGAACCTACTCAACAAAAGAACACCCCTGAAAAAAAAAAAAACACTCTACCACTTCTCTTTCTTCAAAACTATAAACTGTACCTACACACTAAACCGACCAAGAGCCAAAATCTCTTTCTAGAACCACCAAATATTGCAAAAGCAAGAACCAGCACAAAAAAAAAAACCCAACAAAATGTCTAATCCTGGACAAGTGATTAAAAAACAGTCTTCAACCATCATTTTTTCAAACAATCTTCAAACAATCTTCATGCAACACAGGGGATCCAAGCACCAATCCGAGTAAGAGAATTTTGCCAATCTTTCCTTAGCCGTAACCTAAGATACATAGTAAAACCTCCAAATTATCTAGTCTCCCATTCTTAAAGATACACATATTCTTATGATTCCATATTTCACCGATAATTGCTATCTAAATCCCCCCAGCACCTATTAGAAACTTCCTTCGTACCCACATGCTTAAACAACATAAAATGCATCTGTGCATCATAATGGTACATCAAGTAGAGCCTAAGCCACTCAAAACAGAGACCTCAAATTCTCCAAGATACCTTACACTCGAAGAAGCACTGGTGTAGAAACACAGAATTAGTGCGGCTGTTTTAAATTTATAAATACGGCTATATAGCCGCATTTGATCAACACGCACTTGTAAATCAAAGAGATACAAATGCGGCTATACAACCGCATTTATAAATACCATTTACAAGTGCGGCAATTTGTTGGAGCCGTACTTGTAAATGCTTCAGAATGGTACCTTCTTGTTCAAATGTAATGATTTATAAGTGCGACTATTACCAAAGTCGCATTTATAAATCATGTGCTTGATTTATAAGCGTGGCTATGGTAAATAGCCGCACTTGTAAATAGTTTTTTTTTAATGCATTCTGTTTAGTAGTTATTCTCATATAAATTAACCTACGCAATTTATACATACCTAGTCAGACAGACAAATAAATAAATTCAGATAAACTCAAAGTCAAATTATATATATTGATCAAAATGTATACAAAAACACTAATAATATATCTTTATCTATCTTCCTACACTATTGATTAACTATCCTAGAGTTATAAAAATTTAGGAAATATGTGGACCAAGATTGTTTCACATATGCTATGGCATCCGAAGACATGGGTGACTCATCCGTGAAGAACTGCATTTCAAAATGGTTGACACATAAATTAACCATACCTTCACCCTCTTCCACTAGCCTTTTATTATCCAATTACTACAAAAGTTGATCAACACTAGTACAAAATATAAAAACAACGACTATCTATTTAATGTGTTTTTACAGTCAGACATTGTCATTCAAAATGCGGTGACATTTTTTAAATTAACTTCATTTAAGAATGCGAATTCTTAAATAAAGCACTTTATTTAAGAATGTGGCTTTACCTAATAGTCGCATTCTTAAATCAATGCGCTTTCTCATGGAAGTCAAAGTGGAGATTGGCTGAACCGTGGAGCGCGCGCCCTGGACAATCCTCGTACCTTAACGGGCGAGGAGCCCCTGGAAACCCTCGCCCGACTAAGGGATGGAGTTGTGAGCGGGGACGCACAATAACTACCTTAAAGCACCGGATGATTTGGTGCCGACACGCTCTCCCAAACATAAGATCTCACTTTCGTTATTCACCGTGCAGGAAAGACCCCCATTTCATAGCGCCTGGGGAACGCAAGTTTGATCGAGGATTGGAGAGGAGAGGTGGAATGGAAGAAAAGGCTCGGGATGGATTTAGGAGTCTTTGTGCGAGCCGTATGCGGTGAGAGTCGCACGTACGGTAACGAGGGGGGTTCGCGTGCCGCATGCTTAAAATATTTTTTACCCTAATACTGAAGCACGCCACTTACACTTTCATACTTTCTTTTTTCTTTGGCACTTCGTTTTCTTTTCTACTTCTGCTCTCGTGCTTCCTCTCATTTTTTGCAAGCCTTCATTGTCTTCTTCGTGCCATTGTAAAACGTTTCGAGCTATCTTTCTTCTTCACCATTGGTTCATTTTTTTTTTTCGTTTCTCTTATTTGTTTGTTTTTCTGCATTGGCGAAGGTCACCACTGTTTCATTGCCTGCTATTTGGATTTTTGATGTGTCGTATTTGCTCCGTCACTGTTGTCGCCGCCGTTGCTGCCTTCACGCACAATATTGGTGGTGTTTTAATTTTTTAAATTTCTTTTAATGTTTAGGTTTAGGATTTAGGGTTTAGGGTTTAGAGTTTTAATCTTTTTAAAAAATAAATAAGTAAAAATGTGACTATTTATCATACCCGCCCTTATAAATCTGTATTGAAGAATGCGGCTAAATAGCCACTGTCTTGTTTGTTGGACATAAGACTATCTGTACATCAAATGCGGCTAGAAAGCCGACATTTTAAAGTGAAAATAGTTGTTGTTTGTTAACCTATCTGCATCAGTGCAACTTGACTAGATTCCCACACAGAGAACCCTTCTCCACCCCAGCTTCCACGACCAACAATTATCATTCCATTCACCAACATGTGATTGTTGAAGCTGAAGGAAGCTTCTTCCCAACCTTGGCTTAAAGTGTGTTTGATGAAGAAAATTGCTTCGGTGCTTTATAGTTTGTAATAGGTCTTAAGTGAATTTTGGTTTAGGCTTAAGATGTGAGGAGAAGTGATGAGGCATCGATCTGTCATCGGTCATTGGGGGGAAGTAATGAGGAACCAATCGGTCATCGATCATTGGAGGAAGTGATGAGGAACCGATCGGTCATCGATCATTGGAGGAAGTGATGAGGAACCGATCGGTCATCGGTCATTGGAGGAAGTGATGAGGAACCGATCGGTCATCGGTCATTGAGGAAATAATGTGGCACGATCGGTAATTGGTCACTGGGGGAAGTAATGAGTACGATCGGTCATCGGTCTTTTAGGAAGTAATGTGATCTGTCATCGGTCATTCTGTTCCAGTTGCCTAAGCAAGCTTAAACCAAGCACATGGAGTGTTTAAAGTTTTCAAAATGCTGTTTAAAGTTTTCTCAAAAAGTCTGAATACTGGACAAAAATAAATCTGTTTCCTGGATAATGAATAGATTTATTTTTTGGTTCTGTTATTCTTAACTGTTTTTTCAAACTGTTTTTTGAAAAGTGGTTAGAAACTGTTTTCTTTAAATATAGAAGACTTCTCTCACACAAAACAGAGAGTGCAATCACGTTTCAATCAGGTTTTGAGTGAGAAGAAGAATTCAAAGGCTTTTGTGAAAGGTTTTCAAAAGGAATTTCAAGTGTGCTTGTTCTGGGAAAACCTTGTGCTTTGTGAAGGTGCTGGTGCAGTTTCTGCAGCAGATTGGACTACTGGTTTGAGTTCTTGCATTTTCTTTTCAGGTGTAATTTTTCCTTTCTCATTTGTTGTAAAGGTGTAAGTGTTAGTCACTCCTTGATAGGGTTTCTTCGAGTGCAAGGTGTGCTGAAATAGGTGTTTTTTAGCCTTGTATGTGAGTGTTTTTGTAGGTTTCAAGAACTGCTGTATATGCTGTAATTGTTGTATGTGTTTAGTGGATTCCACCTTGGTGTAAGGTGAACTGGATGTAGCTCTTGATGAGTGAACCAGTATAAAAACTTGTGTGCAATCTTCTTTCCTTTCTTACACTTATTTCTGGAATTTGAATTGATAACTGTCCAAAATAAATCTGTTCATTTGAAATTGAATCTGTTAATTCTGGGTTTAATAAGAACTGTTCTTCTCTTGGTTGAAACCTTCTTGCAAATATCTGAACAAGTGTGTTCTGCTGTTCCTTCTAATTGAGTAAAATCTTGTTTGATTAAGTTCTGATTGTACGAAGGTGATTTGGAAAAATAAATCTGTTTTGTTTGAAATCAATCTGTTCTTTTAATCTCTGTTAAACAGAAGTCAGTTCTTGTTGCAAAATTTTTAAAAGATCAATTCACCCCTCCCCTCTTGATCTTCAGACCCTGCTTAACTCTAACAGTGATAAGGTGCGACCAACATCTAAAGAAACCGAGAACAACCTAGGAAATTTTTGCCTTAGGGATTCATTATCCACCCATTTGTCCTCCTAGAGCCTAATTTCTTTCCCATCTCCTACGACCCACCTTCCTTTGTCTTCGAAATCATTACGCCATTCCACTAAATTTGATACTTTCCTAGGATCCCTCCACCTTAGAGATTCCTTATTAATACAAACCTGGGACCTTAAATTCCTCCAACCACCATACTTTGAAACTAAAATCTCTTTCCAAAAACTACTATCTTTAGACATAAGCCTCCAAATCTACGTACCCAAAAGAGCATAATTAAACCTTCTTATATCTATAACCCTTAAACCTCCTTTTTCTTTCAGCTCGCAGACTTTGTTCCACACCATCCAAACTATTTTCCTTCCTTATGAGCCCCAACCCTATAAAAAGTTCTTTTGTATCCATTCCACTTCCTTCATCATAGTAATCAGCATACGAAAGATAGACATGTAGAATAACGATAAAGAGGTAAGGACAAATTTGATAAGACATAACCTACCAGCCAGAGAGAGAAATTACCTTTCCATAAGTCCAATCTGCTCCATAACTTACCAAGCACCCTTTCCCAAAAGGCACGCCCCCTATGATTCCCTCCTACCGTCACCCTCAAAATAAGTGAAAAGTGCCTTCATAATTCCATAATTAAGAATTGTTGCAAAACCCACAATCTGATTAGCGCTCACACCCACTCACCAACCTTACTCTTGGAATGTTAACTTTAAGCCTAGTGGCAAGTTCAAAACACTTCAGGATCATTTTTAAAGTCATAACACTCTAATTATCAACTTTACAAAAAAAGATAGTATCATCCACGTACTATAGCATACTCACATTTATCCGCCTTACACCAACCTCAACGCACTCCAAAACTTCTTCTCTTCCGCCTGTCTAACCACCCCTACTATGCAATGAGAAAGAGGAAGGGTGTTAAAGGATCCCCTTTCCTTAGACCCTTTTTTGGATTGAATTCAGCAGTTGAGCTACCATTTACTAGTATTGAAATCGAAGAAGATTCAAGGCCACTTTTCACAGAACCCCATGCTTCCTAACATATAGAACAAGAACTCCCAACTTATCGAATCATAGGCCTTCTTATAATCCACTTTAAAAAGCACACACTCTTTCTTTTTCCTCTTTACTTCCTCAAGGGTCTCACTAACTACCAACACTGTCCAACAACCCCCTTCCTTCAAGAAAGGCAGACTGCCTATTATCAATAACTTTATCTAAAACCCTTTTCAACCTTAAGGAGAGAACTTTAGCCATAATTTTATACATACACCCCACAAGGGAGATCAGTCTAAATTCATTTAGATGTTATGGATTTGCAACCTTTGGAACTAATGTAATAAAAGAAGCATTAGTTCCTTTCGGCCAACTACCACCCTTAACAAAGCTTTGTACCGCTCTTAAAATATCTCCATTTATAGTGTCCCTGCCGCATTTTACAATCCCAAAGTTAAAGCCATCAGGACCAAGACTTTTAGAACTATCGCAATTCCATACCGCCTCCTTAACCTCAACTTCAGATATAGTTCCTACCAGCATGTTGTTATCCTCTCTAGTGATACCCTTAAAGCTAACATTGTCCAATCTAACTTGTAAATCTCCCCCCCCCCCCCCCCCCCCCCCCCCCCCCCTCCGCTAAACCTTTCCTCAAAAAGTATCCTTCACCCTTTCTTTTACTTCAATTGGGTCTTCACACCACTGTTCTCCTTCCTTAATCCTGTTAAGCCCATTTTGCATTCTCCTCCACTTAATCTTAGAATGATAAAATTTTGTATTCAAATCACCCTATTTTAAGCAATTCATCCTCATTTTTTGTTGCATTATCGCCTCTTGTTGAGCTCTACCTTGCCCCAATTATTCTAAGAGTCGTTTCCTTTCTTCTCTACCTTCCACACTCAGAGGCCCCTCATTGTCTCTTTCATCCAAACTATTGATTCTCTTTTCCAATTCCCTTCTTTGTCGATTAACATCTCCAAAGACTATTTTATTCCAACTCCTTGTGTCGAATTTTAACCTCATTAGTTTCTCCTTCAAAACGTACAATTTGTTTCCCCTAATATCATAATTTTTCCACTTAACCCTTATGAGATCCCTAAATCTAAAATCCTTTTGCCAAACATCAAAATATCTAAACGATTTTGGACCTTAGTCGATATTTATATCTTTAAGTATCAGGGCACAATGATTCGATACCGGTCTGCCTACCACATACTATTTACTTCTCGGTCACTTTGTTTAACCATTCAATTGAGACTAAAATTCTATTTATTTTGCTTTTAATCATCCCGTTAGGTTTATACCACATAAACTTTCTACCAACTAGAGGGATGTCAACCGAACTAGATTTTTAATAAAATTATTAAAACTTCGTATTTCACTGTTATAACTAACATTAGAGCTTTGACCTCTTCTCTAACCAACAAATATGATAGAATTAAAATCTCAAACAACACACCACATCTTTATCGATCGGGTGACACCTTCTTTCCTAAACTATTCTTCCCAGACAACTATTTTTCCTTTAAAGAGCCTATACATTAGACATTAACAACTGTTATTTCTAGTGACGTCCCTAACTTCCACACACCTTCTATAATTGAAAAGTTGCTCCCATTCCTATATATTTTCATTTCAAAACATTTTTTCTTCCACATTGTCATCATCCCTTCACCATTATTAACAGCCCCATTCTCAATCCAATCAATTTCATTTGACCCCCAAATTTGATAACACCTCTCTTTGCTAACTTGTTCACATTTTGTCTCTTGAAGGCATATAAAACCAAATTATTCCTTTCTAATAAGATCATTGATATATTTCCTTTTTATCCCTCCTCCCAGCCCTCTAACATTCATACTAATCAGACTCATCTGAAACATTTAACCCACCCCTAAATAAACTCTCATTCTTATTATCCCTTTCTTCCAAACACTTTAATCTATCCAACACAATTTCCTCACTTCCCAAGCAAGAGAAGCCTATGTCCTTTCCTACATTCCAAATTCTAGAAGCCTCCAGACTTTCATTTTTAATCCAGAATAAGCGATTGCAATTTTTTACAGCACTATCAATAATGCGATTATTAATAAAGTTAGGTTCTAACCTTAAACCCATCTTGCAAAATTTCTCATTAGCACCATCAAAACGTATATGTCCCACCACCTGTGGCTCACTGCTACATTTGTTAGATTCCCCAACCTCTAAAACTCTCTACCTCACACTGGTGACTGTCGCAACTAGGTGGCGGACACACACGAAAGCGGCTTGGACTGGCCCAAACGGCGAGACGCACATGGAGGCAGCGCTAGAGCTCCCTGGGACCGCAAGGCACGCGTCAGCAATGGCAGCACACCCTGGCAACGTGACGGCACCAGAGCTCCTTGGAAGCGTAAGGCTCGCCACAATAGTGACAAAGCTCCCTAGAGACTTGCGGCGCATGGCGGCAACGACACAGTCCCCTCATCACAACGGTTACACAACATATGGCCACTAATTTGTAATTGCATGTAATCTTTCACATTGTTCTACAAATATTGGTTATCCACAACTACCTAACATTCACTTGGCAATAAGGATGAACAACATAACCCATAAGAATTGCCAATACACTACAAAAAATCATGTATATAATGGTTGGCAGTTTTAATATGACGGTTATTAATAATCGTCATAAGTGTCCATATAATACGAAATCTTAATAACCGTCACAATTATCCTTCAGAATGTGTCATTTTGAACTGCAATTTTTCTTCGAAATATACACTCTTCTGCGTTTTCCTTTCCTTCATACCATTCCTCATTTCCAATTTTTTTCAGAAACCTCATCAATTTGACTAATTGGAATCCGAATTTAACTTGGAACCCTTTTCACTCACAGAACCTCTCACTCTCCAAAAACCCTCAAACCCTCAAACCCTTCACTCACCACTATTCTCTGCTCGAAACCCTTAAACCCTTCCCTTCACTCTTCACTCTACTTGAAACTCTCACTCTCACCGCAATCACTCTCGCACACCTTCACCCTCACGAAACCTTCACTCTTGCGCCCTCTCACTCAGTCTCCGCAAAAACCTAACCCTTCCCTTCACTTTTATCATGAAACTGTCGTCACCGTTTGTTCTGCCCACCATCGCTATCGGCTTAAAGGATGCCTCCTTGCAATAATTTAAATTGTTCATCGTTGCAACAACCACCAACTAGCATAATACTTGCTTAAGATAACTTTGTTTTTGAAATCTATTGTTGGATTGCCATTATAATTGTGAACATACTGATAACTTCTATAAATTGTATTGTACCTCTAAAGAAATTGTTCCAATCCTTGCTTCTCTTCAAATTCGATCCCAAGTTCTCACTTCTCAAACGACGCTTCTCCAAATTTGCTTTTAGGCCTTTATAGTCGTCGCCACCAAGCCCTCAACCTCTAATGGACTCATGGTCCAAAAAATTATGGTCAATAATTGGAACATTTTGGACGAAAATGACAATGATTGGAAGAGTCATGACGCCACTGTAGCTCAATCTATTAATCTGTATAAACTCCGGTTACAAGTAAATACCTTGTTTTCTCTTAAATTAAACGTGTTTTTTTTCTATCATCGCTTACTAACTTATTAAGTAGTTAGTTACTAGGTACTGATGTTCTTTGTTTTAGTGGCATTAGTGTAATTGTTCTGATTTCTAAATTTTTATCTTGGGTTTGTTAGAGCATGATCCTGTGTGTTGTGGTGGCAGTGGGAAAAATTGAAGGTGAGGTTGGATATGTATCATTCCAGCTAGGTAAGGAAGACCTTTGGGATGACTCGGTGCGTGCAGGTAAAATAAGCCAAGAGCATGGTTCACTCCTGGGAAAAATAAAGAAGTAAATGCATTGGAACAAGAGTTACTTGACCAATTTGTGGAATCGGTGGGGACTCGCTTCATCTTATCTTAAGCATGTATTCACCTTTTTTATAGACTTGCATACAAAATGGTGTGATGCTTAATAATCTGACCTGTATGTTCCTTTGATTTGGTTTTTAAAATAGAGTGGAGATGAGGAGATTAAGACAACTAAGAATTTAAGCCAGTGAGGACTTGATAATTTATTGTCATAAGAAAGAAAATTTAAGTAGACACAATATTTTTTAACATCATACTGCAAAATTTATAGTGCTTTACTTATTATGTGATAGATCTAATTTTTAGAAACATATATTGATGTTGAACACTAGTTCATTCTCTTTAAAGGTTTGTAGAGAAGAGTTAGATTGAGCATTTAGTATTTCCCTTTTCAGGAATCATTAGAAGTGTTGCTTAACATGAGAAGAGATGCAAAAGAGAAAGAGCTAGAGGCATTGCTTGCTAGGGAGCAAGATTTTTGTTCTTGCTACATTAAGGTTGTTGTCATAGATATTTAAAAGTTTCTATTACGGCGATGTTGCTTTTATCATTATGCCTAAGCCATCAGTACAATATTGGGGTCTAAGAACATGATGTTGGTATCCTGCACTGGAATATATCCTAATAATTTTTTCCCATGTGCTTCATTCGAAATAAGTGAACTTGTGGTTATGTATGCGTACATGCCTTTTGAAGCTTACTATTATATAGTTAATAAAGGTTCAAGTTGGGGCTGGGGTACAAATTTAGAATTATAAAAGAAGAAAGTTTATGTAATTAATATTGAGAAAAATTATCTAAACTTTAGTCCATCACATTTTGAAAGAAGAGCATGCTTAATGGTTCTTATTAAATTGAGGTAATGTACATATTTAAAAAAGAAAATTGAAACAATTTTTTGTATGTGTAAATTTATTGCAGTCATCATCCACTTTTATATGTTTCTTATAATCCATCTTTTAGTGTTGATAAACCTATTAGCTAGTAGTTGTGTTGATTATCTAAGTTGTGCCTCATTTTCAACTACTACTTTGACACAAAAAGCAAATTTTTTTATTCATTTATCATTTTCTAACTCGAGCAATGATACTTTTAAAGTCTGTAGATTATGGTCGCATGGCTGAAATCCTGGTACAGAGCGCTGGTTTTCTGTATGAAATTACTAGGATAACAACTATCACATGAGTAAGTGGTATTATTATTCTTTGAATTGAGAGTAAATTATCTACTCATTTATGGTTGGGGTTGACATCATTTTTTAATGTTATTTAATTAGAATTGTAGTTTAACCATATTAGCTTGTTAATTTATGTTATACCCTAATGTGCTAAGGAAGGAGGGTATGTTCTTGCACTAGCTACGGGTTCAGGAAATTTAGTTATCTAAATTGAAACAAGTCACCAAAGATTTCGGTGAAGAGATTGAAAGGGGTGTTGGAGGTACAATGTATAAGGGTGTCTTGATAGATAATCAAGTTATGGCAATAAAGCATTTGCATGAAGTAGCAAACCAAGGAGAAAATGAGTTTCTGACTGAGGTAAGCATCATTGGAAAGTTTAACTACATGAACTTAATATACATGTTCAGGTATAGTGCAGAGGGAAAGCATAGGTTGTTGGTTTATGAGTACATGGAGAATGGTTCTTTAGCTTAGAACCTTTCATCGGGTTCAAATTCACTTGAATGGAGCAAAAGGTATAACATTTTCTAGGGACCACAAGGGTGTTCATGGAATAATTAAGAATATTTTAATAGCTTTAGAGAAACTGAAACTTGCCTCCAAGAAAAAAAGTTAAGAATTTAAAGTTATTCAAACATATACTAGCATTGTTTGTTAATTTAAAAACTATATATTGATATATTTCTTCTATAAAATATTAAGATATTATTTCTCTTATTTTAGTTTCATTAACTTAGTTTTATATTATTTTTTTACTCTAGTAAAGGAATTTAGCACAGGTAGGTGAATAGGAAATCAAAGCATGCATAAATGGATACACCTGTCTGCCACTTGTTAATTTCCATCCATATATGCTAATCATATATATGCCATGCTAGCTACTTCTTTCGTTTTCTTCCCAACTGCACAAAGAGAAATTAGGAAAAATAAACACACTACAAGAAAATCATTAAATAAAAAATAATTTTAGAGACAAAAAATAATTAGTTGCTATCAGTGACCATTTTAGAGACTAAAAAATAATTTGGTTTCTAAATTAGTTTCTATTATTGTTAAATGGTTTCTAAATTGGTATTTAATTAGATACCAAAATTTTAACTACCAATTATTTAGATTCTAAATTTGGTAGCAAAAACCTTGGTAGCTAATTAGATACCAATTTAGAAATCATTTAACAATAATAGAAACTAATTTAGAAACCATAATTTTTTTTAGTCTCCAAAATGGTCACTATAGCAACTAATTATTTTTTGTCTCTAAAATTGGTTTCTAATCCATGATTTTCGTGCAATGACATAATACCTATTCATTCTATTTTCTAAATCCATTTAGTTGCATCAATAAATACAAATATTATTTCATATTCAACCATGATCAACCTAAACTACTATTATTTCTCACTTTTCATATATTTCCTCTAGTTCAACTTCATCAAATGTGGAGGACAAGGTAGTTCAAATGGAAAGTGAGCTCACAACTGTGAAAAATTAAATGCAAACTTCGCTTGCATATATTGCTTTCAGAAAAGATGTTCCAGAACATTTTGATGCAATGGAAGCTAATTTGGTACATGAACGGTGAAGGCACTCCCAGAACAAGTGGCCCCAGAGACTAGGTGCACGAGGAGGCACCCAGGTGGTCATCCTGTTAGAGTTTGCACTCCAGATAAGGAAACCTTACGTGCTAGATTACCCTAAGACTGGGTGATAGCGGCGCAAGGGCATTCCAGTAAACCCTAAATATGGCTAGTAGCGCAAGAAACCCTAAAGAGGGCTAGCGGCGCAGTAAACCCTAGACCAATATAAGGGGCAGTAAAATACTTCACAAAGGTATGAAGTTTAAAACCCTAAAGACAGTTACTGAAAAACTTGGTGTTTCTTGCCCAATCTTGACTTGAGCGTCGGAGTGCAAACGACCTCTAGGGCACCCCCTTTCTCTTTTGCAGGTGCAGATTGCTTCGAAAGAACCAAGCACATATCAACGTGAGGAGGGAGGCGTGTGAGTGTCGTAGAGTCAACCGACAGGCGAGTCAATCGGCAAGAACAGTTTTGTAGAAAAATTAATATTTGCATTGTGTCACTAAACTGATTCGGAATATTAAACAAAGTGTTGGTGCATTGTCATTAATTCAATCCATTGTTCTTTTGAATTAATTGGGTTTTTTCTTTTATCAATGTATGTTTTCAATATAAATAGTTAAAATTTCTTTTTAACTGTATTTCTGACTTGTGTTTTTTGTCTTGACTCAGTGTCTTGAAAAGTTTTTAGAAAATATTTAATCAATTGTTTTTAGTTTAAACAGATTTAATTTTTGTAACAATATATCTTAATTGGTAATATAATTTGTTGATTTGTGAAACAATTTGCTAAGAATTGTCTCTATTTTGCAATAAATAAATACTTGTGAAAATCTTCGAAGTCCAATTCACCCTCCTTTTAAACTTAGTCTCCCTAATTTCAACAGTGTTGGTCCAAACTTACTTTAGAAACTAAGTATTTATCTAACCTTACTCAGAATCAACTCATATTTCCATCTTCAAACTCAACCTATGACAAGTTCAACCTTCAATCATGCTTCTGCAACGTCAATCTCCTTGTTCATGAAATAAAATTAAACCCAAACAAATTTTGAAGAGCTACTAGTTGCATGCAAGGTCATATTGCATCAAGTGGTATCATTAGCCTTGGTTCTTCAGAATAAGTTCTTCTACTGTTTTCAATTGTTCCCTGTTGTTTAAATACTGTTTTTTAATCTCTTGAACTGTTTCCATCGTTTAAATTTGATAATATATTTTGTTCTTTAGTTCAAATTATTTGTTCATGGAACCATTGCTTGTGTGCCTTAACTATTCTTATTTGTGTGTTGTTGTTGTTTTTGTGTGTTTATGATGTTTTTACAATTTTTTAGTATTTTTTTTAACATCAATAAGTTAAATTAGAATGGAGTAATTTTCAGTTTTCAATCTTTACATGTTTCCTAAAATTGTCATAAAATTCATTAAAGTAAACTAGTATATTAGGTGTTTGTGAAAATGTGTTGACTATATTTGGTAGGTGTTTGATAAAATATCTTGAGTAGAAATATAGTTGTAATGTGCTTTGAGTGTTTTTGCTGTTTTTAATTTGAGTTGATCATTAACAAATTTCTTAAATTAGGTTTTCATTGTTTCTTGTTGTTTTATTAAAATATTTTTGTCTCTTTTAAGATTTTATTATTTGGAAAATTGATTACTACACTACTGCAGAAAACAACATTAAAGACGGTTCTAAAACCGTCATTAATTTGGGGTGTAGTTATAAATCAAGAATGTGTAATGATAGTTCTAGAATCGTCGTTAATTCAACAAAAAAATAAATAAAAAAAAAAATTTGGCACGGAAACGGAGGGAGGAACTCCGGTGGGAGGCAATTGGGCATGGATGGGGCACTGTCGCACAAAGCGGGAGTGTGAAGCTGGCACATTTTCAGTGCGGTGCGACAGGGGCTGAGGGTGAAGGTTGGTGTGTCACGCAAGTTAGCACTTTTCCGGTGCAGTGCGGCTGGGGCAGGGTTGTGCGTGTGGAGTGATGGAGGTTGTGCAGCAACGGTTTCACAGTGTTGTGGAGGGTCGCGGTGTCACGTGGTTGGAGTGAGGGTGGAAGTCGTGGTGTCGCGTGATTGGAGTGAGGGTAAAGGTTGCGGTGTCGTGCAGCTGAAGTGATGGAGGTGCGCGACACTCAGTTGCACGGTGACGGTTTCATGGTGGAGGTTGCGACTAAAGTGTGGTGGTAGAGAGATGAGTGTGTGAGAGTTAGAGTAAGAGAAGCGATATTGAGAAGAATGAGCACGGGACAAATAAGAGAGGGAGACGCGCGCAACACAACACTTTTCAGAAACTTTTACTCTTTGTAACTACAATTCCTCCTAGAACCGTTTTATATCTTTCCCTGAATAATTTTTAACAACGGTTCTCCATAACCGTCTATAGCTACAGTTGCGACTACCTTTTCTTTTACGATAGTTATCTACTTACCGCCTTTATATGGAGTCGTAGTTTTGATATTTTGTACTAGTGCTAATAGCATTGAATATAATTTTTTGTTGTAAACGAAATAGTTTGTATTTTTTTATGTTAGCATATATTAAGCATGGGCCAGAAACATTAATAAGAATTCAACAACAATTTTCTCTTATCCGCACTTGTGTCAAAACCCAGTTACATGCATACAATCAATTTTAATGAGTAAAAAATCTTATCATTTAAACACCATATTACAATGTGTGAACGTTGTCCTTATGTATATTACTCTTGTAGTTCTGGCTCTGTTGCACACGAAACTTCCTAAGATAAATATTATGTATACATGGGATCGAGGATGACTTTTGTCACATGTCTCTGTTTCTCCTAATTGCTACAAAAAAATGGAAATATAGAGTTTTTGAGCTTCAAACCTATTTTTCAATATTTTGTGTTTTCAATTCTCAATTACCTATGAAATCTAGGGAAAAAGGTTTGATCACATAAACCTCGTGGTTTGTATATGCAACAATATCAATGATCAAAGTGGATACAAAGATTTCAATTTCACATTTTTGAAGACAAAGCTCAGCGTGTAAATTCCTAGTATGTGGGAAACAAATTGCATCATTAAGAATGAATTAAGTATGTAAATTGTTGTCAACATAAGATATTGTTGGATTCAAATAAGGATATATGTAAGGTTTAGTCACTGTCACTATGTTAAATAGATTACTTAGCATCATATAGATTTTTGTTTTTCTTCTATCTTTTTTTTTTTACCATTGTGCAATCTAATTGTCTTCTTTTAATATATTTATTATTAATGATAAAAAAAATAATTAGGTAATAATTTATCTTTATTTTATGTAGATAACTTCTTCATATAAAATCAACTTATAAAACAAGATTTACATTATAGTGTCATTCAATTGGTATAATTTTCTTTTTCAAATCACTAAAATGTGGGATTTTTTGAAAATACAAATTAGGATTAGTCGTGACAACATGCAATGACTTTATTATAGATGTGACATGTCACATCAATATAAAGGTGTCAAAGTGACATTAGTTTAGTGTAATTTTTTTCAAATGAAGTCATATCATGTTCTCATGACTTCAATTAAAAAGAAATACTGAAGTCGTATTACCTTAACATGATTTCATCTTGACATATCAAAAGTTGTGTAACATTTGACACATCTTCTTTTGTTTCACGTTGTCACGACTAATCTAATTTGTAATTCCAAAAAAATTCAACCTCATTCATTCAGTGATTTGAAAAACAAATTGAGTAAAAACAAATACTTTGATTAAAATTTGAATAAGTGATTCAATGATTAAGAAGTGTTAAAAGAAAGAGTGAGGAAGCAAAAGAAAAAGCCCTCTAGATTTGGCTGCTGCTAATAC
>JAAFYQ010000056.1:0-42438 GCA_013389735.1 Phaseolus lunatus | reverse complement strand
TTCTTCCATTCTTCTTCTTCCGATCGTTTCTTCCATTCTTCTTCTTCCGATTTTCTTCTTCCATTCTTCTTCTTCCATTCTTCTTCTTTCGATCTTCTTCTTCCATTCTTCGTCTTCCATTCTTCTTCTTCTGATCTTCTTCTTCCATTCTTCTTCTTCCGATCTTCTTCTTCCATTCTTCTTCTTCCGATTTTCTTCTTCCATTCTTCTTCTTCATTCTTCTTCTTCCGATCTTCTTCTTCCATTCTTCGTCTTCCATTCTTCTTCTTCTGATCTTCTTCTTCCATTCTTCTTTTTCCAATCTTCTTCTTCCATTCTTCTTCTTCCGATCTTCTTTTTCCATTCTTCCACTTCCGATCTTCTTCTTCCATTCTTCTTCTTCCGATCTTCTTCTTCCATTCTTCTTCTACCAATCTTCTTCTTCCAATCTTCTTCTTCCATTCTTCTTCGGATCTTTTTTCCATTCTTCCACTTCCGATCTTCTTTTTCCATTCTTCTTCTTCCGATCTTCTTCTTCCATTCTTCTTCTTCCGATCTTCTTCTTCCATTCTTCTTCTTCCGATCTTCTTCTTCCATTCTTCTTCTTCCGATCTTCTTCTTCCATTCTTCTTCTGCCCATCTTCTTCTCCATTCTTCTTCTTCCCATCTTCTTCTTCCATTCTTCTTCTTCAATTCTTTTTCTTCTGATCTTCTTCTATTCTTCTTGTTTTGATCTTCTTCTTCCGATCTTCTTCTTCATTTCTTTTCTTTCGATCTTCTTCTTCCATTCTTCTTCCATTCTTCCACTTCCGATCTTCTTCTTCCATTCTTCTTCTTCCAATCTTCTTCTTCCAATCTTCTTCTTCCATTCTTCTTCTTCTGATCTTCTTCTTCCATTCTTCTTCTTCCGATCTTCTTCCATTCTTCTTCTTCCGATCTTCTTGATGGCATTCCTATGAGCTCTTCTTTGGATTTTGGAGTTCCTTGGTGATGATGGATGCGGAAGCTTATGGAGGAGGTGAGCAAGGCCTTCCTAGGAAGCATGGGTGCCTTGAAGGTGCATGAATAATGAGGAAATGAGAGAGGTTTGGCCAGCTCTCTTTGGTGGTGAAGGAGTGAAGATTAAAACCATAAATCAAGAGATTTAGGCAAGGGAGTAAGTATGGCACAAATTTGGCAGCGTAACTTTACTCAAATTAATCTTCAAAATACAAGGTGTAGGCTCCTCCTTTTATAGGCTAAGGAGGACCATAATGCAACCCTAATGCTAGCCAAATGAAATGTAAATGTGAAGCACATGGGCCACATGGAAAGTGTGAGCACATGGGGAGGGGTGTGTCTAGTTTGTAAGTTCACCCCCTCCATGGGCTTTCTAGAATAGTGGGAAGGTTAACTTCTCCTTAATTCTAATGTGCAGAAAAATAAACATTTGTCCACATGGCTATGCTATTTACACCCCAATTAAAGCTAAACTACATTTGATGGGCCTTCACGGAATATGTGCTAGTATGCCACTCTCCCATTCATAGCTTTGATCCAAGTCTTCTTGTCCTAGACGCTTCTAGCTTGGCCTTCTCGTCCTAGACGCTCCTAGCTTGGTCTTAGACGCTCTTGACTTGGCTCTTGCCTTTCATGGAAGGTTGTGCTTGGCCCTCTTCCATCATCCCCTCCCTCTTGAAAAAGGATTTGTCCTCAAATCCCTTGCTTTGTCTTCAACTAGGGGGATGGATGGGGCTGGATGGTGTCCATCATCTCCTCCTCCTTTGAGAAGATCTATCCTCAGATCTACAGATTTGATCTCGGATAGCAGCCTATTGTTTCGACAAGGCTTGTCCTCCCGGATCAAACGTCCACCTATGGAAATCATCAAACAAAGTAAAGGTGTTAGTGTGAGCAATTGGAGAGAACTTAATTGTATGAAGTTGCCATTTTTGTTTTTCTTTTGTTTTTGGCAACTTTGTACAATATTTCTCTTTTGATGGTTGTATGTGTTCTCTAATCCTCTTATGTATTTGAAAATTTTCAATATTGGTTACCTTTTCCTTAGGCACAATACCTTTAGGAAAGGGTAACAACTTAAAAAGCGAAAGAGGATTAAGTCCACATGCAATTTCAAATGTAGAAATATTAGTAGTCTTGTGGACTACTCCATTGTATGCATGCTCAAAAGGATACTCATCCCAAGAATTGTGATTGTCTTTCATGATTTCTCTAGGCATAGTAAAAAGAGCTATGTTTTCAATTTTATTTTGACCATTCTTTTGAGGATAAAAATTTGAAGAGTACAACTTAATTTCAAGTTTTTCTAAAAGATTCCTCAAATGATGGTTTTCAAATTTTGGAGCTCTATCCAATACTATGCTTGAAGATAAACCATGAAGACTTGTCACTTCTATATAGAAGAGATTATCCATATCCATAAAAATGGAATCAAAACCTTTTGTTGTCCTAGGAAGCTCTAAGATAAAATTGAGGTTTATGTCTTCCCAAGGATCATTTGCAAAAGGTAAAGGAGTATAGAGTTCGTGAGACATCACCTTAGGTGTATTTTTAAAACAAGAAATGTATCTAGGGTAATGTCTTTGAACATCTTTTCTCATGGGTGACAAAAGTTTTCCTTTTAAAAGCTCTAGAGTTTTATCAACTCTAATTTGGTCCATGAGTTCTCCTTCATGAAGAATTTTTCTCTTATGTGTAAAGATAGTCTCGTTGTTACAACCATTGTTTATGAGAAGTTGCACACTTGGCAATGGTTGTCTCAATAGGACATGACAAGTTTCTTTAGGCACTACTTCACATAAAAATTTGTTTTTGTAGATGCTTGTAAATAACTTGACATTCACTTGGTGATATCCTAGCACATATGAGAAATAATCCACTTTATCTTTATCTATGCAAGCTTCTTTTAAAGACTCTTTTTTTGTTACTATGCTTGCAAGTGTTCCTTTACAAAAGGAAAGGCTAGGTTGTTCAACAAGACGCATATTTTCAAAGGTATTTTTAAATCTTTTGTCTTGTTGAATGACCTTGTGAGAAGGAACACTATTCTCCCACGCCTTTTGTTTCTCAAGGGTCTTCTCATGCTTTTCTTTTTCTTTTTCTTTTTCTTTAGCTTCCCTTTCGGCTTCCTCTCTTTTCTTTTGTATCTTTCTTTCCTTTCTTTCTTTATGGGAAGCAAACAATTTTTCTACCCTCATTTCCCAATCTAGGTAAACTTCTACATTGTCCTTACCATAGAAATGTGGTAGGTCTACCCTTACTTCCCTTGGGGCTTCTTCCTCTCTTTGCCTAAGTCTTCTAGGTGGTGGTTGGTAATACTCATGGTTTCTAATGCTTACCTCTCCTAGAGACTCTTGGAGTTGAGAATGAGATGCATGTGAATGAGATTTTTTTGAATTTTGTGATTTCTCTTCCCTTGCTCTAGCCAATTCATTGATTTTAGATTCATTTTCCAATTGTCTATATGAAAGATGTTGTACATCCTTGGCAAGTTGTTTCAAAAGAGATTTTATGGACCTTACATCACTTTCAATGGACTTGGAAGAGTGGATAGACATGACTAGAACTTTGTGTATAGAAATGTTTTACTTTTAAGAAAGAAGAGGAAAGTTAATGAAGGTAGCTTTCCAGGTAAGAGAGGTGAGTCACAATGGACTACTTAAATACCAAGTCTTGCCTTAGCCAAAAACTATCCCTCCAAAACCTTTACACAAGTCCTTCTTTAGGTAAAACACTTAGAACACAATGAGGATGAAGAAATCAAATTTTTAATGCAAGAAAACAATGCAAGCTATCAAAGCCTTAAACAAGATTAAACAAGAAATTAACGAAGTGATTAAAGCAAGTTGGTTCAATTAAAGCAATTAACAAAAACAAATTAAGCTAGACGGCCCTAGGTGAGGCTTCTTGGACACTTGGAGCCCTTGAAGACACACTCATCGACTAATTGCGTGATTAACAAGTAATTAACACAAGCAAGATTGCAAAGAAATTAAATGACACTCCCTTTGTTGCTTTTACTATTTGCACCCCTTTTGTTGTTCTTCTAGTTGCACCCCTTTTGTTACTCTTCTACTTGTTGGGCCTTCCAAAGTGTGTGGTGTATTTGTAGTATGGTGTTTGTTGCTGCCCTTTGCCTTTGTTCCTCTTGGAATTAGGTCAATAAAATCTTCAATCCAGCACCTATTAAGCAAGCTAGACTCCCCTCAAGTCAAATTCTCACTCAACAAGTACCAATTGATATTTAATCCACCAACAAGCTTAGAGGCCAAAGAAAGAAAGCAAGAAACAAATTAATTTGAAAAATAGTACCACACAAATGGAATTTAAATGTGACACAACTAGAAAGAGTTCAAATGAAATTAGACAATCAAATAAAAGGTACTCAAATAATGGATGGCACACAAAAAGGAACCTAGGAATAGCACTAGATTTGATTTAAAAACCAAAAAACAGCACCATAGAAAAGCACAAATTGTTGTGGTCCAGAAAGCGTATCTTTAAAAGATTTATGCTGAGCTGACCCTTTTGTATTTGCTTCTGAAAATTGAGACACAATCAGAACAAGATCTTAACAAACTTTTGGTGTTGGTTTCACTCCAAAAGCATGTACCAATTAATTTTGGTAAATTTTATAAAATCAGTGCTCAGAGCTGCCAGCTGGAACGTCAGGATTGCACACTTTTTTTGTAATATTTATCTTTTTTTTTCTATTTCTTCTTTTCAGATGGTTCTTTTTTTGTCCTTTTGCTAACACCTCAAATTTGTGAAATCCAGAGGCTCAGAAATTTTTGATGATGTATGTAATTTTCATAAGACAAAACAGTCAGCACAGAAATGTGAAAACAGGGGTTCTGAAAACTGCAATAAAAAACAGAATGATATACCTCAAAAACACAATGGAGTTAATATGATGGAATTTGTGTGGATCTAACACACAAATAAGAACTCAAACTAAAATTAAAAATGCACCAAAGGATCAACATAAAACAAATTTCAGATCAAACATTCAGACCAAAAACAAGAAACAAATAAATCAAAAAGAGTACTACTAGGATTTGATGACAAATATGGAAACACATGACTTAGACAAAACTTATGGATTCATAAAATTAAAAGACTCAAGAACATCATATGATCCAAATGAAATTTCAAGCAAGACTCAAATACCTAAAAATAAAAACAGCAACACAAATGTACTGACCAGTCCTCGGACATCAGCTGGGTCCCACAGCATGAGTCAAAGCCACGTGGAATAGACCACAGAGAGGGGTGATGGGTCATCAGCCTACAGAGAAGGGTGATGAGTCATCAGCCTACAGAGAAGGGTGACGAGTCATCAGCCTACAGAGAGGGGTGACGAGTCATCAGCCTACAGAGAGGGGTGACGAGTCATCAGCCTACAGAGAGGGGTGACGAGTCATCAGCCTACAGAGAAGGGTGATTAGTCATCAGCCTATAGAGAGGGGTGATTAGTCATCAGCCTACAGAGGAGGGTGATGAGTCATCACCCTACAGTGAGGGGTGATGAGTCATCGGCCTAGAGAGACGGGTGAGTAGTCGTCAGATTACCAGGATGGGCGGAGGTGTCATCGTCACTCAGCAGGTCGAGGCCCGAGACCATGGCTGAGGAGGTTCTCGAGAGAGTTTCTGTCCATGGCCTCCAAGACAGCTCTGCCAGGCATTTGAGCGAGCGACCTTTGGAGCAGAGAAGGCAGCTCTGGGGCAGAAGGCATCGGACCAGAAGAAGGAGCACTCTCCCCACCCCCCTCAAGTGTTAGGATTGGCTCAGGAGGGGAGGAGGCGCTGGGAGGGTGCTCCCTAAAGGAAGAAGGTTGCCCTTCTGTGGCAGAAGAGACCTCTGCAGCTGTCTCCACCCTTTTCCTTTTAAAGACGAGGCCGGAGCAGGTGTCCTCGTCGTCAGAAACCTCCACAGGGGCTGCCCTCTTGGAGTTTTCAGCGATGGGTTCCAGGGCAACCCCCGCGGGTGATGACGGACCTGCAGGGGCTGAACCGCTAGCATTGCGACGATTCAGCACATCTGCCAGCCTCTTCTTCTTATCGGCGCTGAGCACCATGCCTGCAGTGAATTCGAAAGTGTTAGAAAGGCGAAGTATTGAACAGATAAATGCAAGATGAAGCAGATAAATGCAAGATGAAGCAGATAAATGCAAGATACCAAGGTATACGCTGAGAGTCTCAGCATCATACTCATGCCTAATCAGCTGGGTGGAGTCAAACACCACCCCCCAGCTGGAAATGGTTTGGCAGAGTTCTTGATCGGGAACCATCAACTCCTCGAGCTTGCGTGGCTTCTTGAACTTCAACTCCCCCACCCAGTATAAGGGAAACCCATCAAGCATGGTGGGGTCGTAGGAGCTGCAGCAGACTCTGAAGAACTTTCCCTTGAAGTTCTTGTATGATTGTGAGAAGAGCGTTAGCAGGACTCTCCCTGCCACCCCATTCAGGCTCACCCAAAGCCTCTTACCGGGGCTCTTCGCCTCGAAAAAGTAAAGGAAGACGTCGACGGAGGGGGTGAACCCTAGATTATTGCATAGAATGGAGAACGCCCTAATAAAGGCCCAACTGTTGGGGTGCAGTTGAGCGGGCGCCACGTTTAACTCTGTGAGCAAAGCCCTTTCAAATCCTGTGAAGGGAAGACGGACTTTGACTCTTTTGAAAATGGTGGCGTAGAAGAAGAAGAAGGGTTCCCCATTGCTGCAACGACTATCAGCGCATACGGGCTCATTTACTGTACAGGGGCGCACAGAGACGTACGCGTCTGTTTCCCTACCGAAGACGCGTCCTTTAATCTCATTCTCATCATCTCGGTGCTTGCGGAGATCGTCGCAGGATGTGAGTTTGGAGGTCTCTGCAAGAAGATCCTCAAAAGCCCAGGGGTAGAGGGCTTTGTAATCAACCGCTACTGTTGGAGGAGGGTTGGAGGTGGTTTTGGTTCTGGCCATCTCGAATCTAAACAAATGAGAGGCAGGAAAAGAAGAAAGACTCAGAAGAAAGCAATGGCAGACGAAGACTCAAAGGTGGAATGAACCCAGGAAAGAAGAGCAAAACCCTAGAATGTATAATCCGCACGCAGGCCCGTAAACAGTTACAGCATACCGTATGGATGATCAAGTTCACATTATAAAGAAGGAGAAGTCATAAAAATCATACCTTTGATTGATGAAGAACGGAGAAGTGTGAAGGATCTATTGGGAGGAAGAGAGCGTGCGCTGGAAGTTAGAATATGCAAAGGTGAGAATGCAAAGTGATGAAACAGTGAAGTGGCGCGAGGTTTTGAAGAGGTTTAACGTAGCCCTAGGGAGCGTAAACGTTATGAGTCTCCAACCGTTGATACGGCCACGTGTTCGCAGATGGGAGGGGGTTGGTGAAGCGTCTTCTCAGCGTACTGTTCATGTACTTGCGCGCAGAGCCACGTAGGCCACCCAAGACAATGACCTAGTCCCTACGCTGAAACAGGTTAACAGCTCGAGACTGGGGGGGCTTGTGTACCGATCAGTCCTCGCCTATTACTTAGTCTCTTCGCTGAAACAAGTTAACAGCTCGAGACTAGGGGGCTTGTGTACCGATCAGTCCTCGCCTATTACTTAGTCTCTTCGCTGAAACAAGTTAACAGCTCGAGACTGGGGGGCTTGTGTACTGACCAGTCCTCGGACATCAGCTGGGTCCCACAGCATGAGTCAAAGCCACGTGGAATAGACCACAGAGAGGGGTGATGGGTCATCAGCCTACAGAGAAGGGTGATGAGTCATCAGCCTACAGAGAAGGGTGACGAGTCATCAGCCTACAGAGAGGGGTGATGAGTCATCAGCCTACAGAGAGGGGTGACGAGTCATCAGCCTACAGAGAGGGGTGACGAGTCATCAGCCTACAGAGAGGGGTGACGAGTCATCAGCCTACAGAGAGGGGTGACGAGTCATCAGCCTACAGAGAAGGGTGATTAGTCATCAGCCTATAGAGAGGGGTGATTAGTCATCAGCCTACAGAGGAGGGTGATGAGTCATCACCCTACAGTGAGGGGTGATGAGTCATCGGCCTAGAGAGATGGGTGAGTAGTCGTCAGATTACCAGGATGGGCGGAGGTGTCATCGTCACTCAGCAGGTCGAGGAGTCCTCGGCGACAGAGTGTGGCGAGGTGACATCGGCCTTGGGTGATTTGAACAGCGTGAACAGAACAGCTAAGATTGGTTCCAAGAGTGGGCCAATGACCAGTTAAATACCCAGAGTTAGGGAGAGGCCTGGATCACGAAGTGCCCATGCGGGTAGCAGGGAGAGCACAGTTGGGTGTAGAGTCCTGAGGGGACGAGTACTCACCAGAGCTAGGGTCTTCCCAGTAAAGCTACATGCATGGCACGTAAACAGTGAAGGCACTCTCAGAACAGGTGGCCCCAGAGACTAGGTGCATAAGGAGGCATCCAGGTGGTCACCCTGTGAGAGTTTGCACTCCAGAGAAGGAAACCTTATGTGCTAGATTACCCTAAGATTGGGTGATAGCGGCGCAAGGGTATTCCAGTAAACCCTAAATATGGCTAGTAGCGCAGTGAACCCTAATTAGGGTTAGCGGTGCTGTAAACCCTAGACTATATAAGGGACAGTAAAGACTTCACAAAGGTACGCAGTTTCTAGACCTAAACACAGACAGAGAAACTTATACACTTGGTGTGCTTGCCCTATACTGACTTGAGCGTCGGAGTGCAAACGGCCTCTAGGGCGCCCCCTTTCTCTTTTGCAGGTGCAGATTGCTTCGAAAGGACCAAGCACATAACAACGTGAGGAAGGAGGCGTGTGAGTGTCGTGAGTCAACCGACAGGCGGGTCAGCCGGCAAGAACAACAAATATATCAAGAATCCTACACAAAATTGAAAATAGATGTTCAAGCACAAGTTTGAACAAACCCACCAAATGAAATGAATAAACAAGCATTCAAATCATATTAAAACACAAAAAACAGCAAGACAACTTGGAATAAAGATGAACAACTTGGAGAAAAGAAGAACTCAAAAAGAAAATGAAAAGAGATACTCATCTTTGAAGAACCATATCTCTAGATACCAAATGATGGCATTCCTATGAGCTCTTCTTTGGATTTTGGAGTTCCTTGGTGATGATGGATGCGGAAGCTTATGGAGGAGGTGAGCAAGGCCTTCCAAGGAAGCATGGGTGCCTTGAAGGTGCATGAAGAGTGAGGAAATGAGAGAGGTTTGGCCAGCTCTCTTTGGTGGTGAAGGAGTGAAGATTAAAACCATAAATCAAGAGATTTAGGCAAGGGAGTAAGTATGGCACAAATTTGGCAGCATAACTTTACTCAAATTAATCTTCAAAATACAAGGTGTAGGCTCCTCCTTTTATAGGCTAAGGAGGACCATAATGCAACCCTAATGCTAGCCAAATGAAATGTAAATGTGAAGCACATGGGCCACATGGAAAGTGTGAGCACATGGGGAGGGGTGTGTCTAGTTTGTAAGTTCACCCCCTCCATGGGCTTTCTAGAATAATGGGAAGGTTAACTTCTCCTTAATTCTAATGTGCAGAAAAATAAACATTTGTCCACATGGCTATGCTATTTACACCCCAATTAAAGTTAAACTACATTTGATGGGCCTTCACGGAATATGTGCTAGTATGCCACTCTCCCATTCATAGCTTTGATCCAAGTCTTCTTGTCCTAGACGCTTCTAGCTTGGCCTTCTCGTCCTAGACGCTCCTAGCTTGTCTTAGACGCTCCTAGCTTGGTCTTAACGAAATCAATCAAATACAACGAAAACGGCGGTCTCCATACATAAACCGGCGATCTCCTAACAGAAGACCCCAAGACAGGCGATCTGCTATCAGGACATAAATCCGGCAATCACCACCAAGAGATAGAAACAGGCGATCTCTTCCCCGGCGACCACTCACTAAGGAGCTCTACTTCCTGGAAGATCATTTGCTCCCGTGTAAAAATTACACGATCATCACAGTTTTAAGAGAAAAACAGCCATAGAGCAGAACACGCAGGGTAAGCTATATATTTTAAAGAGAGTTTAAATATGAACATAAAAATCAGAATAAAACAAATTCAAGATACCCACATAAAACTATAAAGTTTCTCATTCCCTTCACCTGATCGCCAAGAAATCACACACTTTACAATATTTGCACAGAGTCATTCTATTTCACAAACTGCATCAAGTGTCTATCAATTTCAAGGTCCCTCATTTCTCACGTCAGACTACCACTGACTCAGCACACAAGACACTTGACACTACTTCCGGAAGACTCGTGCATTGATTAGACTCAGAGATTTGCACCTGTCATACTAAACAGCTGTAATGTTTCCCCAGCTATGCCCATCAACACAATCTCGATCTCAAGTTCATCATTCTCACAGTATGACAGGGTTAATCCATGGAACAGGCCGAGCTCGTTCTTTTTCACACGACTCACCCATTCATATGAACCTCCTTCGACTCTCACCAACTGAGTAACTTCCTCTATATGATTCCATTATCTCAGCAGAGTCAGGATATCTCCTTAGGAATCACCGATCAATGCACATCCTACACGATCTTACACGGTATTTTCTTTCCTGAAAATACTATGCCTTGATCCCACATTCACCACATTCAACACATCATGTAACACTTAAAGGAATGATTTCAATCACAGCAAAACTCACTCCAAGGTTCTTATTTTCGAATATCTCATTTAAATCTCAAACAGTTTCAAAGCAACACCAAAAACAGGGAGTTCCCAAACAACGCCAAAACCGGCGATCTGGTTCAAAAACAAGGTATTTCGAAGTCTGTATATAAAACCGGCGACCACGTCGCCCAAACACATAGAACAGAGCATTCACGAAGATGAAAACGAAACCGGCGACCACGTCGCCCTCACTTCAGAAACAGCTAATCTATGGCTTGTATTGAAAATGAAGGCTAGCTTCCCTTACCTGGACTTGCGCAAAACACCAGGAGCTCCGAAACCCAACGAAGCTTAAAGAATACCTTGGCTCTGTTTTTGCGTCTGGTTTGAAGGACTTGCAGAGAACCTCCCAGGTGCTCTAATGGTGGTCGTCGCTCGTCGTACTCTTGTGTGAAGGTGCCAGAATCGCAGTGCGAAGGAGAGAATGGAGGAGAAGGGAGGTAAACTCACTCTTTTGCTTTTGAACAACTGCAACGTTCCCCTCTCTCAGAAGTGGGTTTTTTTTTGCATCTTAAACCAGCTTGTCCACAAAAGCAGCTGCCACCACCCACTCTGCAGAGAAGTCTGAGTGTACGTTTCTCTGAACAGTACGACCACGTTTGTCTCTTGCGCATGCCAACCACTTCCTGAACAGTACGACCGCGAGTGTCTCCTGCGCATGCCAACATTCTGATGTCACTATTCTGAATCATCCTTTTTGTCTACGTGGCGTACGTGCAGGACGTTCCATGCTGGGAGTCTGGGTCCCACCTTCTCTGTGTGCAACTCGACATCGCGCGATAACCTTTCACCGATGACCTCTAGCGCGAAGACTATCCACCGATGACCTCTCGCGCGAAGACTATCCACCGATGACCTCTCGCGCGAAGACAATCCACCGATGACCTCTCGCGCGAAGGCTATCCACCGATGACCTCTCGCGCAAAGACAATCCACCGATGACCTCTCGCGCGAAGGCAATCCACCGATGCCTCATCCTGGCGGACGACCGATGTCTCCCCCTGGAAGATGCCCGCATGCCTCGCGCCCTGATGATGCCCGCATGCATCGCGCCCTGGCGACGTCTGCATGCCTCGCGCCCTGATGATGCCCGCATGCATCGCGCCCTGGCGACGTCTGCATGCCTCGCGCCCTGGCGATGACGTGTAGTCTAGGCGACCGGCGATTATGTACTAACAAGGAAATCTTATAATCTTCTAAACTACACTTTCCTTCCTTTTTTATTTTAAATAAAAACATACTTAGAATTCATTTAAAATATATCCTTTTATTCCAATTTAATTTTTCAGGTCCTTACATTCTCCCCATTAAGAAAAATTTTCGTCCCCGAAAATTGAATTACAAGGAAAAGAGGTATGGATAAGCTTCTCTCATGGGTTCTTCTAACTCCCAAGTTGAATCCCCCGATCTCTCATCCCACACCACTTTCACCATGTCGATGGTCTTGCCTCTGAGTTGTTTACTTTGCCGATCGTCAATCCTGACTGGTTTTGCTTCAAAGGACAAGTCATCCCTGATCTGCACATCGTCTACTTCCAGCACATGACTAGGGTCTGCCATGTACTTCCTCAGCTGTGATACGTGAAAGACATTGTGCAGATTCGCTAGATGGGGAGGTAGGGCGATCTCATAAGCCACTGGACCAATCCTTCTCAAGATCTGATATGGTCCCACGAACTTAGGGGACAACTTCTTTGACCTGATTGCCCGTCCTACACCCTTGGTTGGTGTCACCTTCATGAACACGTGGTCTCCAGCAACAAACCCCAAAGGCTTTCTCCTCTGATCTGCATAGGACTTCTGCCTACTTTGAGAAGCTTTCATTCTGCTTTGTATCTGTTGCACTTTCTCGGTCGTCTGCTGAATCAACTCTGGCCCAACCAAGACTGCTTCGCCCTCCTGGTACCAACATAAGGGAGTTCTGCATTTCCTCCCATACAGGGCTTCATATGGTGCCATCCCAATACTGGCGTGGTAACTATTATTATAGGTAAACTCCACCAGCGGCAACACCTCATCCCAACTTCCCAATTGATCCAAGACGCACGCCCTCAGCAGATCTTCCAAGGACTGGATCGTTCTTTCTGATTGACCATCTGTTTGGGGATGATATGCAGAGCTCATCCTCAACTTAGTTCCCAAGCACTCTTGTAAGGTCTGCCAAAACCGTGAAGTGAACCTGGGATCTCTATCTGAAACGATGCTGGAAGGCACTCCATGCAACCTCACTATTTCTTGGATGTATAACTGTGCCAGCTTGGCCATAGGCATCTTCATATTCACTGGAAGAAAGTGGGCACTCTTCGTCAGCCTATCAATGATGACCTAGATTGCATCATGACCCTTTACCGACCTGGGTAAATGGGTGACAAAATCCATGGCGATGCTGTCCCATTTCCACTCAGGGATATCCAGTTGCTGTAACAACCCGCCAGGTCTTTGATGCTCTACCTTCGCCTTCTGACACGTTAAGCAGGTTGCAACATACTGGGCGATGTCTCTCTTCATGCCCGACCACCAAAATGACTCCTTCAAGTCATGGTACATCTTGTTCAAGCCTGGATGGAGGTTAAGGCGACTCTTATGACCTTCATCTAGGATCATTTTCTTCAACTCTCCATTTGCAGGGATGCAAATTCTGCCATTAAATCTCAAGATCCCATCATCGCCCATCACAAAGTCTCTAGCCTGATCTGTCCCTAGCGACTCCACAGTACGCTTCAGACTAGGGTCCTCCAATTGCCTATCCCTTAACATCCCAAGGAAGTCATTAGTTATAGCCAGCTTACTACAACTAATGTGATTTACGTGAAATTCTACCCCAAGGTTTAAGTCTCTGAACTGCTCGATCAGTTTCTGTTCTTCCATCATCATGGTGGCTACTTGTATTGATTTTCTACTCAAAGCATCTGCCACTACATTGGCCTTCCTTGGATGATACATGAGTTGAAAATCGTAGTCCTTTAGAAACTCCATCCACCTTCTTTGCCTCATGTTTAGTTCCTTCTGATCGAACAGGTATTTCAGGCTCTTATGGTCACTGAACACCTGGAACCGAGCTCCATATAAATAGTGCCTCCAGATCTTCAAGGCAAATACTACAGCTGCCAACTCCAAATCATGCGTAGGGTAGTTTCTCTCATGAACCTTGAGTTGCCTTGAAGCATATGCAACCACTCTTTTCTCTTGCATCAAAACACATCCCAAACCCTGATGTGAAGCATCACAGTAGACGTCAAAAGGTCTTCCTACCTCTGGGATCACCAGCACTGGAGCACTGGTCAACCTCTCCTTTAGTTCCATGAAGCTCTGTTCACATCGGTCGGTCCAAGCAAAAGGTTGGTCCTTGCGGGTCAGCTGTGTTAAAGGAGCCACTACCTTGGAAAAGTCCTCAATAAACCTCCGATAGTAGCCCGCCAACCCCACAAAGCTCCTTATCTCGGTGACTGTCTTAGGACGTTCCCACTGCAGCACTGCCTCTACCTTGGCTGGATCCACCGAGATCCCCTGGGCAGATATCACGTGTCCTAAGAAGTTGACTTCCTTCAGCCAGAACTCACACTTAGAGAACTTGGCATAGAGTTGCTTCTCCCTCAGTATCCCCAATACTGTCCTCAGGTGTTCCTCATGCTCTTCCTCGGTCCTTGAATAAATGAGTATGTCGTCTATGAAGACCACCATAAACTTATCCAAGAAAGGGCGAAAAATCCTATTCATGTAGTCCATAAACAGAGCTGGAGCATTGGTTACTCCAAACGGCATCACCACATACTCATAGTGCCCATACCGAGACCTAAAAGCTGTCTTTTGAACATCTTCAGCTTTTACCAAAATTTGGTGGTACCCCGATCTCAGATCAATCTTGGAGAACACCGAGGCCCCATGTATGTTGATGGAAGAGGCCTAAGCTCAGGCCCAACAACTAGGTCCATGGCAAAGAGGATTCAAGAAGAGTGGGACTCTGCTACTGATGGCAGAGAAACTTTTCTCTACATATTCAAAGACCCTTCAGAGGACTACAAGGAGTAAAGCCCAAGCCATGGGAGCTGAGCATAAATTAATTTTAGTTTATTTATAATTTCAGTAGAGTAGGGTTCATTTAGCACAATCGGGGGTGTATTTAACAATTTAGCTTGTACCTAGGCCTTTTAGGGTAGGAATGTAGCCCTACCTTCTAGAAGCATGCTAAGGGGCTGCATTGACCTTTAGTCAACACCCTAGCAGCCCCCTCTTTTATGTATTCCCCATCCTACCCTTGTTCCTTACTCTCCAAGGCACCATCTCCTATAAATAGGGTGCTTTGGCTCATGTTTTTTTAAGATCAATTTATATGAGTAAATGCTGCCAAAATTATGCTAGCTTCTACTCTTTGTCTAGTCTCTCTAGGTTAGAAACTTTGATCTTCATCTTCACCTTCCTCCAAGTGATTTGGCCTAACCTATCACTCTCCATACCTTTCATGCACCTACAAGGAACCCATAGCTCTATATGAGTCATCCTTGACCCATATCATCCATAGCTTCCACCACCTTTTTACCTCATATTTTAAGAAGAACAAATGGTCATGAAGAACAACCCATCATTTGGTATCTAGAGCTTTGGTTCTTCAAGAGATAAGTGTTCTCTTCATTTTATTTTTTGAGTCTTCTTTATTCCATGTTGTTCATCATATCCTTAAATGTCTTGCTGTTTTTAATTTCTTTTTAAGTTGGTGTTGCTGTTTTTAAATTTCTATTTGGTATTTTTGGTTCAACTTGATCTTGAACTTCCATTTTCAAACTGTTTTAGGTTCCTTTTGTGTTGGCTGTTCTATTTTTATTTTATTTGAGTCTTATTGATGTTTTTAATCGGTGCAAACTGTTTGTGGTTGAGTCATTTTGATTTTTGAATCCATACAAGTTTTGTCAAAGTCATGTTCATCCTACAATGTCATAAATTCCAAGTTGTGCCTTTTATTGTTGATTTGGTTGCTTGATTTTGTTTTGAGTGCAGTTTATATTTCTGGTTTTGAAGCTTTGGTGCCTTTTATATTTTCATATTTGAGTTCATACTTGTGTGTTAGTTCCATACAAGTTCGTATCCAATCATTTCCATTGTGTTTTTGAAGTTTCTTTACCGTTTTCTAATTTCAAGTTAGGATTTCTCTGTTTTCACTGCTACTGTGCTGGCTGGAATCGTTCCCAGAAATTACATTTGTTGGTAAAAAATTCTGAAATTTTGGATTTGAGTAGTTTGATGTGTTAAGAAAAAGTGAAAAAAAGAAGCACATCAAAATTCAAAATACAAAAAAAATGATAAATGAAATACGAATAGAGTGCAAAAATCCTGACTCTGAAAAAACGCTGACGCGGCAGTGATTTCGGAAAAATTATTACAATTATTTGACTCACTGTTTTGGTGAAATTCCAACGCCTATATTGAGCTAAAACATTGAAGTTTCTGTGGTTAAAATTTCAAGCTCAAATTTGAAGTATTCTGTCCAGCATAAAATTGGAAAGTTGTGAAAAAATTTACACAAAAAATTCTGTAGTGCTGTTTTGGTTTTATTCATCTATTCTAGTTCCATTCACTAGGATTCCACTTTGTGTGCTACCTTTTTCTTGTGTGCCTTAATTTTTTGCTTGTCAAATTTTATTGAATACTCTTTCAAGTCTTGTCAAATATCAACTCCATTTGCAGTAGTCCTTGATTTTAAATTTGAGTTTTGTTGCTTTAAAACTTGCTTGACCTCTCTTTGGTGGATTTGAACTAAAAAGTGCTTTGGTGAGTGTGGAGCTAAAATTTTGTTTTGGTGAAAGCCATATCACTAAAGAGGAGCTGGATTAAAGATTTAAGGTTGAATAACCTAAGGAGACAAAGCAAGGGACAGCAGCAACCTCATTGAAAAATACACAAATATACACAAAGGAGCTACAAGTGAAGAAGTGCATAGAATAGGACTTTAAATTTTGTGCACCAAAATTTGTTAACCTAATTTCTTTGTATTTCTTTGAGTTGTAATTTGCAAGGACATTGATTAATTAGTGGATTAATACGTCTTAGACGGTGAGTGTGTCTTCAAGGTTCCAAAGTGCCAAGAAGCCTCACCTTAGGATTCGACTAGTTTTAAAAGCTTTCTAGATAGCAATTTTCATTTGTGTTTTATTGCTTTACATATAGTTTTTCTTGCATAAAATTTTGTTTTTATCTTTGATTGTGCTCTAAGTAAATTGCTTAGAGAAAGGTTTCTGAAAGTGTTGTGGGATAGTATCTGGCTAAGGAAAGGCTTGGTACTTAAGAGATCCTAGTGATCCACCTCCCTTTCCTGGGAAATTACCTACTTCACTCCACTTATCTTTCTTTTTGAAAATTACTTTTATCACAAACCCTAAACATGTCTACTCATTCTTCAAGTCATAGTGAAAGTGATAGAAAATCCACAAAATCTCTTTTGAAACAATTGGCTAGAGATTTTCAATCACTATCACTAAGACAATTGCAACATGAGGCTCAACTTTTGGAAGATAAAAAAGAAAGAGATGCCCATCTTGCACTTTTGGAAGAGGAGTTGAGAATTGTTAGAGAAAAAGATGAATACATTCGAAAATTAAAAAAATCACATGCATCACATGCATCTAGTTCTAGGTCAAGTGACTCACATGTTGAGGGGAGTCTGAGAGTAAATGATTATTATCAACCTCCACCTAGAAGAACTAGGAGAGAAAGCCACCCAAAAGAAACTAGGGTAGACTTACCTCATTTTTATGGAAAGGAAAATGTTGAAACATACCTAGATTGGGAAATGAAAGTAGAACAACTTTTTGCTTGCCATCATGTTAGCGAGGAAAGGAAAGTACCCTTAGCCACTTTAAGCTTTCAAGGAAATGCTATGTATTGGTGGACAGCCCTAGAGAGAGATAGGCGCCTCCACAGGGACCCTCCCATAGAATATTGGAATGACCTTAAGGGAGCCTTGAGACGCCGCCATATTCCTTCATACTATGATAGGGAGTTAATGGACAAGCTCCAAAGACTCCAACAGAAAAACATGAGTGTAGAGGAGTATAGGCAAAAGATGGAGCTCTACATGATGAGAGCCTCTATTAGGGAAGAAGCCACCACCACCATAGCTAGGTTCCTAAGTGGTCTCAATCTTGAGATAAGGGATAAAGTAGAACTTTTGCCCTACAGGGACTTGAATGATTTGATCCAACTTTGTATAAAAGTTGAACAACAAAATTTGAGAAAGGGATCAAGTCGCAAGGAGAGTTCTTACTCTAACTCTTATCCCAAGAGAGAGTATAGAAGAGAAAAGGAGGATAGTCTTTCAAAGGATAAATCCAAAGAAACTCCCAAGAGTGTAGGAAAAGATGTGTCTACCTCACAACCCCGCAGTAGAGACATCCAGTGCTTCAAGTGTCTTGGTAGAGGCCATATAGCATCCCAATGCCCAAATAGGAGAACCATGATCTTAAGAGGGAGGGATGAGTATAGCAGCCAAGATGAAGAGTCTAGTGGGGAAGAAGAGAAGGAAAGTAGTGAGGGGGCATATCCTTGTGAGGGAGAATTAATGATGATCAGAAGAACCCTCAACAATCAACCTAGTGTGAACCATGAAACACAGAGAGAGAACATCTTTCATACAAGATGCAAAGTTTCAGAAAACATTTGTTCTCTCATTGTGGATAGTGGCTCTTGCTGCAATTGTTGTAGCACTAGGATGGTTGAAAAGCTTAATCTACAATTAATACCTCATCCAAAACCTTACAAACTTCAGTGGATAAATGAAGATGGGGAATTAACTGTAGATAAGCGGGTAAAAATCAGTCTTTCTGTGGGGAACTATAAAGATGAGATTTTATGTGATGTAGTACCCATGGAAGCCTGCCACATCTTATTGGGAAGACCATGGCAATTTGACAAGAAAACCATCCATAATGGTCTTACCAACGAGATAACTTTTACCCATAGGGAAAAAAAGTTTGTACTTTATCCTTTAACACCTTCACAAGTGGTAAAGGACCAAGTACAAATGAAAATAAAAAGAGAAAATGAGAAAAAGAAAAAAAAAATAGGAAAACAAGAGAAAATCCTTAGGAACGATGTTGAGGCGTGGGAAAAGAGTGTTCCTTCCCACAAGGTTATTCAGAAAGAAGAAAAATTTGAAAGTAAAATTGAAAAGATACTTCTATCTGAACAACCTTCAGGCCTCCTTCTGTGTAAAGGAACACTTGCATGCACTGCCACACTTTCTGAAGTTTGTGAACTACCTCTTCAAGTCCAAAAACTTTTAAAAGAATTTGGTGATGTATTCCCTGAGGAAGGACCTATTGGACTTCCACCTGTTAGGGGTATAGAACACCAAATAGATTTAGTTCCGGGAGCTAGTTTACCAAATAGACCAGCTTACAGAACTAATCCGGAAGAGACTAAGGAGATAGAGTCACAGGTTCAGGATTTGTTGGAGAAAGGCTGGGTTCAAAAAAGCCTAAGTCCTTGTGCTGTACCTGTTTTGTTGGTTCCAAAGAAAGATGGCAAGTGGAGAATGTGTTGTGATTGTAGGGCCATCAACAATATCACCATCAAATACAGGCATCCAATTCCTAGACTTGATGATATGCTTGATGAATTGCATGGGTCTACCATATTTTCCAAGATTGACCTTAAAAGTGGATATCACCAAATTAGAATTAAAGAAGGTGATGAGTGGAAAACTGCTTTTAAGACCAAATTTGGACTATATGAGTGGTTAGTGATGCCTTTTGGACTCACTAATGCACCTAGCACTTTCATGAGGCTTATGAATCATGTCTTTAGGGATTGCATAGGTAAGTATGTAGTAGTCTATTTTGATGATATCTTAGTATATAGTCAAAGCCTAGAGTCCCACCTAAGTCACCTTAGGGAGGTTCTTTTAGTGCTTAGGAAAAATAGTTTGTTTGCCAATATAGATAAATGCACTTTTTGTGTAGATAGTGTAGTGTTTTTAGGTTTTATAGTAAACAAAAATGGGGTACATGTTGACCCCGAGAAAATCAAAGCCATCCAAGAGTGGCCAACCCCGCAAAATGTAGGAGATGTTAGGAGCTTTCATGGTCTAGCAAGTTTTTATAGAAGATTTGTTCCTAACTTCTCAAGTCTAGCTTCACCACTCAATGAGTTAGTAAAGAAAGACACTCCATTTTGTTGGACAGAGAAGCATGAGCAAGCCTTTCAAAGTTTGAAAGCTCAACTCACTAATGCACCCATTCTAGCTTTGCCAAACTTTTCAAAAAATTTTGAGCTAGAGTGTGATGCATCAGGAGTAGGAATAGGTGCTGTGTTGTTGCAAGGTGGGCACCCAATTGCATATTTTAGTGAAAAACTTCACGGTGCCACCCTCAACTACCCCACCTATGACAAAGAGCTTTATGCACTTGTGAGGGCCCTACAGACTTGGGAACACTATCTAGTTTCAAAAGAATTTATCATACATAGTGATCATGAGTCTTTGAAATATCTAAGGGGTCAACACAAGTTGAACAAAAGACATGCAAAGTGGATGGAATTTCTTGAGCAATTTCCATATGTTATCAAATACAAGAAGGGCAGTACAAACATTGTGGCTGATGCTCTCTCAAGGAGACATATCCTCTTTTCTAAACTTGGAGCCCAAATTCTTGGATTTGAAAACATACCTGAACTTTATAAAGAAGATCAGGATTTTGCACCCACTTTTGCTGAGTGCCAACATAGAGCACAAGGAGGTTTTTATGTTTCTGAGGGGTACTTATTTAAAGAAGGAAAACTTTGCATACCCCAAGGAACACATAGAAAACTCCTTGTAAAAGAATCACATGAAGGAGGACTCATGGGCCATTTTGGAGTTGATAAAACTCTTGAGCTTTTGAAAGGAAAATTCTTTTGGCCACACATGAGGAAAGATGTCCAAAGACATTGTCATAGATGCATTTCATGTTTAAAAGCTAAGTCTAAGACAATGCCTCATGGACTCTACACTCCTTTACCTTTTGCAAGTGCTCCTTGGGAAGATATAAGCATGGATTTCATATTAGGACTTCCTAGGACACAAAGAGGTTTTGATTCCATTTTTGTGGTAGTGGATAGGTTTAGCAAGATGGCTCATTTTATACCTTGCCATAAAGTGGATGATGCTAGCAACATCTCTAAGCTCTTCTTTAGAGAAGTGGTAAGACTACATGGTTTACCTAAGACTATAGTGTCGGATAGAGATCCTAAATTTATTGGCCATTTCTGGAGAACTCTCTGGGAAAAGCTAGGAACTAAGTTGAACTTCTCAACTTCTTGTCATCCTCAAACGGATGGACAAACTGAAGTTGTAAATAGATCTCTTTCCACTATGCTTAGGTCAATCATGAAAGGAAACCACAAATCTTGGGATGAGTACCTTCCTCATATTGAGTTTGCATATAATAGGGTAGTTCATAAAACTACTAATATTTCTCCTTTTGAGGCTGTGTATGGGTTCAATCCTCTTACTCCTTTGGATTTGTTACCTCTACCTAATCCACAAAATTTTGTGCATAAGGAAGGAGTAACGAAGGCTGAATTTGTAAAGAAAATGCATGAGAGGATTAAGAACCAAATACAACAACAAACAGAGAAATACATGAAACATTGCAATAAGGGGAAGAGAGAGATGATTTTTGAGGAGGGAGACTGGGTTTGGCTTCACCTTAGAAAAGATAGATTCCCTAATCAGAGGAAGTGTAAACTTAGTCCCCGGGGTGATGGTCCTTTCCAAGTTCTCAAAAGAATCAATAATAATGCATATCAAATTGACCTGCCTGAGGAATATGGAGTACATACTACCTTCAATGTTATGGATCTAACACCCTTTGCAGGTAGAGAAAATGAAGAGGCAGAAGCATGTGATTTGAGGACAAATCCTCTTCAAGAGGGAGGGGATGATGGAAGAGGCATAAGCTCAGGCCCAACAACTAGGTCCATGGCAAAGAGGATTCAAGAAGAGTGGGACTCTGCTACTGATGACAGAGAAACTTTTCTCTACATATTCAAAGACCCTTCAGAGGACTACAAGGAGTAAAGCCCAAGCCATGGGAGCTGAGCATAAATTAATTTTAGTTTATTTATAATTTCAGTAGAGTAGGGTTCATTTAGCACAATCGGGGGTGTATTTAACAATTTAGCTTGTACCTAGGCCTTTTAGGGTAGGAATGTAGCCCTACCTTCTAGAAGCATGCTAAGGGGCTGCATTGACCTTTAGTCAACACCCTAGCAGCCCCCTCTTTTATGTATTCCCCATCCTACCCTTGTTCCTTACTCTCCAAGGCACCATCTCCTATAAATAGGGTGCTTTGGCTCATGTTTTTTTAAGATCAATTTATATGAGTAAATGCTGCCAAAATTATGCTAGCTTCTACTCTTTGTCTAGTCTCTCTAGGTTAGAAACTTTGATCTTCATCTTCACCTTCCTCCAAGTGATTTGGCCTAACCTATCACTCTCCATACCTTTCATGCACCTACAAGGAACCCATAGCTCTATATGAGTCATCCTTGACCCATATCATCCATAGCTTCCACCACCTTTTTACCTCATATTTTAAGAAGAACAAATGGTCATGAAGAACAACCCATCATATGTGGTCCATCAAATCGTCAATTCTGGGTAGGGGGTACTTGTTCTTGATGGTCAACTTGTTCAACTGCCTGTAATCTATACACAGCCGAGACCCTCCATCCTTCTTCTTGACTAGGAGCACTGGAGCCCCCCATGGAGATACACTGGGTCTGATGAATTGTTTCTCCAGCAACTCTTCCACTTGCTTCTTTAACTCTACTAACTCGGCTGGTGCCATCCTGTAAGGTGCCATTGACACTGGTCCAGCTCCAGGTACCAAGTCAATAGAGAATTCCACTTCTCTCTTAGGGGGTAACCCAGGTACCTCTTCTGGAAATACATCCGTGAAATCTTTCACCACGTGTATTCTGCTTACGTCCCCTTCATTCTCCACTTCCAACCGAGCTAGCATCACGAAGCACCTCGCCCCTTCTTCCAACTCTGACCACCCGTGCTGAATTGATATCACCTCTGATTCTTGGGGGTCTGGAAACGCTACCTTCTGACTACCGCTGTAAGGACCTGTAAAATTGAATTGGAATAAAAGAGATATATTTTAAATGAATTCTAAGTATGTCTTTATTTAAAATGAAAAGGAAGGAAAGTGTAGTTTGGAAGACTCTGAGATCGCCTAGTAGTACATGATCGCCGGTCGCCTGCTACACATGGGCGCCAGGGCGCGAGGCATGCAGGCATCGCGCGGGCGAGAGGCATGCGGGCATTGCCAGGGCGCGAGAGGCATGCGGGCATCGCCAGGGCGCGAGGCATGCGGGAATTGCCAGGGCGCGAGAGGCATGCGGGCTTTGCCAGGGGGAGACATCGGTTGTTCGCCAGCGAGAGGTCATCGGTGGATTGTCTTCGCGCGAGAGGTCCTCAGTGCATAGTCTTCGCGCGAGAGGTCATCGGTGGATTGTCTTCGCGCGAGAGGTCATCGGTGGATAGCCTTCGCGCGATAGGTCATCGGTGGATGGCCTTCGCACGAGAGGTCATCGGTGGATAGCCTTCGCGGGAGAGGTCATTGGTGGATAGACTTCGCGCCTGTGGTCATCGGTGAAAGGTCATCGCGCGACGTCGAGTTACACACAGAGAAGGTGGGACCCAGACTTCCAGCATGGAACGTCCTGCATGCGCGCCACGTAGACAAGAAGAGTGGTTCAGAATAGTGACCTCAGAGTGTTAGCCTGCGCAGAGGCACGCTCAGTAGTACTGTTCAGCGAGTGGTTGGCCTGCGCAAGAGACAACTGTAGTCGTACTGTTCAGGGAAACGTACACTCAGACTTCTCTGCAGAGTGGGTGGTGGCAGCTGCTTTTGGTGGATAAGTTGGTTTAAGATGCAGAAAACCCACTGCTGAGAGAAAGAAACGTTGCAGCCTTCAAAGAGAGAAAGAGTGAGTTACCTCCCTTCTCCTTCAGTTGTCTCCTTCGCGCTGCGATTCTAGCACCTTCACATGAGAGTACGACGAGCGACAGCCACCATTAGAGCACCTGGGCAGTTCTCTGCAAGTCCTTCAACCAGACGCAAAAACAGAGCCAAGGCGTTCTTCAAGCTTTGTTGGGTTTCGGAACTCTAGGTGTTTGCGCAAGTCCAGGTAAGGGAAGCTAGACTTCATTTTCAATACAAGCCATAGTTTAGCTATTTCTGAAGTGAGGGCGACGTGGTCGCCGGTTTTCGTTTTCATCTTTGTAAAATGCTCTGTGCTATGTGTTTGGGCGACGTGGTCGCCGGTTTTAAATACAGACTTCGAAATACCCTGTTTTTGAACCAGGTCGCCGGTTTGGGCGATGTTTGCGAACTCCCTGTTTTTGGTGTTACTTTGAACTGTTGAAGCTTAAATGTGATCTTCGAAAATCTGAATCTTTGAAACGATCGTTGCTGTGACTTGAATCATTTATTTAAGGGCGGTATGATGTGTTGAATGTTGTGAATGTGGATCGAGGCATAGTATTTTCAGGAAAGGAAATACCCTGTAAGATCGTGTAGGATGTGCATTGATCGGTGATTCCTAAGGGGATATCCTGACTCTGCTGAGAAAATGGAATCACATAGAGGAAGTTACTCAGTTGGTGAGAGTCGAAGGAGGTTCATATGAATGGGCGTCTCGTGTGAAAAAGAACGAGCTCCGCCTGTTCTATGGATTAACCCTGTCATACCGGGAGAACTATTGACATTGAGATTATATATGCGCATGCTGTGTGGATTCACAGCAACCCTGTGTGGATTTCACAGTGGTATGGTATGACAGGTGCAGATCTCTGAGTCTAATCAATGCATGAGTCTTCCGGAAGTAGTGTCAAGTGTCTTGTGTGCTGAGTCAGTGGTGGTCTGACATGTGAAATGAGGAACTTGAAATTGATAGACACTTGATACAGTTGTGAAATAGAATGACTCTGGAAAATATTGTGAAATGTGTGGTTTCTGGGCGATCAGGTGGAGGGTATGAGCAACTCTAAGTTTTACATGGATATCTTGAAAGATGTTTTTACCTTGATTTTAATGTTCTTATTTAAACTCTCTTTAAAATATCTAGCTTACCCTGCGTGTTTTGGTGCTGTGGCTGTTCTCTTAAAACTGTGATGATCGTGTAATTGTTACACGGGAGCAGATGATCTTCCAGGATATAGAGCTCCTTAGTGAGTGGTCGCCGAGGAAGAGATCGCCGGTTTTCTACCTCTTGGTGGTGATCGCCGGATTTATGTCCTACTGCAAATCGCCTGTTTTGGGCCTTCTGTTACCAGATCGCCGGTTCATGTATGGAGATCGCCGGTCTTGTTGTATTTGGTTGAATTTCGTTTTAAATTTTGAAAACGTTTGACCTGGTTATGTATTTAACTCCCTAAGAGGAGCAACTTCATTTCTTGTATATATAATATCATGTACTCTTCAATATTATTTGTTTACCCTTATTTTCATTATACATGTATGTATGGTTTTATTTTGCGGGATGTTACAACCGCAGTCTATGAGAACGTGATTGGCAGCTAGCCAATCCATTCCCAGGATAACATCCAGGTCCTGAAGAGGTAGGCAGATCAAGTTCACTTTGAATCTGCGTCCCTCTACTATCACTGGACATTCGGGGCAAACTGTAGAGGTCGACACCTGTCTTGACGCAGGTGTAGAGACCAACAGTTCGAAAGGTAACTCCTTCACTAGAAGGCCCAACTCGGCTACACACAGGCTTGACACAAAGGAGTGTGTCGCTCCAGAATCAAACAAAGCTTTTACACCCCTACCAGCTATAAAACATATACCCTGCACGAGGTTACCTGACTAAGACGCCTCTGCTCCTGACATGGCAAACACTCTCCCTGTTGCCTGAGGTCTGCCCCCTTCGTTCCTCATCTGCTGAGAGCCACTGGGTTGGGTCGCCCCATTCCTGCTAGGGCACTCTCTAGCAACGTGTCCTGTCTTTTGGCAGGCAAAACATCTTCTCTCTGAAGTCTTCTTGAAGCATGCATTGGAGGCGTGTGGTCCACCACAATGGAGACACTTGTGTTTCCAAGGTTGCTGCTGCTGAAACTGGGGAGGCGCTGCTCCTGCCCGATGTGGTGGAGGTCTCGCATAGGGCTTGCTTTGTGGGTGCTGTGCCTTAGCTTTCCCACTGGAAGAACCTCTTGGGTGTGACCTGATCACCCGAGAATCACCCTTTTCCAGGGTCTCCACCATCTTCGCCTTTTCTACTAAGGCGTGAAATTCCCTGATGCACATCGGGGCTATGGTCCTCTTCAGCCCATGCTTCAGCCCTTCTTCGAACTTCCTACACCTCCAGGCCTCGGAGGTCGCCTGGGTATAGAATCGGGCGAGGTACTCAAACCGAGCAGCATAGGCGTTTACTGACATATCCCCCTGCTCCAACTTTAGGAACTCAGCTTCCCTCGCAAACTTGGCGTTGTCTGGGAAGTATTTCTCCAAGAACCTCACCCTGAAGCTCTCCCAATCCAATACATCTTCTCGGGCCTCCATCATCTGCTCAGCTCCCATCCACCAGAACTCAGCTTCTCCAGATAGCAGATAGGTGGCAAACAACAATTTCTTCTCTTCAGGGCAGGAGGTCGCCCTAAAGATTTTCTCCAACTCTCTGACCCACTAATCTGCCTGATCAGGGGTAGCATTCCCACTGAACTTGGGTGGGTTGTGCCTCATGAACTCGGTCAGTCCCATCTGTTCTTGAGGCTGACCGACGTGGGAGTTTATTTCAGCCGATCGAGCAGTTTCCCAGTGGTGCATCGCAGCTTGGTGATTCTGTGCCATCGCTGCATTCTGTTGTTGAATGGCAGTTGCCATCATCTCAATGGCCTTAGCAATCTGGCTCATCTCCGAAGAAGGTTGGGGAGGGGTAGAAGGTCTACGTGCCATCTCTCTTTGTTTCAGATTTTGAAACTATAGGTTTTCTATGTTCCCTACAACTACAAGAATGATATCGATAAGAAATCAATTCATTCAGGAGGTAACATATAGACCTTACAAAGGTCAGCATCTCAAAATCATTAAGAATTTGAGCTCATCAACAGAATCATAATACTTATAACTTCAAACAAAACACCAGAACAGTTACTGGTGTACAATCATCAATCCAAACAACCACTTTCAGGCAATTACAAGAGCACTCAATAAATCACACTAGAATTCAATGTAGGCTAAACATCAAACCTTTGGAATTAAGATTAAGAATCATCTCGATCCAGTTATGAGTGTGCACCCTCATTACTTTATCAAGATCCTCTCATTCTTAATACCAAGATTTTCAATTAGGGCATACATTCACTAAGGCACACACAAAATTTCAATACCAAAAACGTTTTGAAAACCTTTCACTATAGTTGTTATTTAAAACTCAAATAGATTTTATGAGCAGAAGAAACACAATGGATCCACAGCCCTCAGGTCATCCTAAGGACGAACTGCTCTGATACCATTAATGTAACATCCCGCCAAAAACTATTCATATTTATATAATGAAAATAAAGGTAAACAAATAATGTTGAAGAGAACATAATTATATATATATAAGTAATGAAGTTGCTCCTCACAGGGAGTTTAATACATAACCAGTCAAATGTTTTTCAAAACTTAACGAAATCAATCAAATACAACGAAAACGGCGGTCTCCATACATAAACCGGCGATCTCCTAACAGAAGACCCCAAGACAGGCGATCTGCTATCAGGACATAAATCCGGCGATCACCACCAAGAGATAGAAACAGGCGATCTCTTCCCCGGCGACCACTCACTAAGGAGCTCTACTTCCTGGAAGATCATCTGCTCCCGTGTAAAAATTACACGATCATCACAGTTTTAAGAGAAAAACAGCCATAGAGCAGAACACGCAGGGTAAGCTATATATTTTAAAGAGAGTTTAAATATGAACATAAAAATCAGAATAAAACAAATTCAGGATACCCACATAAAACTATAAAGTTTCTCATTCCTTTCACCTGATCGCCAAGAAATCACACACTTTACAATATTTGCACAGAGTCATTCTATTTCACAAACTGCATCAAGTGTCTATCAATTTCAAGGTCCCTCATTTCTCACGTCAGACTACCACTGACTCAGCACACAAGACACTTGACACTACTTCCGGAAGACTCGTGCATTGATTAGACTCAGAGATTTGCACCTGTCATACTAAACAGCTGTAATGTTTCCCCAGCTATGCGCATCAACACAATCTCGATCTCAAGTTCATCATTCTCACAGTATGACAGGGTTAATCCATGGAACAGGCCGAGCTCGTTCTTTTTCACACGACTCACCCATTCATATGAACCTCCTTCGACTCTCACCAACTGAGTAACTTCCTCTATATGATTCCATTATCTCAGCAGAGTCAGGATATCTCCTTAGGAATCACCGATCAATGCACATCCTACACGATCTTACACGGTATTTTCTTTCCTGAAAATACTATGCCTTGATCCCACATTCACCACATTCAACACATCACGTAACACTTAAAGGAATGATTTCAATCACAGCAAAACTCACTCCAAGGTTCTTATTTTCGAATATCTCATTTAAATCTCAAACAGTTTCAAAGCAACACCAAAAACAGGGAGTTCGCAAACAACGCCAAAACCGGCGATCTGGTTCAAAAACAAGGTATTTCGAAGTCTGTATATAAAACCGGCGACCACGTCGCCCAAACACATAGAACAGAGCATTCACGAAGATGAAAACGAAACCGGCGACCACGTCGCCCTCACTTCAGAAACAGCTAATCTATGGCTTGTATTGAAAATGAAGGCTAGCTTCCCTTACCTGGACTTGCGCAAAACACCAGGAGCTCCGAAACCCAACGAAGCTTAAAGAATGCCTTGGCTCTGTTTTTGCGTCTGGTTTGAAGGACTTGCAGAGAACCTCCCAGGTGCTCTAATGGTGGCCGTCGCTCGTCGTACTCTTGTGTGAAGGTGCCAGAATCACAGTGCGAAGGAGAGAATGGAGGAGAAGGGAGGTAAACTCACTCTTTCGCTTTTGAACAACTGCAACGTTCCCCTCTCTCAGAAGTGGGTTTTTTTTTGCATCTTAAACCAGCTTGTCCACAAAAGCAGCTGCCACCACCCACTCTGCAGAGAAGTCTGAGTGTACGTTTCTCTGAACAGTACGACCACGTTTGTCTCTTGCGCATGCCAACCACTTCCTGAACAGTACGACTGCGAGTGTCTCCTACGCATGCCAACATTCTGATGTCACTATTCTGAATCATCCTTTTTGTCTACGTGGCGTACGTGTAGGACGTTCCATGCTGGGAGTCTGGGTCGCACCTTCTTTGTGTGCAACTCGACATCGCGCGATAACCTTTCGCCGATGACCTCTCGCGCGAAGACTATCCACCGATGACCTCTCGCGCGAAGACTATCCACCGATGACCTTTCGCGCGAAGACAATCCACCGATGACCTCTCGCGCGAAGGCAATCCACCGATGCCTCATCCTGGCGGACGACCGATGTCTCCCCCTGGAAGATGCCCGCATGCCTCGCGCCCTGATGATGCCCGCATGCATCGCGCCCTGGCGACGTCTGCATGCCTCGCACCCTGATGATGCCCGCATGCATCGCGCCCTGGCGACGTCTGCATGCCTCGCGCCCTGGCGATGACGTGTAGTCTAGGCGACCGGCGATTATGTACTAACAAGGAAATCTTATAATCTTCTAAACTACACTTTCCTTCCTTTTTTATTTTAAATAAAAACATACTTAGAATTCATTTAAAATATATCCTTTTATTCCAATTTAATTTTTCAGGTCCTTACACCAATCTTCTTCTTCCATTCTTCTTCTTCCATTCTTCCACTTCCGATCTTCTTCTTCCATTCTTCTTCTTCCGATCTTCTTCTTCCAATCTTCTTCTTCCGATCTTCTTCTTCCATTCTTCTTCTACCAATCTTCTTCTTCCGATCTTCTTCTTCCATTCTTCTTCTTCCATTCTTCCACTTCCGATCTTTTCTTCCTTTTCTTCCACTTCCGATCTTCTTCTTCCATTCTTCTTCTTCCGATCTTCTTCTTCCATTCTTCTTCCTTCGATCTTCTTCTTCCGTTCTTCTTCTTCCGATCTTCTTCTTCCATTCTTCTTCTTTCGATCTTCTTCTTCTGTTTCTTCTTCTTCTGATCTTCTTCTTCTTCCTTTCTTCTTCTTCCAATTTTCTCCTTCCCTTCTTCTTCTTCGGATCTTCTTCTTCCATTCTTCTTCTTCCAATCTTCTTCTTCCATTCTTCTTCTTTCATCATCTTCTTCTTCCATTCTTCTTCTTTCAATCTTCTTCCTGCATTCTTCTTCTTGCATTCTTCTTCTTCCGATCGTTTCTTCCATTCTTCTTCTTCCGATTTTCTTCTTCCATTCTTCTTCTTCCCTTCTTCTTCTTCCGATCTTCCTCTTCCATTCTTCGTCTTCCATTCTTCTTCTTCTGATCTTCTTCTTCCATTCTTCTTTTTCCGACCTTCTTCTTCCATTCTTCTTGTTCTAATCTTCTTCTTCTGTTCTTCTTCTTCCATTCTTCTTATTCTGATCTTCTTCTTCCATTCTTCTTCTTCGGATCTTCTTCTTCCATTCTTCTTCTTCGGATCTTCTTGTTCCATATTCTTCTTCCATTCTTCTTGTTCCGATCTTCTTCTTCCATTCTTCTTCTTCCCATCTTCTTCTTCCATTCTTCTTCCATTCTTCTTCTTCCGATTTTCTTCTTCCATTCTTCTTCTTCCATTCTTCTTGTTCCGATCTTCTTCTTCCATTCTTCGTCTTCCATTCTTCTTCTTCTGATCTTCTTCTTCCATTCTTCTTTTTCCGACCTTCTTCTTCCATTCTTCTACTTCCGATCTTCTTCTTCCATTCTTCTTCTGCCGATCTTTTCTTCCATTCTTCTTCTTCCGATCTTCTTCTTCCATTCTTCGTCTTCCATTCTTCTTATTCTGATCTTCTTCTTCCATTCTTCTTCTTCGGATCTTCTTCTTCCATTCTTCTTCTTCGGATCTTCTTGTTCCGATCTTCTTCTTCCCATCTTCTTCTTCCGATCTTCTTCTTCCATTCTTCTTCTTCCGATCTTCTTCTTCCATTCTTCTTCTTCCATCTTCTTCTTCCATTCTTCTTCTTCAATTCTTCTTCTTCTGATCTTCTTCTATTCTTCTTGTTCCGATCTTTTTCTTCCATTCTTCTTCTTCCGATCTTCTTCTTCATTTCTTTTCTTTCGATCTTCTTCTTCCATTCTTCTTCCATTCTTCCACTTCTGATCATCTTCTTCCAATCTTCTTCTTCCCTTCTTCTTCTTCCATTCTTCTTATTCCATTCTTGTTCTTCCGATCTTCTTGTTCCTTTCTTCTTCTTCTTTTCTTCTTCTCTTCGCTTCTTCTTCCATTCTTGTTCTTCCGATCTTCTTCTTCCATTCTTGTTCTTCCGATCTTCTTCTTCCATTCTTCTTCTTCCGATCTTCTTCTTCCAATCTTCCACTTCCGATCTTCTTCTTCCATTCTTCTTCTTCTGATCTTCTTCTTCCATTCTTCTTCTTCCGATCTTCTTCCATTCTTCTTCTTCCGATCTTCTTCTTCCATTCTTCTTCTGATCTTCTTCTTCCATTCTTCTTCTTCCCAACTTCTTCTTCCATTCTTCTTCTTCAATTCTTCTTCTTCTGATCTTCTTCTATTCTTCTTGTTCCGATCTTCTTCTTCCGATCTTCTTCTTCATTTCTTTTCTTTCGATCTTCTTCTTCCATTCTTCTTCCATTCTTCCACTTCCAATCTTCTTCTTCCATTCTTCTTCTTCCAATCTTCTTTTTCCAATCTTCTTCTTCCATTCTTCTTCTTCCGATCTTCTTCTTTCATTCTTCTTTTTCCGATCTTCTTCCATTCTTCTTCTTCCGATCTTCTTCTTCCATTCTTCTTCTGATCTTCTTCTTCCATTCTTCTTCTTCCATCTTCTTCTTCCCTTCTTCTTCTTCAATTCTTCTTCTTCTGATCTTCTTCTATTCTTCTTGTTCCGATCTTCTTCTTCCATTCTTCTTCTTCCGATCTTCTTCTTCATTTCTTTTCTTTCGATCTTCTTCTTCCATTCTTCTTCCATTCTTCCACTTCCAATCTTCTTCTTCCATTCTTCTTCTTCCAATCTTCTTTTTCCAATCTTCTTCTTCCATTCTTCTTCTTCCGATCTTCTTCTTCCATTCTTCTTCTTCCGATCTTCTTCTTCCATTCTTCTTCTTCCGATCTTCTTCTTCCATTCTTCTTCTTCCGATCTTCTTCTTCCATTCTTCTTCTTCCATCTTCTTCTTCCATTCTTCTTCTTCAATTCTTCTTCTTCTGATCTTCTTTTTCCATTCTTCTTTTTCCGACCTTCTTCTTCCATTCTTCTACTTTCGATCTTCTTCTTCCATTCTTCTTCCATTCTTCCTTCTGATCTTCTTCTTCTGATCTTCTTCTTCCATTCTTCGTCTTCCATTCTTCTTATTCTGATCGTCTTCTTCCATTCTTCTTCTTCGGATCTTCTTCTTCCATTCTTCTTCTTCGGATCTTCTTGTTCCGATCTTCTTCTTCCATTCTTCTTCTTCCGATCTTCTTCTTCCATTCTTCTTCTTCCGATCTTCTTCTTCCATTCTTCTTCTGATCTTCTTCTTCCATTCTTCTTCTTCCCATCTTCTTCTTCCATTCTTCTTCTTTAATTCTTCTTCTTCTGATCTTCTTCTATTCTTCTTGTTCCGATCTTCTTCTTCCATTCTTCTTCTTCCGATCTTCTTCTTCATTTCTTTCTTTCGATCTTCTTCTTCCATTCTTCTTCCATTCTTCCACTTCTGATCTTCTTCTTCCAATCTTCTTCTTCCCTTCTTCTTCTTCCATTCTTCTTATTCCATTCTTGTTCTTCCGTTCTTCTTCTTCTTTCTTCTTCCTTTCTTCTTTCTTCCATTTTTCTTCTTCCGATCTTCTTCTTCCATTCTTGTTCTTCTGATCTTCTTCTTCCATTCTTCTTCTTCCGATCTTCTTCTTCCATTCTTCCACTTCTGATCTTCTTCTTCCATTCTTCTTCTTCCGATCTTCTTCTTCCATTCTTCTTCTTCCGATCTTCTTCTTCCATTCTTCTTCTTCCATTCTTCTTCTTCCGATCTTCTTCTTCCATTCTTCTTCTTCCCTCTTCTTCTTCCATTCTTCTTCTTCTATTCTTCTTCTTTTGATCTTCTTCTATTCTTCTTGTTCCGATCTTCTTCTTCCATTCTTCTTCTTTTGATCTTCTTGTATTCTTCTTGTTCCGATCTTCTTCTTCCATTCTTCTTCTTCCGATCTTCTTCTTCATTTCTTTTCTTTCGATCTTCTTCTTGCATTCTTCTTCCATTCTTCCACTTCCGATCTTCTGCTTCCATCTTCTTCTTCTCCAATCTTCTTCTTCCAATCTTCTTCTTCCATTCTTCTTCTTCCGATCTTCTTCTTCCATTCTTCTTCTTCCTTTCTTCCACTTCCGATCTTCTTCTTCCATTCTTCTTCTTCCGATCTTCTTCTTCCAATCTTCATCTTCCGATCTTCTCCTTCCATTCTTCTTCTACCAATCTTCTTCTTCCGATCTTCTTCTTCCATTCTTCTTCTTCCATTCTTCCACTTCCGATCTTCTTCTTCCATTCTTCCCATTCCGATCTTCTTCTTCCATTCTCTTCTTCCGATCTTCTTCTTCCATTCTTCTTCTTCCCATCTTCTTCTTCCCTTCTTCTTTTTTCGATCTTCTTCTTCCGTTCTTCTTCTTCCGATCTTCTTCTTCCATTCTTCTTCTTTCGATCTTCTTCTTCCGTTCTTCTTCTTCCGATCTTCTTCTTCCATTCTTCTTCTTCCGATCTTCTTCTTCCATTCTTCTTCTTCCGATCTTCTTGTTCCATTCTTCTTCTTCCAATCTTCTTCTTCCATTCTTCTTCTTCCAATCTTCTTCTTCCATTCTTCTTCTTTCAATCTTCTTCCTGCATTCTTCTGCTTCCATTCTTCTTTTCTTCCGATCGTTTCTTCTTTCCATTCTTCTTCTTCCGATTTTCTTCTTCCAGTCTTCTTCTTCCATTCTTCTTCTTCCGATCTTCTTCTTCCATTCTTCATCTTCCATTCTTCTTCTTCTGATCTTCTTCTTCCATTCTTCTTTTTCCGACCTTCTTCTTCCATTCTTCTTGTTCTGATCTTCTTCTTCTGTTCTTCTTCTTCCATTCTTCTTATTCTGATCTTCTTCTTCCATTCTTCTTCTTCGGATCTTCTTCTTCCATTCTTCTTCTTCGGATCTTCTTGTTCCGATATTCTTCTTCCATTCTTCTTGTTCCGATATTCTTCTTCCATTCTTCTTGTTCCGATCTTCTTCTTCCATTCTTCTTCTTCCCATCTTCTTCTTCCATTCTTCTTCCATTCTTCTTCTTCAATTCTTCTTCTTCTGATCTTCTTCTATTCTTCTTGTTCTGATCTTCTTCTTCCATTCTTCTTCTTCCGATCTTCTTCTTTCATTCTTCTTCTTCCGATCTTCTTCTTCAATTCTTCTTCTTCCGATCTTCTTCTTCCATTCTTCTTCTTCCGATCTTCTTCTTCCATTCTTCTTCTTCCGATCTTCTTCTTCCATTCTTCTTCTTCCGATCTTCTTCTTCCATTCTTCTTCTTCCGATCTTCTTCTTCCATTCTTCTTCTTCCGTTCTTCCACTTCCGATCTTCTTCTTCCGTTCTTCCACTTCCGATCTTCTTCTTCCATTCTTCTTCTTCCGATCTTCTTCTTCCATTCTTCTTCTTCCGATCTTCTTTTTCCAACCTTCTTTTTCCGATCTTCTTCTTCCATTCTTCTTCTTCAATTCTTCCACTTCCGATCTTCTTCTTCCTTTCTTCCACTTCCGATCTTCTTCTTCCATTCTTCTTCTTCCATTGTTCTTCCTCCATTCTTCCACTTCCGATCTTCTTCTTCCATTCTTCTTCTTCCGATCTTCTTCTTCCAATCTTCTTCTTCCGATCTTCTTCTTCCATTCTTCCTGATGGAGGAGGGCCAAGCACATCTAGCCAAGGAAGCCAAGGCCCAAACCAAGAAGACCGTCTAGACCAAGAGGAGCGTCTAGCTCCAAGAAGTGAGCATCTAGGACGTGAAGGAGGGAGGCTATCCATGGAGCTTGACCGTCTAGGACCTCTCACAAGATCCATGGCTAAACATATCCAAGCACACATAGAAGAAGCCACGGATGGAAGAGAGAGATCCTTGTACATGTTTCATAAAGGCCCAAAGGGGGAGGGGGTGCTTAGTAGATAGGATAGTGTAGAAAGCACTTTGGATGGAAACATTCTAGAAGCTAGGGTTGGTATGGCCGGTCATAGCACCTTAGATTTTAGAATTAATTTTGGTTTTCTTTTTTATTAAAATGTAGCTTGCACCTCAAGTCCCAAATAGCCTATAAATAGGAAGGCTATCTCTTTGTATTTGACAAGTTTATTTGAGTAATGTTATGCTGCCATTTTTGTGCACAAGCTTTACTCCTCCTAGAAAACTAGGCTATAAACTTCAATCCTTTCACCTTCTCCCTTGAGCTGGCCGAACCACTCAACCCATACTCACCATGCACCTTCAAGACCAACACAACTCCTAGGAGGGTCTTGTTTCACTCACCCATTGCTTCCGCTCCATCTATTTCTACTTTGATTCAAGAAGAACACATGAAAATGCCATCATTTGGTATCATGAGCTTTTGGTTCTTCAAGATGAGTAGCTTGTCTTTTTAAATTTTCAGTTCTTCTTTATTTTCATCTTGTCATTTCAATTCCATAATTATCTTGCTGTTTTTTACATTTTAAATTGTTCTTGGTGTGCTTATGGAAGATCCAACCGAAGCACATGTGTTCAATTGATCTTGAACATTTTCTTGTGCAATTGTGATAGGATTCCTTACACATTGAGTGGCTGTTTTCGTTTAGGAATTTGAGTCTTTATTGCTTTCTTATAATTGCTTCATTTTATGCTTTGAGTCTTTATTTTCTGAATCTATAAATGTTGTGTCAAGTCATGTGAATCCATAATTGTCATCAATTCTTAGTAGTCCTATTTTTTTGGCTTGATTGTTTCTTGTTTTTGGGTCTCTTTAAGTTGCCTTAATCTGCTGTTTTTTTTTTTGATCCTTTGCTGCCTTTTTAATTTTAGTTTGAGTTCATAATTGTGTCTTAGTTCTTACACAATTTCCTTCTTACATTTCCTTTGTGTTAAATTTTGGTATCTTGCTGTTTTTTTTTTTTTCCAGTTTTCCAGATTTCCCCTGTTTCTCTCTCTGTCTGGCTGTTTTTATTTTGCTTCAAAAATTATTTCCACTCATAGGAAATTTGTGATTCTCTGGAAAATGCAAGTTTGAAGTGTTACAAAAAGGACAAAAAAAGAATCAGATCAAAAAAGGCAACAGAAAAGATATGATAAATCTTACAAAATCAGAGTGCAAACCTTGAGCGCTCCAGCTGGCCTAACTGCACACCAAATTTGCAAAAATTATTAAAAAAAAATGGTGCATGCGTTTTAGGCGATTCCAAAGCCATTGTTTAGATAAGATCCTGAATTTTTCTTGCATATAAATTTCAGAGACAAATGTTAAAAATACAGCTCAGCATAAATCGGGGAACAAACACGTTTTCTGGCCCACAACAATTTTCAGTGGTGCTGTTTTTTTTTATTTGGTCATCTAATCTAGTGCTTTTCTTTAGGTATTCCTTTTGTGTGCTAACTTTTATTGAGTACCTTTAATTGTTTGCTTTAATTTCTTGACTCTCTTTCTAAGTTGTCATATTATAAATCCTTTTGGTGGTACTGTTTTTATTCAATTAAATTTGTTTCTTGCTTTTGTTTCTTGACCTCTCTTTTGGGTGCTGGAATTTAATTTTCCTTGGTGCATATGTGCATGGAACTTGACTTGGTTTAGGTTTAGCTCTTGTGAATAGGTGCTGGAAATTGGAGAATTAAAGCCATCATTTTAAGGAGGAGACAAAGCTAAAGCCGAAACAAGGTTGCTTGAAACAAACAATACAAACACCTAGAAGATCAAAAATTCAAGACAACAAGGAAGTGCACTAACCCAAAAGAGGATCAACAAAGGGAGTCTTCTTTTCCTTTGCAACTTGGTTTATTGTTAATTACCTCTTTAATTACGTTTAGACGGTGAGTGTGTCTTCAAGAGCTCAAAGTGTCCAAGAAGCCTCACCTAGGGCCGAATAGCATAGTAAATTTTTTACTTAGTAATTTGTTGCTTGTTTGAACTTATTTTCTATTGTTTTGGTAGAAACGTTTTGCATAATTAGTTTAGTTTAATTTTGTGCTAAAACCGACTAGTTTGTTGCATTTTTTTTTTTTTTTAAGCTTACATAGTTTTATTGCTTTTTGATTTCTCAACTTCTTGTGTTTTAAGTGTTTCACTAAGAGAAATTTTTGTGTGAAGGCATTGGAGACTAGTTTTTGGCAAGGAAAAGGCTTGGTACTTAAGTAGTCCTTTGAGACTCACCTCCCTTACCTGGAAAACTACCTTCTTTATCTTCCCTAATCTTTCTCAAAGTAAAAACGCCTAAATACACAAAGGTATAGCCATGTCTTCTTCTTCTAATTCTCCAAAGTCTATAGAATGTGAAGTAAAATCTTTGAAAACCCTTTTGAAAGAGGTATCCCAAGCGGTACAATTAATCTCTTTTAGGCAAGTGGAGAATGAAAACAAGATTAATGAGTTGGCTAGAGCTCAAGAAGAGAAATCCCAAAAATCTCAAAAATCAAAAAAAAACAAATACTCATGCATCACAAAGCATTGCAACTCTAGGGGAGGGAAGCCTTAGAATTAATGACTACTACCAACCACCCCCTAGAAGAACTAGGCAAAGGGAACAAGAGGTGCCAAGGGAAACTAGAGTAGACCTACCTCATTTTCATGGAAAGGAAAATGTAGAAATATATCTAGATTGGGAGATGAAGGTAGAGCAACTCTTTGCTTGCCATAGGGTAAGTGAGGAACGAAAAGTACCCTTAGCCACCCTTAGTTTCCAAGGAAATGCCATGTATTGGTGGACCTCTTTAGAAAGAGACCGACGTCTTCATAGGGAACCTCCCATAGAATATTGGAATGACCTTAGGGGAGCCCTAAGACGTCGACATATACCTTCTTACTACCATAGGGAGTTGATGGACAAGCTCCAAAGACTCCAACAAAAGAATATGAGTGTAGAAGAGTATAGGCAAAAGATGGAGCTCTATATGATGAGAGCCTCTATTAGAGAGGAAGAGGAAACCACCATATCTAGGTTCCTTAGTGGCCTATCACTTGAGATAAGAGATAGAGTAGAGCTCTTACCTTATCAAGACTTGAATGATTTGGTTCAACTTTGCATTAAAGTTGAGCAACAAAATTTGCGCAAAACATCAAGTCAAAAGGTGAGCCCCTATTCTAACTTTTATCCCAAGAGAGAGTTTAAAAGGGAGGGTAGTACATCTAAGGAAAACCAAAAGAACCTACCAAACCCTTCACCAAAGAAACCTCAACCCCACCCATCCGAGCTAGAGATGTTAAATGTTTTAAGTGTTATGGTCGGGGGCATGTGCAAGCACAATGTCCAAACCAAAGGACTTTGTTTCTTAAAGGTGTAGACGAATACACTAGTGGCGAGGATGAGCTTAGTGAGAAAGAGGAAGGGGGAGAGGATGAGAGGGTAGCTCCATTAGAGGGAGAATTGCTTATGATTAGGAGAACCCTCAACAATCACCCTAGCACATCCATTGAAACACAAAGGGAGAACATATTTCATACAAGATGCAATGTTTTAGAAAATATATGTTCCCTCATTGTGGATAGTGGATCTAGTTGTAATTGTTGTAGTGCTAGGATGGTTGAAAAGCTTAAGCTACAAGTGGTTCCTCACCCAAAACCTTACAAACTTCAATGGCTTAATGAAAATGGGGAACTACATGTAGATAAGCAAGTGGAAATCAAGTTTTCCATAGGGAACTACAAAGATAAAGTTTTATGTGATGTAGTGCCTATGGAAGCTTGCCATATCTTATTAGGGAGGCCATGGCAATTTGACAAGAAAACCTTGCATGATGGTCTCACTAACGAGATTTCCTTCACCCATAAAAATAAGAAGTTTGTACTTAGTCCTTTAACACATTCTTAAGTGGTGAAAGACCAAATACAAATGAAACAAAAGAGGGATGAGGAAAAAAAAAAAAAAAGAGTGCTAGAAAAAGAGAAAATCCTTAGGGATAGGAAGGCGTGGGAGAAGAGTGTTCCTTCCCACAAGGTTGGTCTACAAGAAAAGCCTTTTGAAAATGTTTTAGAAAACTTGCTTCTTGTTGAACAACCAAGCCTTATCTTTTGTAAAGGAGCACTTACATGCACTGCCACAAGTAATGAACTCATGGTTTTACCTCCTCAAATAGAAAACCTTTTGAGTGAATTTGACGATCTATTCTCACAAGAAGGACCCAATGGGCTTCCTCCTCTTAGGGGGATAGAACATCAAATTGACTTCATTCCGGGGGCAAGCCTACCCAATAGGCCTGCTTATAGAACCAACCCCGAGGAAACAAAGGAGATAGAATCACAAGTTCAAGACTTGTTGGAGAAGGGTTGGGTTCAAAAGAGTCTAAGCCCTTGTGCTGTACCTGTCTTGTTGGTGCCCAAAAAAGATGGAAAATGGCGCATGTGTTGTGATTGTAGAGCAATCAACAACATCACCATCAAGTATAGGCATCCAATCCCAAGGCTTGATGATATGCTTGATGAATTGCATGGGTCAACTCTATTCTCCAAAATTGACCTTAAAAGTGGATATCACCAAATTCGAATCAAGGAGGGTGATGAGTGGAAAACCGCTTTTAAGACCAAATTTGGATTATATGAGTGGTTGGTGATGCCCTTTGGACTCACTAACGCTCCAAGCACATTCATGAGGCTTATGAATCACACCTTGAGGGATTGTATAGGTAAATATGTAGTAGTTTACTTTGATGATATCTTAGTCTATAGTAAAACCCTAGAAGACCATCTAAGTCACCTTAGGGAAGTCTTTCTAGTTCTTAGGAAAAATAGTCTTTTTGCAAATAGGGATAAGTGTACCTTTGGTGTAGATAGTGTAGTCTTTTTAGGCTTTATAGTAAACAAAAAGGGGGTGCATGTAGATCCCGAGAAAATCAAAGCCATCCAAGAGTGGCCAACTCCACAAAATGTAAGTGATGTAAGAAGTTTTCATGGGTTAGCTAGCTTCTATAGAAGGTTTGTGCCTAATTTTTCTAGCCTAGCTTCGCCTTTGAATGAACTTGTTAAAAAGATGTTGCATTTTGTTGGAATGAAAAGCATGAGCAAGCCTTTCAAAGGCTAAAAGCTCAACTCACCAATGCACCCATCTTATCTCTCCCAAATTTTTCCAAAACTTTTGAGATAGAGTGTGATGCATCGGGAGTAGGCATAGGCGCGGTATTGTTGCAAGGTGGACACCCCATTGCTTATTTTAGTGAAAAACTCCATGGTGCCACCCTCAACTACCCCACTTATGACAAAGAGCTCTATGCTCTTGTGAGAGCCCTAAGACTTGGGAACACTATCTTGTGTCCAAAGAATTTGTTATCCATAGTGATCACGAGTCTTTAAAATATTTAAAGGGCCAACACAAGCTCAATAAGAGACATGCAAAATGGATGGAATTTCTTGAACAATTTCCTTATGTAATCAAATACAAGAAAGGAAGCACCAATATAGTGGCCGATGCTCTTTCAAGACGCCACACACTCTTTTCAAAATTGGGTGCCCAAATTCTTGGATTTGACCACATAAGAGAGCTTTACCAAGAAGATCAAGAACTTTCATCCATCTATGCCCAATGTCTACATAGAGCGCAAGGAGGTTACTATGTGTCCGAGGGATATCTTTTTAAAGAAGGAAAACTTTGCATTCCTCAAGGAACACATAGAAAACTCCTTGTCAAAGAATCACATGAAGGGGGACTCATGGGCCATTTTGGAGTTGATAAGACTCTAGATCTTTTGAAAGCAAAATTTTGTTGGCCACACATGAGGAAAGATGTCCAACGCCATTGCTCTAGATGTATCTCATGTTTAAAAGCAAAGTCTAGAACAATGCCGCATGGACTCTACACCCCTTTGCCGATTGCAAATGCTCCTTGGGAAGACATTAGCATGGATTTCATTTTAGGACTTCCTAGGACTGCAAGAGGCCATGACTCTATCTTTGTGGTAGTGGACCGTTTTAGCAAAATGTCTCACTTTATTCCATGCCACAAAGTAGATGATGCTCAAAATATTTCTAAACTCTTCTTTAGAGAAGTGGTGAGACTCCATGGTCTCCCTAGAAGTATAGTGTCCGATAGAGATCCCAAGTTTATAAGTCACTTTTGGAAAACTCTTTGGGGTAAACTTGGAACAAGACTACAATTTTCAACTTCTTGTCATCCTCAAACGAATGGGCAAACAGAAGTAGTCAATAGATCTCTTGGAATTATGCTTAGGGCTATCATGAAGGGCAGCCACAAATCTTGGGATGAGTACCTTCCCCACATTGAATTTGCTTACAATAGAGTAGTTCACAAGACTACTAATGCTTCTCCTTTTGAGGTAGTATATGGTTTTAATCCTCTCACGCCCATGGATTTAATTCCCCTTCCTAATCCACAAGATTTTGTGCATAAGGAAGGAGTAATCAAGGCTGATTTTGTCAAGAAAATGCATGAGAAGATTAAAATTCAAATACAACAACAAAATGAGAAGTACACAAAACACAACAACAAAGGGAAGAGAGAAATAATTTTTGAGGAAGGAGACTTAGTTTGGCTTCATCTTCGAAAAGATAGATTTCCAAATCAAAGGAAGTCCAAACTAAGTCCCCGAGGTGATGGACCCTTCCAAGTCCTTAAGCGAGTCAACAACAATGCGTATAAATTGGACCTACCTCTTGAATATGGAGTACATGACACATTTAATGTAATTGATCTTTCTCCATTTGTAGGTACCAATGACGATGACGAACTGGATTTGAGGACATATCCTTTCCAAGGGGGAGGGGATGATGGAGGAGGGCCAAGCACATCTAGCCAAGGAAGCCAAGGCCCAAACCAAGAAGACCGTCTAGACCAAGAGGAGCGTCTAGCTCCAAGAAGTGAGCATCTAGGACGTGAAGGAGGGAGGCTATCCATGGAGCTAGACCGTCTAGGACCTCTCACAAGATCCATGGCTAAACATATCCAAGCACAGATAGAAGAAGCCACGGATGGAAGAGAGAGATCCTTGTACATGTTTCATAAAGGCCCAAAGGGGGAGGGGGTGCTTAGTAGATAGGATAGTGTAGAAAGCACTTTGGATGGAAACATTCTAGAAGCTAGGGTTGGTATGGCCGGTCATGGCACCTTAGATTTTAGAATTAATTTTGGTTTTCTTTTTTATTAAAATGTAGCTTGCACCTCAAGTCCCAAATAGCCTATAAATAGGAAGGCTATTTCTTTGTATTTGACAAGTTTATTTGAGTAATGTTATGCTGCCATTTTTGTGCACAAGCTTTACTCCTCCTAGAAATCTAAAACTTCAATCCTTTCACCTTCTCCCTTGAGCTGGCCGAACCACTCAACCCATACTCACCATGCACCTTCAAGACCAACACAACTCCTAGGAGGGTCTTGTTTCACTCACCCATTGCTTCCGCTCCATCTATTTCTACTTTGATTCAAGAAGAACACATGAAA